>VXBZ01007879.1:245853-276479 GCA_013399135.1 Heliornis fulica | reverse complement strand
TTTTAATTGAGGGGTTTTCAGCCAAGCAGCAGGGTTTCTCTCTTCATCATATTTAATCATTATCCCATGTAGTTGAGTTGCTTCTAGTCAGGAGAATAGGCTGTTTAACAAGGACCTTTAATTTAGGGGACTCTACTGTACTTCCCAAAGGGCAGAAAGACACCAGCAGCCTGTCATGCAGCCTTCAAACTCTTGGCTGCTTCTAGTGGGTAACCAGCTTTCCGAAAGCACACCCCAACTGTTGTAACAAAGCATCCCCTGGGTTGGAAAAGAGGGGTCCAGTAGACCCTTTGCTACATGCTGACCCCCTGCCATCTGTGAGGAACTCCCAGGCTTCACTCCTTACTCAGACCCTCCCAGACCGACCAGTCAGCAGCTGGAGGAGCCCCAGTACTGGTGATCCCTGGCCCAGGCAGGATGCTGGGAGGTGATGAATGATGAATCCAGGGCGAGTAGAGTTCTTTGGCACGAGAGTGCGGGAAGCAGTACCAGGTGTGTGACCAGGGAGAGGTCAGCAAGGGCTGGGACTGGAGGGGAAAGCTGGAACTAGCTGAGATGTGGGAGGTAGAACTGAGATAGAAATGGTGAAAAAAACCCCATGTTTATTCCAATTTGTCATCCTAATTGATAAAACCAGTATTACTTCAACAAGATTATATGAAGAAATAGAACTCCTTAGAGTGATTACATGTTTCAGACCTTTAGTGCCAAATTCTACAGATACAATAAGTATATGCTTAAATTTGCTTGTACATTTTCAACAGCTTGAATCACAAATGAGTAAATGGATGGATGGAGTGGGCAGTAAGTCTTCAGATTTCCATTTGAGGCAAATTCTCTGGTATCTGGAATATGCCTAATAAAAGCATTGTCCTGCTGTAGCATTATGGTTTTTATTACTTAAATAATTTATAAAGCAATCTCCTGTTTCTCCACTTTGCAGGCAGAAGAAGCTAGAAGTGGCTATGGAAGAGGAAGGGCTCGCAGATGAGGAGGTAAATGCTACTTCAGTAATCTTTACAGAGTCAGGGTTGCTCTTGTTGCACTAGATTGGCATTTGAGGAGCTTACAGAAACATTAGCTAGCACTATACTGAGTTCTATTTCATACATGAACGTTGCCCCTGTAAATAACTTGTTTGTTAGGGAAGCTGTGAATACACTCGAGCGATACCTGCAGTAGCTAAGGCTTTTCATGCCACCCTTATCCCATCAGAGACATGTGGCTGCAGTAAGTGTAGAGCAAGCTTTTCAAAGAGTAAAATTATTTGCCATTCTATTTGGCAAGGAAAAAAAAGGTGAGAAGTGCTTGGAAGAAGTGGTCAGAAAGCAAAATGCTGAACCAATTTTTCTTGGTTTAAACAATAACCTGGGCACACCCATTTGGGTATGGATGAAGAAGGATCTCTGTCCAGCTGGCATCTCAGAGCTTTGATCAGTGAGTTGCTTTTCTGAGGTCCATCACACCACAGCTGGCTGTGCTGCCCTCAGGATGGGCAGGAAAGTCCGCAGGTACGGTGCCGTAGCCATTTCCGAGTTCCTGGGGCTGCTGAACCTTGTGGGAAGAGGGAGAAGCGAGTGTGGATGCGTAATGCCATCTTGTGGTTTTAAATGGTGCCGCCATCCTCATACAAAATCTGGCAGACGCTTGAGGGATGGATCTCCTTAGCAGCCCTTTGAGGTCTTCTCGGCATCTTTGGGAACCCAGGTCACCATTTGTCTTCTCTCAGCGTGAATCCCGGCGACACTTTTATAGAACAAAATACACGCCATGATTTGAACAGATTTTTTTCTTTCAAATGCAAGTGCTTGGCTTCATAAACTAAATGGGTTTTGCTATGGATAGTTTAAGTTGGATGTCTGCTGCCTGTTAGGCTCCTTGTTGCCTGTTGTCACTCTTGACGGCGGGGTTCAAGTTCCGGCTTTTACCGATCCTTCATGCTGCCCAGAAACAAGGGTTCTTCCCTCAGCCCTCGACTTTGGGCTTTGATACACTTTGTTTGAAACATTGTGATCTTTTTTCTTCATTATTTTTATTACCATTTCTTTATAATTTAATTTATAAATTAAATTATTAATTTAATAATTAATTTAATATCATTATATTAAGTATGTAATGTTATATTAAAAATAAAACAAATAAAAGAAACTGGGCTGAAGCCTCCATGTAAATGACTATGCTCATCAATCATACTTTGAGAAATTCTGAAATACTTTTACATTTTCCCTGCAATCCTAGTGGGGGAGAGAACACTTCACAGGAAGGGAGACTTAACTTGCCTCTGGCTTACACACTTGACTTACACATTTCTGTGTTTGGTTCTCCTTAGAAGAAGCTGCGCAGGTCCCAACACGCTCGCAAGGAAACAGAGTTTCTGCGGCTGAAGAGGACTCGACTTGGCTTGGATGACTTTGAGTCTTTGAAAGTTATAGGAAGAGGAGCATTTGGGGAGGTTTGTGGCATTCTTGCTTGGAGAGGGTATAAAAATTTGAGTGAACATCAAAATGAAAATTGTAATTACAGAATAAAAAGTTCTGGTGGGGCAGTTTTATTGCAGAAGAACAGTGAGAGCGTGATAAGTCCAGTGATGGATGTGCATAGATTTCTCAAGGTCCCTGGCAGGGCCCTTGGTTTCCTACAGCTGCCCAAACCGATGTTGCCCATGTGGCCACCCTGAAAGGATGGATTTGCAGCTGCAAAGCTCCTTTTCACAAACATCCTCCCTGCCCTGTGTCATGTCACAGTTAGATCTACTCCTGAATTTTAGCGTGGAGAGTCTCACAGCTACCTGGAATTTACTGTGCTTTCTAATTTCTCCTAAAACAATACCTACTTCAAACTATATGTTCCTCACTAGTGTTGTACATGATGTAGAAATATTTCTTTTATTCCATGTGTTTTTAGCAAACTTTCCCATGCCTGGCAGTTTTGAGCCTTCCAGCAGATTCTTCGCTGTGGTCTAGTGTCTGAGGTAGAAAGGATTGATCACGCTGTGTTTCTTGTTACAGGTACGCCTCGTTCAGAAGAAGGATACAGGTCATATTTATGCAATGAAGATACTTAGAAAAGCAGATATGCTGGAGAAAGAGCAGGTTTGTGTTGTATGAGTCCCCTAGATTTCAGACTGTCTAGGAAATTGCTGAAGTTTTTTGTGGAGGGTAATATTTGTATTTTCCACTTTGAAAGCCCCAGTAACAGTATAGGAGTGCAAAGCGGCTACCACAGTAAAAAACAGTAAACAGTAGTTCATAAATAAGATCACATAACAGAATTTTAAAAGCATGGTTTATTTACAATTTGGAGTAGTGACAAAGATTGGGGTTTGGGTTTTGTTTCTCCTTTTATCAGTGCAGACTAGATAGCACTTAATCAGTAAAACTGCATTTCAAGGAAAATTATTCTTGAGGAGAAATAAGATGCCAAAGTAAGAACAGAGAGTGTTTGATGTTTTCTTTTGATGGTTAGGTACCCACGGACCTGATATTTTTTGTTGGCTTTGTTTTCCTTTGTTTTGCTTTTTAGTCAGGTCTTGTCTTGTTCTGCTGTGTTCTGGTTTTGTTATTTTGCTTTGGTTTTAGCTTTCACTTTTTAGTTAACAATTTGCTGCAAATTCCTGGTAGGACACAGCAAACACAATTAAGGGGGTGGAACACCTTCCTTACAAGGAAACTGTGTCTCTAGCTTGGAGAAGAGGAGACTGAGGGATGACCTCATTCATTAATGTCTACAAATCTGTAAAGGGTGAGTGTCAGGAACCAGGCTCTTCTCAGTGATGGTCAGTGGCAGGACAAGGGGCAATGGGTCCAAGCTGGGACATAGGAAGTTCCATGTGAATGTAAGGAAAAACTGTGTGAGGTTGAGGGAGCACTGGGACAGGCTGCCCAGAGAGGTTGTGGACCCTCCTTCTCTGGAGACATTCAGGACCAATCTGGACATGTTCCTGTGTGATTTAATCTAGGTCATCCTGATCAGGCAAGGGGAGTTGGACTAGATGGTCTATTGAGGTCCCTTCCAACTCCCAATGTTCTGTGATTCTGTGAAGTACTTTAGCACCACAAAGCAAAGAAATCAAGTGTGAGTGTCTCAAGCCAGAGTGCAGATAAGAGAGGACATTCTCTTACAGGTCCAAACTTTACCCATCCTTTGCTTTTGTATTCCATTTCTCTGCAGTGGTACTTATACTTATTTGTGGTTTTCTGTGGCACAGACCTTTTGTCTCCTCAAGACCCTGCCCTGAATATGGGGAACTAGAGGAGCAGCAGCATGTTCTGCTTTAATTGCTTGCTTTGTCCATTGGAAAGCAACACGGGGTAAAAATACAAGAAAATTAATTTACATTTTTAATCTCAAGTCTTGTGGCACTGGAAAGTATTCTGGCTGTTTGTTTTTTAAGCAAGGCTTTAATATTATATTCTGTAGCTACACCAAGGAGTAGAGGACAGAAAGAAATAATTTTTAGCATGAATAAGCTAGATAAATCGAAGTTAGGGCACCTGCTACAGAGAGAGACAATTCATTGCCCTCTGGAAAGAACGCCTTCTTGTAAAAAGACGCTCCTGGCCAGTAGAACTGGGGAGGAGATGCAGAAGACTGTTTGTTACTTATTGGAAGTAGCCCCTGAAGCTGGAACAGCGTTATGTATTTTCTCTCCAGAAGTTTCTTTCTGTTCCACAAGTGATTGAAATCTTACAGCTGTCAAAAATATTTTTCCAAGCACGTGTCTGTATTTCGTGCATGCTTTCCTTCAGCGTGAGGGCTCACTCTACTGAACAACCCCCTTCTCCAATCTCCATTGTTCTTGGTTTCCAGTGAATTCATGGGATAGCAGCTCTCCAAAGATTTTTTTCAAAGCTTCAGCTGGGACTTGGAATCCCCTGAGCGAGGTCAGATGTTCCAAACTAACTTGCCAAGGACCAACACCAGCGGCAGTGGTGACCGTATGGGTTCAGGACCAGCTTCGTGCACATTAGTTGCAGGAATGGCTCCACTTTTTCCTTCCTCCTTGCTCCCTTCACCCCACCTTAAATCTCCCAAGACTCTTACCATTTTTTGCAACATTTTAATTATGGACACTGAGCTCACTGCTACTTGCCATCATCTCTAAGGGCTGAGACTCCTCCCAGCCCTTCTCCCACTTGGCCAAAGCACTTGTTGTACAGTGTAGTAAGGTCTGCCGCATGTGTGGGTGTAGGAACAGTCTCTGTGTACCATCTGGAAGGGATTCTTGCACCATGTGTGTTTGGGAACTGGACAGTAGTTCAGTGTCAGGCATTTCTCCCTTCACAACAATGAAGCAGAGGGGTTTTGCAGGAGGTCCTTAGTTCAGACATCCTGTTGGTCTTGCTGGAGAAGATTCCCCAGGCCTGCTGCACCATGTTCAAACTGTGAGGTATTTGTATAGAAGTAGTTGTTAGCCCTTTGTGTCTTTGTATATGAGAAATCTGGTCGCTTCTGACAGTGATAGTAATGCATCCTGCTTCTTGCATTCTTTAAGACTAGCTCTGGCCTTTTCCAAAAATTTTGCCATTATTTATGCCTCGAGTCACACGTTAAATTTTTGTCTGAACTTGAAGTAGGGAAACTACCGCATAAAGCTCTGTGATGGGCAGCTCTGTAAGGGTTTTTTTGGTTAATGTTCCTATTTAATTTTATGATATAGTAAAAAAAAAGGAAATTGCACTTTTATGTCAAATTTGATAGTTCTTTCCAACAAAAAAAAAAAACAGGTTTATGCTTTGTATTTCTACAGATTGCTTCTACAAAGTCATGTGAACAGTTATTTTCAACATTGAGTTGACTTCATGGGTATTTCATGAGGACTTCATAGGATCCAGTAAAAAATTATGGAAAATATGAGTATGAAAAAGGCATGAAAAATAGTTTATTTGCTAAAGATTGTGAAAACATAATGTAGGGCTAGGAACTATGGCTATAGTTCCTTGTTGAAATATTTAAATTGTCTTTTAATAATAGTAATTTTTTAAACATTTTAGGTGGCCCATATCCGAGCAGAAAGAGATATTTTGGTTGAAGCAGATGGAGCCTGGGTAGTGAAAATGTTTTACAGCTTTCAGGATAAAAGAAATCTTTACCTGATCATGGAGTTCTTACCTGGAGGTAAGCTGTGTGTTGTGGCACTGGGTGATACAAGTGCTTCTTCTTAGCTTTTGTTGTCAGCTTTGTGAAATCTTAAAACCAAGCATGCTCTTTAATTTGTGATGATAAAAATTGTAACACTGTTTTAAATGAAGTCCTAGCAATGTAACCATTCCTGATTTTTCAGGGGAAGGAGAAAGGTTATGTGTTAAAATAGACTTGGATTAAATAATTATTCTTATCCAGTGTTGTCCTTCTTACGCTGAAGGTATTAACAGTAAAAAAAAAAAACCAAACACCAAAACCCCAAACAGAAAAAAAAGGCAAACAGAAAAAGCTCCTGTTTAAATAGCTTATTTGTGCAGTATGTGCTAATTCTCACTATATCTTCCTGGGCTATATAATTAAAATTCCTGTTTAGGATTTTCAGCAGCTTTACATCCAGTTTAGTAAAAAAAAGTATGTTGGGTTTGTAGGTCCTCACAGTAATAGTTTTATAATTAGTAGCTAAAAGGCCAGTTACAAGGTTAAATTTGGACTGTACTGGGATTTCATGTAGAATTAGTCCTGTGAATTAAATGTTCTGATTTCTGAGCTGTATTTTCTTCTCTGATTAGGTGACATGATGACCTTACTAATGAAGAAAGACACCTTATCGGAAGAGGAGACGCAGTTTTACATTTCTGAAACTGTGTTGGCCATAGATGCTATTCACCAGCTGGGATTCATCCACAGAGATATTAAACCAGATAACCTTCTGCTGGATGCTAAGGCATGTGATGTGCATGTAAACTGCCTGTGCTTTAAACATCTCGCCCTGGAGATGTTGCCATTTATACTGGCGCTAATCGTTGGGAACCAGTAGTGCCACACCAGTCATTTAAACTAGCTGGAGTAAAGGCAGAAAATGGTCACTGTCTTTTTCCTCATAGAATACTAATTAAAACCAAAGCAAAACCACCCTTGGTTTTTGATGCTTTTTAACCCTCTTAAGGCAGGCCTTAAGGTATCCAGATGCTCACATTCACACACATTAAAAAACTCATGCACTTGGTTACTTCAGATGAACAAAAGCGTGAAACATTCAGACAATGCTGGATAATCAGTTCAAGCCCCACACTTACCTCATTTGTTTTATTACCTCCTCATCAGCAGAAATGCTCTGTCTGTTGGGCTGACAATAGTGAGCCATGAGTTGAACTCAGGAAGCATCATACACAAGTCTAGCACTGATGTCTGGAAAACTCATTAAAGCCAGGTTATCATCAAAACAAAGGAATTCTGTCCTGGAGGTTTTCTCAGTCTCAGTGGTATTCAGCTCAACATAAACCCAGGCAGACTAGCTGCTGTCAGCTGTGGCAGAATTGCAGATGTAACCACTCCCAGGGGACAGTAACCAGTTTAAGAGAAAACACTCTTGCAGTACATCAAGATTCAGTTGTTATTTGCCTACTTGTCTTGGACAAGGTATTCCTCTGCAAATCCATCACAGCCTGAGAAGGCACATGCAGTTACTAACCTTTATTTTCCAAGCACCACCTTTCTAAACCATGTTCTCATCTTCTCTGATTTTTTTCCATTTTTTCTTTAATTATTGTTTTGTTTTGTTTTTCAGGGTCATGTAAAACTGTCAGATTTTGGGCTATGCACAGGTTTAAAGAAAGCTCACAGAACCGAGTTCTACAGGAACCTCACACACAACCCGCCAAGTGACTTCTGTAAGTATAAGGTGTCCTAGTTAAACATTTAAATAGTATTGAGCTGGAGCTATGCCACATTGTAATTTAGTTCTGCTGGGATAAGCAAGATTGGTGAGGATGATTGCATTTAATTGGAAAACTGGAGACACACGTTCTCCAGCATATGGAAACATTTCACAGGGAAGAAATTGATTTCTGCAGCGTTGATGTAGCTCGGTACATTTGCATGCAGATACAAACACATGTAATGCAACCGCATTTTAATGTATTTTTCACAACAGTGTTAGTAAAGTTACAGAAAACATCTGTAAAGTTGTTCATCAGCATGCCTTGGTGACACATCCACATCAGTGTCTTATTCTACAAACAAAAAATTCCTCTGCAGTTCTTGGATTCTTCAGTTGTTGCTTAAAAACCCGCAGCCCATATCTGAACATACATTGCTGGATGCAATAATAAGCGCTGATGATCTCAGATCAATCTTTAAAACGAGTTTCAGCTGCACATGGGCCAGTAGTTACTCACAGTCGCTTTCCTAACTCCACTTTATAATCAGGTATTTGTGTCTGGCCTGAAGCATTCTAAAGATACAAGATTGATACTCTGTTGAAAATAATAACTATCTTTTAATTCTCACAAATGCATTTACAACCTGGTAATTATTTTTTAAATTAGCATTTCAGAACATGAACTCAAAGAGAAAAGCAGAAACGTGGAAGAAGAACAGGCGACAGCTGGTGAGTTTAAAAATTATGGTTTGGGGTTTTTTTAATTCTGTACAGAAATTATTAAATAAAAACTCAGCATCAATGATACTGTTTTTTTTTAAAAACTGAAAGGCCATCAGCTGTTGGAGGGTGTCCCTGTCCATGGCAGGGGGATTGGAACTAGATGATCTTTGAGGTCCCTTCCAACTAAAACTGTTCTATGAGTCTGTGATTCTGTGTCTGTCTTTTCAAGCTCCCATAAATGTAAATGACTCAAAAGAAGGTGGTCTAGTGATTCTGGTTGTGAAATAGCTCAGAGATGAGGACTGACTGTTTTCAGAGCTGTGACTGTAAAGACCCAGCTCTGTGCCCTTGTTCCCCTTATGAGCATCTGAGCTAACTCACCTCAGGTGTCAGCTTAGCAAAGCAGCAGCTTGAGTGTCTTCCTTAGACCGACCTGGTGTTAACACTCTGTGTGTGAACTCCTGGGTTTAATTCCTATGGTTGGTGTCACAAGAAGATGTGGATCATCCTTGTTGTTCTTCAGAGAATTTTAGGGGAAAATTTGCTTGTCCTTCCACTGAACAGGGCAGTGGAGGGTATTGACACTGGAGCGCTGCAGCCTGGGTTTATCATGAAGAGTGGTCAAGCAGTATAGGGAGCTCTGTCACTAACTGAACAAAAGGAAGTATGTCAGCCCTGCTCATGATTTTCACCAAGTAGCACTTGCAAAACTCTCACTTGTCAAATTTTGGAATGTTTTATTTTGCACGTTCTGTTTAAAAAACGATATGCTGCAGTATTCCCAAAAGGCTTTTGAGCTGTTTTTTTCTTGCCTCACGAGACATCATGAGATTGCATTGCAATCATGCTGCCTCACAGGGGCTGTACTTCACGCCCTGACTCCTGCTTGGAGTTAGATCCCTAAAAAGACTACATCTCTGGGTCAGGAAAGACTGACGTGGCAGAACTGTGTGGTGAAGCTGAGGAGTCACAAGACAGTCCAACAGAGAGCATAAAAAGCCAAAATTTCAGTTAGCGCCAACGCTGCTTGACAAGGAGCCATATTCCTGCTTTTCTATTGGTTCAAGACTAAGTATCTTGGCTCTGTTCAGTAAAATGAAGCATATTGTTTCTAGTCAGACAAATAGAAATAAAAGAATTTTCTGGCAAATCTGGTTTCAGTTGGCTTTTTTTTTTGGATTCATGGTTTTATGTTGGGTTTTGGGTTTTTTTCTTACCCCACCCCACCCCATGCAAAATTTTCCATCAGTAAAGAGAAATTCCAAAATATAGCCAGACTCAGTCATTAGCCAGAATCATCTAGACTGCACATGTAAAACATTAAAAGGATGAAGCCTGGGTCCAGTAAAAACTCAAATCAGTTTTGCAATAAAAGCAAAGGAATAGAGGAAATAGATTATATATCATTAGTGTAACATACAGGGATCTACCACTGGTTACTACTTTTATAAAGGAAGAAAAAAACCCAAACCTGAAACAACAACAGAACTTCTTGTGTATTTTAGTAATGCAGCTACCTGAAACTTGATCTAAGATTATCTTCTGATACTTCAGTGGAAGTATCTGATGATTTCATTGCATTTATGAAGATGATTTACTTTCGAGGTTCTGCTTATGTGAAAGAATAATGTTCTAGGGATTTATTTGAGATGCTGTGAATTCTCAAATTAAGCATTCTTGTCCATCCAAATAACAAGACCCTATATGTGAATCACCAGGGAAGAGGTTTTGCAAAGTGTAAAAATGTAGAATTTATTTTTTAAAAAGGGTTTGTTGATTGGTTGTTTGTTTGGGGTTTTTTTCAGGCATACTCTACAGTTGGAACCCCAGACTATATTGCACCAGAAGTATTTATGCAGACCGGGTACAACAAGCTGTGTGACTGGTGGTCATTGGGAGTGATTATGTATGAAATGCTAATAGGTATGTTAAAGACCCCAGCTTAAGAATCATTCAACAGACCCAAAGGTAACAGGGTCTTGTAGGTCACTGAGTCTGATCCACTGCATAGCAGAGATTTTAATTCAGTTCTAACTGAAGTAAGCCCAGCTTCCAGAAGAGTTTTAAGTCCTCCTACCTTTCAAAGAACACAGCAAGAGATGACATGTAGTGACAGGACAGGGGGTGATGGCTTTAAACTAAAGGATATTAGGAGAAATAGATGTTAGGAGAAAGTTCTTCATTCTGAGGGTGGTGAGTCCCTGGCACAGGCTGTCCAGAGAAGCTGTGGCTGCCCCCTCCCTGGCAGTGTTCAAGGTCAGGCTGGATGGGGCTTTGGGCAACCTGATCTGGTGGAGGGTTGAGACTTTGAGGTCCCTTCTAATCCAAACCATTCTATGATGCTTCAGTTAGTTGTTTGAGTGAAAGCCAGTTAACTATTAAATGTTCTTGAGGTTCAGCCTCATTACTTGGAAATAACAAAATAACCTTTAGTGTTGCATTACAAAGAGAAAACTTTTGACTAGTGAGTCTGGTAGATTTTGGGAGCTGTAGTGGCAAAAGCAGAGGCCCAGGTCACTTTCCTCTTCTTGGAAAAGTTTGTTCAGTTTTCTATGTGTTTGTTCAGTTTTCTATGTGTTTGTGCAGGGTATCCACCTTTCTGCTCAGAAACACCACAAGAGACTTATAGGAAAGTTATGAACTGGAAAGAAACGTTGGTATTTCCTCCAGAGGTGCCCATTTCAGAGAAAGCAAAGGACTTAATTCTAAGGTCAGTAACACAAGCCTGCTTCTGGCCACTCACCCAGACCTAGTCTGCTTTCATCAGGTTAACTTTCTGTTCTGCATAAAGGAAGCTGTACATTTGTGGGACAGTCGGTTTCTTCTGTCTTGCTATCCTTGAAGAATTTTATAAATCTTTTTCCTTATTTCATTTGTTTAACATGAAGGATTACCACATTAAGTGGTAATGGTCTTGATTTATACCATGGTATCAGGAGAAACGGAGCAGGCTTGAGGAGAGGGGTGGGGAATAAGAAAATAAAATGATCAACACTCAATTTTTTTCTCTTCTCAGAAGGAACTATAAAATAATTGTGTGTTTGTTCATAATGCACTGAACAGAAAACTATGGATGTTTTGGATTTATCAAAATGACAGGTTTTAGTCCATTCCATTTGCATTGGAGTTTTTGCAAGGGGTTTTGATGTCAAGGTCAGGCAGGAATTCTCTCTTGTCTTGGAAGGTTTGGAAGGGTGGGGTGTGGGTTTTGGCTTTCTCTTTTTCATCCCCTCCTTCCCTCCTGCCCCCAGGATAATATTAAAAGCTTACACAGCTTACAGGCAAAAGGGAGAACATACTTCATAGGCAAAGCCAAGAACTAGAATTTATTATTAAGATTAGGAGCACACAACAAATGTGACGAATAGAACAGTGATTCTTAATCCAGTTATGGTGATGCTAACAGTTCCATTAATTGTTGCTAATCCTCATTAATAAGTTTGTGTATATCAGTACATTTTCAGTATCTCTGTGTCTAGTATTCTGCTTAACCTCTCCTGTGTGTTCTTCTCTAGAGAGAGCACAGTGTCGCTGTGAGGAGCTGACTGTTCCTCCTCAGTCTGGGCTTGTTTGGGGCATTTTTAGATATTTCAGGCAGTTTATCTGTTAACATGTCTTGCTCATGAACTTATACAATGACTACTTGAATCTATTAGTTCTTCAGGTTGCCCAGGGAGGTGGTGGATGCCCCATCCCTGGAGAAGTTCAAGGCCAGGTTGGATGAGGCCCTGAGCAACCTGATCTAGTTGGGGGTGTCCCTGCTTCTTGCAGGGGGGTTGGACTAGATGACCTCTGGGAGTCACTTCTAACCCTTATCATTCTATGATTCTATGATTCTCCATATGGAACTATTTAAATTAGGGTAAAACATCTTTAGTTGCAAACAATGTATTCAAATGAGGTCAAAACAGTAGGTTAGGCAACAAACACCTGGCTGTTGGGTACTTTGTCCATTACAGCTTGGACAAGTCAAGACAACGTATATTTCAACTTGAAGGAAGTTGCAGACAAAGCTAAAACTTCTTTTAATTTTCTGGATACAGATAAAACCAAACTAAAACAAGCTCAAGTTCAGACAGAGGCTTGACAGATCCTGAGGCTTGGCCTGGCTGACTGTTTTTATGGGGCCTGAGGTCTATTATTAGTACTTGGCATCAACCAACTGGCTGGGCAGCAGTAGAAATACAAGCAGGTTGGTTTGTTGGCTTGTTTTTTTTCCCCTAGTTGCAAGTAAAAGAACATTAGAGTCTATAATTGGAGACAGTTTATAGCCTAACTTGCTGTGTTACTAAATTATCCACTCAGAATTTCACTAACTGGCAAGAGGGTGACCTTTGTCATATCACAGTGTACCAATGTGAAGAGCGCCTTGCGAATCTGGATGATGTGATCGCAGGGAGAGATTATGAGTTCAGGATAACTAAATCAACAACCAGAGGCTTTGCTCATCTAGGCAAACAGGATTTCATTTAACAAAGGCGAGCTGATTTCAGAGCAACAGGAGGCCTGTATCCGTGTTACCAAGTATTCCTCATTTCCAGGAGGTCCTCGAGTGACTCCACACTTGGCCAGGCTAAGCTCTTTGTTTGGCATGGGTGTTTTTTTCCTGTTATTGTAAATCTCCCTCTTTATGTCTCTGTAGACACCTTTTGCCATCCTCAAAGAGGCTGCAAGGATAGTGTAAAACTATAAATCAGCTATGTCTTTGCTAACACATGCAAAAGATAGCTAGGATTTAATAAATTCCTCGGGTCAGCATTGGTATGGTCACCATCTCCTCGGTGAGATACTTCACAGTCTTTTCCAGGCACCAGTCCAGAAGAAAAGGGTCAGCTTCTTCTGCTCCTTGGAACAAATCCCTGATGTCACTGAGTTGCTGTCAGAGAGCTTTTTTGTTTGTTTGTTTTTTCCCTTTCTTTAGGTTTTCTGTTCTTTTCCTTGTTGGTGTTTTTCCTGCTGCCTTCTTGAGCAGGTAACAGTCCCCATTTTGGCAGTGCTCTCTCTCTTTTCAGTCACACCTTTTTCTTCCTATTTGACTGTGGACTTTCTCATAGCTGCTGCAAGAAATTGAAAATTTCTGCTGAAGTCTGATCTGAAGTTACGCAGCTGGGCCATATCAGAACTAGCCCTTGGGTCTTTGTGCCACCAGCACTTGGGCCTCTCAGGAGAAGAGGGTGCCAGGGAGACCAGTAATGTGACATGTTTTGAATGTGTCTGGATTATTGTAGTTCCAAAATGTGACCTCAGAGAGTAGTCCCGTTTCATGACGTATACCTGTTCTTGTTATTTTGACTTTGAAACATGGAATTTAAACAGTTGAGGACATGTGAAGGAACTTCCAGTGACAGGGACTTAAGCCTCCATTCCAAACTAATCTTTGCTAAAGCTAAAAAGCTTTTAGCTTAAGCTAAAACTTGGAGCAGCTTTGCACTAACCTTGAAGGTGGGAATGAACAATTTAGGAAAAGTTCATGTTGCTGTCACCATAACTTTCTGGTTTGGGACTTCTTAACAGTGTTCTGCTTCTACTATTTACCTTCTCTCCTAGACCCAACAGGCCGCTTTTATGTTACCCCAAACAATGGAACAATTTGAAACAATTTATTGAATTCCTGGTATGGGAGTACTTGAGTAGGGTTTTTTTTGCCATTGCTTCTGTTTGCATTTGTTGTAATGTTCCCTTTATTTTTTCCCACTTTTTTTCAGGTTTTGTATTGACTCAGAAAATAGAATTGGTAGTAATGGAGTAGAGGAAATAAAGAGTCATCCATTTTTTGAAGGAGTGGACTGGGGACATATCAGGTATGTATATAGATACACACATTTTAAAGAGGGAATAAAAGCAAGAATTTAATGTACTGTGATGTCAAGGGTAATTATGTCCAACTTATCATGCATTTTGAAAGGCAGCTACTGGCAGTATGTGCGTGACTGAAGGTTTTCAGGCCTTGCTGACATTCATAGACCTGATCAGAGCTCAGCTGTCTTGGTGCCTTGGGATTGCCCCAGAGTGCCCAGGATGAAAAGAAATGGCGGTAGGGTGGCTGCGTTATTCCTGATGTGTGCTCTGGTATCCACAGAGGCCTCCTCTTCCAGCAGTAATGGTCTCTGCAGGTGTTGCTATAATTGACTGTTTTTGTAATAGGAGCAGGAGAAAAGCAAACTCTGTCCCAAAACATGGGGAAAATAGATGAAGAGGAGAGGCAGCAAATAGGAGCAAAATACAGGGCATGTCTTTACTGCAGGCTGCAGATTCTACACCCAAGTGAACCGGTATGTGTACAGAGCGCTGTGTAGAGGCGCTGATTCACCTCAGAGTCTCACCCTCTGTGGCCAGACTCCAGGTATAGGTCTGCCTGGGTATAGGGCCTGTCTGAGGCAGCCGTACCGGTTCTAGCCTCAGCTTGTGCCAGCAGATGCTGAGCAACATCTGTGCGTACCCAAAGTAATAACACCTTTCAAGCTGACTCTGGTAGCCCCACAGATACCTTCATTTAACATGATGGAAAGTGTTCAGCTCTCTAAGGTCTGAAGCAGTTGCTCTTTCAGTAGTACTGTAGTTTACTGTGTGAGAATCCAGGCTGTGAGCAGGAGATTATCCGGCTCCTTCCTCACTTCCTCTGGTGCAGAAAGCCTCATTTAATTTATCTTTTCAGTGTGGGAGACATTAATAAGCAGCAAGAGCAGTAACATACCTGTTCATGCCTCATTAGGCAACCTGGCAAATGGTTTCCCAGTTCCACCCAGAAACAGAAATTGATGTAATTGTAATTGTGATAATTGCAACTGAAATAAATTGACAGGTGTAAATGAATGACTTTCCCACCATGCCATGTTCTGTCTGGACTGCTTTCGTGGGACAGATCACTTAAGTGACTTCGAAAGCCACCTTAAAGCTTCTTAAAGGGCTGCCTAATTCTTGAGCTAATAGAGCGGTAGCGTGTCAGAGCCAGCTCGTTTTGGATGAGAGACGTTGGCGGCCGAGCGCCAGAAATAGGAGCTGCTGTTGAAAGGTATTTGGACAAGGTCCAGGCTGATGAGCACTGGAATTGTAAAGCAGCACATCTGATGGCCCCAAACACAAGTTAAATCCTGCTCGGCTGGGCAGGCAGGCAGGGTTTATGGAGCAAAGGTAAGATCTACGACTAAGGTCGTAGCGATAGCTGTATGGCAGATAAGTGTGGAATGCTGTTTCAGTTAATGGGAAAATTATGTTTTCCCTCAGTTTGCCAAGAAGAAGCTAATGCTAGTTAGGAAACCAATAAATCTCCCAGTGATGTTGGCAAACGGGCGAGTTAAGTACATCTCTGATGGCCCGGGTGAATCTTTGTGCTTTAAATTAAAGGGATGTTGTCACTATAAAAAACTAAGTTAAATAAAACTGGAACTTAATGTGTCTTTTCCTGGTGTTCACTGTTCTGGCATTTGTTTCTATTTGCAGGGAAAGACCAGCTGCAATCCCCATAGAAATCAAAAGTATCGATGATACTTCCAACTTCGATGAATTTCCTGAATCGGATATTTTACAGCCAGGTGAGACTGCCATTGTAAATTCCAAATTATTATCTATGACAGGCCAGAACACTCCACAGATGCTTTTGTTGTTGTTTACGTTCATTCTTCTGATATCCTAAACAAGGTAATGTACAGACTTGATCTAGAGACTTTCAATTATAAGTGCAAACCTATTGTCTCTCATAGCTTCGACTTCCTTAGAATTTTTGAGTTGAAAAGAAAAAAGCCCACAGATTTTAGCAGCTAAATCTGTCCCTTGAAATGGATTGTGTGTATAGTGAGCACAGAAGACAGTACTGTTGCCTACCATGCAGTCTGTCTAACCGAATTTTGGTAAAACTTTATGCACTGGTTGGCTTTTGATCTTTAATGACTTCTGAGTTTGAGGCCAAACATATTCATATATTCGTGGGCAGAAATTTTCAGACAGATGATTATTTAACATTGTGATTTATGAACCTGAGTGGCTCTGCAAATCACTGAACTGGTTTGTTTTTTTTTAATTGTTAATCTCTCTGAGCAAGTAGTAGAAAAAAGCTTGATGCTCTGATGTGCCAAATTCTCTGAGCATCTATTGTTTCAAATTAATTATTAATGGAGTAAAGATAGATATATAACAATGATTAGTTGATGTCAGATAAGTCTAGATGTGCTAACAACCGTAAGAATTATCAAAAAGCTGTTTTTTTCTTCAAGTGGCTTTTATTTAATGTCAAGGAAGTTTGTCATTTTAATACAGAAGCAATCAGTCTCCAGTGCTAAAGCAAAGCTGTTTTAAGTCCATATTAGGGTAATGCCAAGAACGATTCTATTGGTTTCAGCATTTCCTGCCCACTGAAAATGTTACTGTACAACTGATTACCTAAAATACAGGCTGTTATCGGTGGGTTTTTGGCATCATGAGTTGAAAATATTGTTAGAGAGCATTGACTGTGGCAAGCAGAGAGTTAAATGTAGCTGCCCACCGTGGTGAATGTCCATGTGCAGCACACCAGCCACATGGGCTGATCATAAAATAAAAGGAGGCTGTACAAGTCTCACTGAGGCTAGAAGCAGGGAGGAAGACTTTGGAGAGTGATAGGTGGATCGTGCGTGTAGTTCTCTTGGGAGAACTTAGATCTTTTTCTTCTGTTTGTGGCGAGGATAACACGGCATGAGTACGTGTGCTTGTGCATCTGAGACACTATGGGGGTTTGTAATTGGTGTCTCCTGTGGGTGTTCTAGTGGTTCCTGTCAAGGTATGGAAACTTGCTCCTGTGTGTAGACATACTAAAAAAAAACCAAAACAACAAAACAAAACCAACAGCCCAGATGATCAAAATAACAGCCTTTCTCCACTTCAGAGGTATGCACTGAAATTAAACGCTTCTCAGGCCACTGACAAAAGGCAGCTGGCTTGGTTACAAATGGGATTTCTGCAAGGAGTTTCTGCTGACACAGGAAATAAGAGTTCAGGGCTGTTTATGTCACAACTGAGAAAAGTCCTTTCAGAAGCAGCGATGTCTTTAACTGGTTTGTTTTTACTTCTGTTTCTGAATTCTAGTGCCAAACACAACGGAACCTGACTACAAATCCAAAGACTGGGTTTTCCTCAATTACACCTACAAGAGGTTTGAAGGGCTCACGCAGCGTGGCTCGATCCCTTCCTACATGAAAGCTGGGAAGTTGTGAAATAAAACACAAACCCACAAAAGAAATAAAACCACAAACCTCAGGTAGCTGCATCACCAGACCCGCTTGGCATTAGTTATCAATACATCGACTCTGGTGCGCATCAATTTCGCAAGGAAATTCTACAGGATTAGGATTTCTAAGACTACTACAGGAATTAGTTGGCAGTGCCAGCTGGCTTGTTTTTTTCTTTGGTTTTTTTGTTTATTTTTTTTTTTAAATATTTGAATATTTTTTGTTAACTTTATTATACAAAGGTACTGGAATAAAAGGAACATACATCCCTTTAACTGCACTGCCTATGTGTGTATAACGGTTAATTATGCCTCTCTGTACTGTGGCTTTGTACTGTAAATCATCTAATCCACCCAGGAAGAAAACATATAATTTTTTGCAGCATTATTATTAATTATTATTATACTGCTTACCTGGTGGGTTTTAGATATGCAGTAGAAAAAAACCCCAAACATTGCCCACATTTGCAAAATTCTGAGCTGTTGCTCAAGGATGTTCCAGCTGTGGTCTGCAGGTACCCCGTGAGTGTTGGCAACATTGAATTATTTCAAATAATAGCAGTGTCCTGTGGGCCTACTTGTACCCCATCTACCCTCACTTCTCCACTTTGGAGGGCTTTACCAGCCAAGCATCCCTTCTTCTGTTTCTTCCTTCTTCTCTTTCTTCCTTCTTCCACTGTGTGTGGTGGTGAGACAGTCCTTGTGGTCTGTTTAGTGATACTTCTGCTTTCGAAGAGAGCTGGTGGTATTACTGTTTAAGGTGATGATGCCTGTTGGCAACTTCAGAAGAAAAACGGCATCTGAATAAAAATTTGAAGTGTTTTAACAAAAGGGAAATGTCCTGATACCAAGCTCTGAAGATAACAGCAGAGTTTCCAGGGCTGCATTCCTGCCTCTACTGTAAAGCAGATCAACTTTTTGCTGCTCATAATTCAAACAGCCCTTTCTAGCTCTGCAAAATGTGTTCTAGAGAAGCAATTGAATTCCCATTGTTTCTTTTTTTATCTCCTTAAGAAGTTCCAGGCAGAGGAATGCTGCTCTAGCCTTTTTTTTCCAGGTTACCCTGTAACAGCCTCTGCCAAGCTAGAGGAAATGGACTCAGACTCTCCTGTGAGCTCAGCCTTCTCATACCTCCATCTATCACGGACCATGGGATTACAAAGGCTCAGCTGAGGCTGCAGCCTGGTTTCCAGGAACCACAACCAACTGTGACTGAATTGGGCAGAGCATCTAAATGCTGCTCTCCCCAGTCTGCAAGATGGTGACAGACTGGCAGCAGAGACGGGTCTCCTTCTCATAGGTTAAAGAAGCTGAAGCAGAAGTCCCTCCATATGCAGGGCATGGTTTTGCTTCTAGGCCCAGCATCAGTTCTGGTCTGAGTTGTGCTCCTCAAACAGTTTGCAATTACCTGGTCACTGGAGAATTTGTCTGTGTCCCTGCCTCTACTAGCATATTACCTGCAGTACTTTGAAGCTCTCGCAGTACAGTAGTCATTTTCTGGTTACAAAAGAGATTTACAGCAATGACCAATTCCCCAGTAGTTGAAGAAGCAGAGTTGTCTTCCTCTGAATGCAAGTCAAAATCACTCTAAAACCTCTCTGAAGTACAGGGTGTTTTGGACTACAGTAGGAAAGACTCCATTAGGCTGGCTTTTGCAGCAAAATGGGAGTGACTATTTATAGAGCCATTAAGGAAATATTTATTGCTGTTAGACACCATGGTATTAGCTGTTCTGAATTATTTGTGTGCTCTGAAATCTGGGCTGCAAAAAGACTTCTGTGCATCAGTGACTTACTGCTGTACACGGATTCCCCAATCCAACAGCTACTGGGTTCCTCAAGGGCTTCAGTGATGTCTTTCCACCAGTATTTTGTTTCTCTTCAAACGTCCATTATCAGGTATTTACACTAGGTTTCTACATGAAACTTTAGTCTTCAGCTCACGGGAGAGGAGTAGCCAGTACCTCAGGGCCCATCCAGTGCTCTGTCAGAACATATCCAAGCTCAACTTTTGCCTAAATGTTGGACTTGTGGGAACAGCTCACTCATCAGTTTTTCTTCCCAGAAAATTTCAGAAATTCTCTGGTGTTGTTCTTAGTCTTGTCAGTGCAGTGAAGCTTGAGACATAGGCATACAAAGACCGCCCGAAAGCCAGTAACTCACTGGAATCACCTTGATGCTTTCAGACTTCGTTCCCAGTGTCCTAGCAACTTCAGGAAAGGAAATTCCCTTGCTGAGGCCTTCAGTCCATTCTAACAAGACCAAGGAGTTTGGGCAGAAAATACCTGAGATGCAAACTTGGCCTCAAAGGACACTGCTATTCAAAAGAATTTTTACTAGTTTTCCAGACACATTTGTGGGGTGCTCTGTGCACCAGAAGGGGAAGTCCTGTGAGCAACACATTTCAGAAGGCCACAGTAACCCTATTTGCATAATAGAAAAAGAAGTCTTTGCTTGAACTTGCTAAGACAAGATAATTTTCATGCAAACTGCAAATGCTCAGTAATACTGGTGATTTTTTTCTCCTAATTTTTTTTTTCTGTGGGGTTTGGGGAGGGAGAAGATAAATATGTAATTTAAAGCTATCTATTAAACAACTATGTCTGCGCATACTCACTGGTTTACAAACTTGGGGAAAAATGCTCAACCCTTATATTTGTAACACTAAAGATAATACAGGTTTAAAATTGCGGGTGAGTAATCATATCAGTGCTCACATAGGCGTTATATCCATAGGGAAACAGCCTGCAGCCTATTTAGCCTAAACTTCTGTATTGTGGTAGTTGAATTTTTTTTTTTATTTCATTTAAACAGCGTTGTTTTAATCAGTAAGTCAAGTTAAAATATTAACTACTGCTTTTAGGATGATAATTTTATTTTAAAGGTGAAACTGTGACACTGTAATGGATTAAAGAGAACGGACGGTTCATCTACACTGGCTTTCAAAACAATGGAAGTGCAACATATCTTCTGTTCTGTTATTTCTGTCCAATTCCTTTGGATGGTTGTGTTTATTCCTTCGGCTATGTTTGTCACTGTGCCATTTATTTTATTTTTCTTATCCTTGGAGTACCAAAGATCCTGAAATGGCTTGATGATTGCAACCATGTGAAAATTTATTTTCTGGAAGTATGTTTTGTTAACTTTTGTTAAAACGTGGAATTGTGTATGCACATTGTTATGAGAGGTCTGCTGGGAAGTTAAACCGATTCCAGCAGGGAAAACTCAAGTGCATCGATGGAAGTGGTGAGCCTGAATCCCAATTCTGGATCTGAATACCGTGAAACTGGGGAGGAAGCTTGGATTGGGAAGCGCAGCTGAGCTTTTTGCACTTTGTTCCATCTCCAGTCAGCGTGAGTGGCCTTAGGTACAGGACATCAGCAGAGGTTGTCTCGTGCAAAAGGAGTTTAAAAAAGTTGTTTTTTTTTAAATTGCCAGCATTCAGAAATCAAACATTGTTGATACCGCGTTTGCACTGTTAAATTTGCCTTGCTGGAGAGTTATATAAGTGTTATTTTTATAGGTCAATTGTTAAACACCTGAGCCGTTGGATACAGTATGGAATAATAGCATCTGACGTGGGTGAATTCACCGAAGTGCAAAGGGGCTTGCTGAAAGCTCTCCACACTACGAAGATAAAAGGGCACGAGCAGTACAAAGGGTGTTGCGCCGGCTCCCTCTGAAGAGGTGACTTTCCTCCTCTGCGACAGCAAGTAGGGAATACCGCAGTTTAGCCCGGTTATACTCTAATGCTTAGGAAGTGCTCTCACTTTTTCAATAATACGAGCAATTACGAGCATTGTAACATACTGTACCTTGTCCTTTTAATGTTGATATATTACAGCAGCTCGTTCTTGGAGTCGAAATGGCAACTGCTATATTTTTCCTAGACTGTTTCATTAGTTGTGGTTGGGAAAGTTACCTAGAAGCATTATAAAAATTTATATGAGGCTTTTTACAGCATTTGAAAATAAAAGTAGCATTCCTTTTGTAAAGTTGCCTTTTTGTGTGTGTGTTTTCACACCAGTGTACTGGATTTGCTTATCTTCCAGAGTTGGAGACATCTGAGTGGCTGAGATGTCTTTTCATCGTGAATTCCACAGGCTGTGAAAACCCCCTGTGTCGCTACTCTGTCAGAAAGTAAAGATGGCAAAGATTGCTCAACTTGTACCAGCAGTGGCCACATGAAGCTACATCTGAAATGGTCACTGCTCTTCAGAAGAGCAGCAGAGCAATCTTTTTCTCACCAGACCATCAAGAGAGATTTCCATGGCCAGACATGTCCTCCAATTCACTGTAGAAACAATTTTGTCCTGCTGTTCCCTGTTCCTTGCAGAGTTTAGAGCAGCAGTCAAATTGTCACGTACAAAAATTACTAAGAGTGGAGCATCTGAAAGCAGAGAGAAGCCAGCAGCTTATGACTGGTGTTCTGTGGGAGCCCTCCAGTGAACACCAGCCCTCCCACTGCTTGAGAACTGCTCCTCTCAGTAAACGATACAATTCAAACAGAATTCTACAAATTCTGTTTAATGGGATTAGGCTTTTCTTCCAGCAGCTATATATTATGCCTTAGAGCTACGTATCATAAGGAAATGCAGGTTTAAGCTGCTTATTGTGTTACCAAGTTCAGTATTCCTCAAAAAATACAGCACTTTAACAGCAAATATAAAGGCTACGCTTTTATACTCTGCTATGAGTGCAGAATTATTTGGGTTTTTTTAATCAACCACTTTTAAATATTATGTAGTTTAGCGTTTGTAGAAGATGCTGTGAACATCTCCTGGGCATTTTTCATTGCTGTATTCTTGTACATAACAAAACAAGTATGCTTTGAACAATAACCTTCTCTGGAAAGAGCAGGGAGGAGTACTCAAAACAGCCTGTCTTGCTCCTGGGAGCGATGGCCATAGTGGTTCCCAGCTCTGGACTAGGCAAGAGTGTATTTGCAGTACAGGCAGTGCTTAATGCACTTCTGCAGGTAATTTTATTTATCATGTATGTACATTTTAAGTATCAGAGAGGTTCTGAAAGGCCCATTTCATACCTGAATTTCAAAGATGAAAGCAGGTATTCAATGTGGGTGCCAACCGAGTGTAACCTGTCAGCCATGCTGGGTTCGGCAGTGCCAGTTCTGCCACCCAGCACCTCAGTGTGCCTAGAAGGGGAGTCTCTGAAAGGTACTGAGTACATTAACTATTGGGTCAGGTCAGTGCTGGAGAAGGGCCAGTTAATGTATGTGTACTACGAGTATATTATCTGTCAGTAGGAATGGCAGCGGACTTTGTACACTTCATTGCACAGGTACACTTGTACAGTCAGTGTGAGGGGAAATGAATCCTTACACATGCAGAGTTCATCTCACCGCCTCCTACTCCTCCCACCACCTCTCTCTCCAGGTTATCTGATAGTGTGGAGGTTACTGCTCTCTGGGGAAACAGGGCATGTAGGCTCCAACCTTCTCATGCTGAGGAAGAAAATTAGCCTGGGTTTCTCATTTCCCAATCAAGTCAGAGCTCTGCTAGAACAGTTTGTTTCTGATTTGAACTGACCCTAGATGCCACATCTTGTTTCCATACCAGCTGCTTTAATCTGTTTCTAGTGAGCCACCATCTGCTGCTGATTCTCTCTTCTCTAGAAATACGTGCTCTCCCTGGGCGCTGTCCCACTGCAGCCCACCTTGGATTGGTAGCAGTTCCTTTCAGGTACCCTTGCCCATCCTCCCCCATCCCCAAAGACAAAACCCTGCCCTTGCCTCTGCACTTCCTACCTACAATACAAAAAGGGTGTTGAGAGGGCAGCTCATCAGCAGAGTTAAGTGCTGTGACCTTGAAGTTGTTGTGTAAAAGCATAACCAGGGCCCCTGCTCCACATTTTGAAAAAGAGATGGCAGCTACAGATAGCAAGTGTTACATACGCACCAAGTCTATATGTAACACCTTGTTTCCTTCCAAGGATGTAGGCAGCAATCTGCCCCCTGGTGTGGATGTACAGGCTGGAATATGGAGGTAGTGGAGCTCCAAGGGGAAGGACACATCTGTGCTGAGACTTTCTGCCCTGGCCATGTCCATGCAGACACGGCCATCCACAGAGCTTTGGGACTCAAAATGTGAGCTCTGATTTGAAATGACCTCTTGTGTTAGGACTTACTCAAAAACTGGATTAGCTCTTCTGGTCTTGGACACTTCATTTCCCTATGAAGTCTACCTGACTTTAATGTATCTATTTAATAACAACGACTGATCAGATAAGAACTTCAGTGACTTTTTGATCACGATGGAGTGAATCACTGGTAAACTACAGACACACATCTCCAGATTTTCAATCCAGTCTTTGAGGTTTCATCCAGCTCCTGCTGACATCAGCAAAAGATCTCTATCTAAAGCGCAAAGAGAGCAGTGAACAAGAATGACCTCAGAAGCAAGCTGTTTGCTGGTGCTGGGCTTTTATGTCTGTTTCAAATGAGACTAAATGATTTTTCAAAAGCAGTATGTGAAGAGGACACTTGGTGGCTTCAGATATAAAGGGGACAAAGTTGCAGGGTACTTCTACTATTAAGGAAGAAAATATTTGACAAAGTTAAGCTAATGCCTTAGGGAAACCGCAACATGTACATTTCATTTAAATGCATTTTTCCGAAATAGCATAGTAGGTAACTGTGGGATTTGACGCAGACTGGGCCCCAGTATGGATTTTGCACGTTCTAGGCAGCAGCCAGATCAGCACTACTTCATTTGTGAAGTTCACAGGCAGGGAACAAAGAATGTGATGCATCCAATCAGCACAGTTCTGCTGAGACACACTGATGGGCCCACTCCGTGCAGCGCTCACTGGGTCCCTCTTTTCAGTGAATTCTGCCTCGACTCAGCGGCACTGATTAAAGGGTTTATATTCCTGTACCAGCTGATTAACAGGTGGAAAAAAACCCCAGGAATCCGTACCTTAGGTGACAAGCCTGCTTCAATCAAGGAGACAACTTTCAGGCAGTGATGCAATGCATTGTCAGAACCTTTGCAAGCAGGATGGATGAGGTGATATAGCAGCTTGGATGCTCACAGGTGGGTTGTATGCAAACATGAGAGAAGGTGTTTTCTCCTTGGAGAAAACCAGCCCTGGATGCTGGTTTTGTTCTTTTCTATCCTGGGAGAAAAGGCGAAGGGGTGGGATCTCACTGATGCTAGAGATAGGACTCAGTCTAGAGGCTGCCACTTGTGTGATGTGGCACATTTCAACTGCTTTTCATTTCAATGACCCCCCTAAACAGCTTTATTTATCTTTGTGTAGAGCAACACAGCTTTTCAGAGACATCAGACATTAGGCTCCTATCAGATATTTAGAAAATATTGGTTTCTGCCAGAAATTAAACAGCTATTTAAAAACTGAGGATTGTTTTGGTTTTAAATAAAAAATGTCACCATCAAACAGAGACACTTAGACAAGAGATTTACAAGCAAGTGAATTTGTGACCACAAACCTCCCAAACCAGGACTCCAAATGCTGCAGGCACCTTAGAAAATGCTGATCTTTTTTACTTGTTCTAATTTTGTTAGATTGATCATCCTACTGGCTTTGATACTCAGGTCAGAGAGGGAGAGCAAGTAGGATTTGGAAGCTCTTCCCAAATTAAACTTGTTTCATCAGGCAAGGAATTTGTCTGTGATTCATAGATCTCTAGGGCCAGACTAAATCACCCAGAATCCAGCAAAAAGTACTATATAACATAATGCATACAACCTAGCTCACTACTGTGGTGTGCCAGCAAAGTCTGGATTCTTTTGTCCTGGGTTTTGGGGTTTTTTTTCTTCTGCAAAGGGCTTCTGCACTAATTACTTAGTAGAAATAACATTCAAGAGCTTACTTGTGTGTTGCAGTATGTATAATGTTTGCAGCACAGGACTCTGATTTAGGGAAGAACTTTTGCTTTAAAATTATGGCAGAATTTACTTATGCCTAGCCACAGAATTTATAGCATAATCAACAAATTGCTGGCGGTGCCCTTAGAAGTAATCCAATACCCTTCAGACACAAAACCACAGACTAAAGCAGATACTTTTTTTTTTTTTGTGTAATTGTATTCATTCTTCTAGCCTGCTAGCCCATTCACACGTGCACTATAGAATGCACTCGGTCTGAGACACGGGTATTGTCTTTACACTGCTTTGAGCCATGTAATACGATGGACTGAGGGGAAAGTATGAACACTTGTATTCTGGAAGAGAAGACCAGGAAAAAATCTGTATTTGTTTTTCCAGGTATGCTGAGAAACTTCAATTTACTGCTATTAAGTTTCAGGAGAAAAAAAAAACCAACAAACAAAACAAGTTAGCTAGCTCGCTCTAAGCAGCCACTTTAGTGTGTTTTTGTGTGAAGCAATACGTGTCACTTTAATGGCATAGAGTGACTCTCAGTGTTCCCTCAGAGGGGAGTGCTTTTGTCCAGTCACTCTCAGCTTCTGAAACAGGTCTCTCAAACGTGGTCTGTGTGGAGCTAGCTTGGCCCCAGCAAACACACCAACCTGCATCCTCTTCAGGGTGGCATCTCAGAGAAAAACTGTCTGGATGCTATTACAGAATCACAGAATTGTAGGGGTTGGAAGGGACCTTGAGAGATCATTGAGTCCAACCCCCCTGCCAAAGCAGGTTCCCTAGAGCAGGACACACAGTTCAGCATCCAGATGGCTCTGCAATGTCTCCAGAGCCTTCACAATCCCCCTGGGCAGCCTGTTCTAGTGCTCTGTCACCCTAGCTGTGAAGAAGGTCTTTCGTGCATCGGTGCAGAACCTCCTGTGCTCCAACTTGTGACCATTGCCCCTTGTCCTGTCCCCACAGACCACTGAGAAGAGGTTGGCCATCTCCCTTTGTCTCCCACACTTCAGATATTTATGAACATTGATGAGATCCCCTCCCAGTCTTCTCAAGGATGAACAGCCCCAGCTCACTCAGCCTTTCCTCACAGGGGAGATGCTCCAGGCCCTTTAATCATCTCTGTGGCCTCTGCTGGACTCTCTCCAGGAGATCCTTTTGTACCAGGGAACCCAGAACTGGATACAGTACTCCAGGTGAAGCTAGGAAATGCTATGCTTTGGGTGTCATTAATCATTTACAGGCAAGAAAAAGGAGTAACAGTACAGACACCTTTCTTTAACTGCTCAGTTTCAGGCTATTATTTAACTGCTCTGAGGTTTGATTGTTATTTTTACCCCTTTAGCAAGTTGTTGTATAAGTTGTTTGGAAAAAAGAGGCTATCGTTGCTTACATAAAGCATTCTGTTCTCTATTCTATAGCTAAAAGCTACTCAAGAGAAAGTGCTCACCTAAAAACGGGGCAAAAATATCAAGTGTGGCCTACTCGAAATCATTGTCTTACATAAAGTGGGGTTGTCCCCTGCCAAGACTTGAGGCTAACTACATGCTATAAACACCAGCTACTGTCACATATGAAATCCGTGAAGCGTTTGACGAAGAGACCAATCATCACCTCTGAATAAGAAACAAGTATAATAAATGATGTTTAAAAATCTGTGTTGATGAACTGGAAGCACATTGCATTTGTAAGAACTCTCTAACTGCCAGGAGATGTGATGTTGGACATGGATGAGAAAACATGACAGGCAAGAATATTGCTAAGAGATTGATCTGGTTTTCTGACCTGGACATATCATAAAGTGCCAAAAATTTCTGCATTGAATTACTTCTTTGGTTGCACTAAAATATATTAAGTAAAACCTAGTATGAGGTACATTAGCTCTGTGATAAGTGAGTCAGTTTAAAAGCAACCCCAAAGTTGCATTTGCCTTGTCAAATGCTCCCACCTGGAGACAGTTTGTATTTAATAGCTGTTAAGCTATGGAGTTTGTTAAAAACATTGTTGGGAAATATTTAAATCTCAATCATGTTCAGCTTTATAGCAATGGCTGTCTTCAACTTGCTGTGGTTACTGAGTCTCTGAAACATTTCTAGTCAATGTGGCTGACTCACTCTTCCGAAATCTCCAGAAATTTAGGTGTCTCTGATGATGCAGACCTGAGGGAAGGAGCTCCTAGTTTCAAAACTGGGGCAAAAGGGTATTTTAACAGAGCCAAATGTGACATTTGAGCTTCCTATGAGCAAACTCTTGTGATTTTTTTTCACTATCAGTTGTAGTATATGAATAAAATCAATGTCTATCTGTTACAATGATTTTCTCAAAGATGGCAACAGTCTGTAACTCCTGCTTCTTAGCTCTTGCTATTGCTTTTTATTTTGTTTAGGGCAGAAGTGTTTTGCAATTGCTTTTCTCCAAGTTCTGTAAGACCAACCAGACCCAGCATGGCAGAATACACATCTATCTCACTGCAACAGTAACTGCAGGATTGAGTGTGACTTAAAATTCTGAGATGAAAAGTTGCATTTACAAGGAGAAGAAAAAGTAGCTTACAAAAAAGCACACAAAGAGAACATCGTAGTAGATCAATTGCAGTTGTTCAGCAACAACCTCAGCTGAAAACTGTGATTCAGGAAAGAATACTCTGTCAGCGCCGTGCACCCGCTCTGCCCTGCCACATGCTTAGTCTAACCCTTGGGTTTAGCTCTGAGCAAGGTGCTGAGCTGCCCACTCCCACACAGATGCGGTGCTTCCAAGTCGAACGTGAAATGCACTAGGAGCTTCAAAATATAAAAGGTGGCACAAAGGGGAGTTCAGGATTGCATCTGAGTAACTGTTCCCAGTATTACAGCTTGGAGTTTAGGCAACTAAATTCTGCCTAAATCTCAGAAAGCTCCATCACTGACTAGGAAATTACTAACCTTCCACCACGTTATGTTAAATCCTAGGTGGGATTTTGCCCACGTCATTCTGTGAGGATTTACCTTCTCAAGATTTTTAGTATTTAAGTATTTTGGCAGGCATACCTGTTCATAAATAATGAACTAAAGGCAATACTGAACTGCTGTCTTAGATGGGATGATGGAAGAGGCAGAGAAGCAAAGAGTTGATGAGGTTTCTGTTTCAAGTTATTAGCTAATAAAATATTAACCTTCCTACACAGAGAAAACAGACATGGAAACAGCTGTTTCACACGTATGAGGTGTTTGTCCAGGTGTATCAAGCTATAGTAAGAATCTTTAGTAGGACTTAAAAAACTTCCTTAACTTTTCAAGGGGGAAATTAAACCCTCTTTTTTGAGAGTCAACAGTAAACAGTCTCTTGTAATTTAATAAATAACCATAATCACCTTGTAGCCTTACCACCAGCAGTGAGGTGCTTATAAACATTACTTGAAGACTCCATCTGTACTGTTTCTACAGCTCCAGACTCATTGTTTGGTTGCATGTGACCATCCTCTTGAAGAAAACATCCTTTCAAAAAACTATCTTTCAAGCAATTTATTTCTGCAAGAGCAATTTTGTAACACATAGGTTTTTCTTAACCCTTTGCATTCTTGCAACTTCCTTTGACCTGGACAGGTAACTGCCATTCACATACACATACCTCCCCGCAACATAATTTAGACAATGATGAAAACATGCAAGTGATATTATTGTTTTTATTAAAATCAAGTGGACCTTTTTTTCAGTCACAATTACTTTTTCACTTTTAGCAAAAGATGTTTTTCTTTTTATCTTAAGAATAATTTTATTATGCTTCCAGACTTTTATTATGTTCCAGAAACAACAATCACTTCTCTGCAGCTCAAAGACAGACATTTTAACCAATTAGATATTAACAAGAAAACGTGACAAAATAATGTAATACATGTTAGAAGATATTACACCTACTTTGTTAATTCTGAAGGACTCCTCATTACTAATAACAGACACTCTGAAAGCCTACTGAAGCATACCCCTGCAGAGGCTTCCTTTGCACAGATCACTGATCATCTGGATCCAGTCTTACTGGTGAGCGATACCAACAATGTTGTACATGCAAGTTCCCTCTCAATTGAATTCAACAAGTAGAGTCGGCCCATGAAGATGGACTGTTTCCTCATCACCTAACCTCAATCAAGCACCTATTAAAAAAAAGGTTGTGGTTAAATAAAGGGGGGATGGGGGTGGGTAGTTCAGTTGGTAGACTGTGAAACTCTTAATTGGATGGAGAGTCATGGAAGTAGCCTTAAACTGTGCCAGGGCAGGTTCAGATCAGATGTTAGGAAAAGGTTTTCACACAAACAGCTGTTGGGGTGTGGAACAGGCTGCCCAGGGAGGTGGTTGAGTCACCATCCCTGGATGTATTTAAAAGATGGGTAGATGAGGTGCTTAGGGATAAGGTTTAGGAGAGGACACAGTTGGACTTGATGATTTTAATGGTTGTTGCAACCTAGTCATTCTGTGAGTTCAAGTCTGAGCACTGCACCTATGTGATGACTGGCTGTGCCAACTTCTGCCTCTGCCCCACCACCCCATAGGGGCTTGACTGATGTCAGGTGGTGTAGAAACAGCCCGGGACAACTCAGCTCACCCGTGCTGGCTGTTGGGGGAAGTCAGCGCTGGCCTGGCCAGAACCAGGACACAGCCTTAGAACATGAAGGGTACACAGGCTGAGGCAAAGTGACCTGGGGAATCTCCCTCACACTGCTAAAGCTAGAAGAGTCCCACTCTTCCCCTGGCTCTTTGATATACCAACGGGGAGCTGTGAGAAGCCGACTTGGCAGGACATCCACCATATATTCACCACAGGTATGGCGTGGCCTGGGAGCCCTCGAGAGTCCCAGAGCTCTGGCTGCAGCCCGTGCGGGCCTGAGGACGAAGGGCAGGCCGCCGGCCCGACGGAGGGCACAGCTGGACGAGAAGCGGACCGACAGCCCCGCCGCAGGCTGCTGCCCTCTCGCGAGCTGCCCGAAATCTCGCGAGAAGCGTCCCGCCGGCGGGGCGGGGGGTGGCGGCGGCTCTGCTGAGGCGGTGCCAGGGAGTGGGGTCGGAGGGGGG
>VXBZ01007879.1:230636-245520 GCA_013399135.1 Heliornis fulica | reverse complement strand
CACGGCTCGGGCGCCGCGAACTCCCTTCTCCCGGTGAAGTTCGGGGAGGGCACGGAGGGGTGGATGCGGCGGCGTTATACTGTGTGCGCTTCCCGGGTGTAACTCGGGCTCCGGGCTTCCGTTTGTTACTGGTGTAGGTGTGTCCTCACACTGCTGGGGGCTAAAAATCGGTGTGTTTTGGTGGGGGTTGCTTTGTTGTTTTATTTTTTTCAAACTTAGCAAGTAAACGCCTGTTTCCGAGACACACTCAGCCGCTGTACGTGTTCCCAAGACGCCAGTAAGATTCTTCTTGTAGGTAAACACGTCGAGGTATAGTGATTTCTGCGTGCGCGCCCACGCGTGTGTGGTGACCAAGGATTGACGTTCCTTCCTTGTGCTTGTAAGCTTCTGGTGCTAAAACAGAGCTGGTTGTAAAACACCAGTAGCTGTTCGTATTCCTCCTCCTTTGAAATGAGCACGTTGCTTCCCCTCTCCGAGGAGAAAGAAGCGTTTCGTACCGGGTTCTGGAAGAACGGACGTGAGCAGATCTCTGCACGGGCATCGCTGCGGGTCTGGTTTCAGTTAGCACCAGACCTTCTAGGTTTAGTAGTAGTTGCTGTTTTCTAAGCATCTTTTCGGTTATGTGTGGTCTGATGCGTGTGGGGATCCTCGTTGTTCAGAATAATTGGCGGTTTTGGCTCTTTGCTGATTGATTGCTTAAGTAGTGGCATAATTTTGGAGCAAGTGATTTAGTGTTTCTAAACCAAGGGGGTTTTGGTGTTTTGGTGTTTTTTTCTGTAGAATTTTTGGAGTCTTAAATTGTGCTTAAAACAAGGATTTCTATGTCGTGAACATACAGTAAGCAAAGGAAATAGTCAGAATAAAGAAAACCCCAAATATGCGGACATTTCCATTTACAGACAAATTTGGGAAGGCAAGGTGCCACATAGACTTTTGTGTTTTATTGTGAAACAAACCCCCTTCCCTGTGTTCTTTGGATACCTATGTTTGCACATATTCTAATGGATTTTGAAGAAAGAGGATTTTTCTGTTACTTTTACTTAAAAAAAGAAAAAACCTATCTTTGATTTTTGTGGACTAGGTCTGCACTAAGGTTACCTGCTTAATGGATTTGGGTTTTTTTTTCACTGAATGTACAGGTTGGTGTTGGTAAACTTTCACAATGTGAAAAGCAAGGCAAACTAAACTGGACAGTTCACATCAACTTAAAGTCAAATCCATCGTAAGAAGAAGCAATTTGGTGTGTGATTGAGAGTTCCGAATACTTTGTCCCTATGTGGACTCTAGGGTCTGCTAAACACCATAGAAGTTTCTGCAGCTAGTGGGAATCAGCATTTTACAAGAGCATGAATCAAAAGTTTACAAGCAAAAAGCCACCCTCTGTTCCTTTAGCAGTATATGTTTGGAGAGGTGGGTGCAGTTTTTTCCCCAATAGTGATCTACTGGGTATGAGACTCGGTTTCTGGCAGTGACCTGGTTTGAGCCTGAAACTGGCTAGGAAAGCAAGGTAGCCTTTCAAGATCTTGTGTAGTGTCTTTTCATTAGCTAGTAACGGTCATACTTTGTAATACACTAATAGGTTTGGCAAATTATTTGGTGTTTGAAATCTATAAAGTAAAGGTGTTATTTAATTGGAAAGCTGTGGTTCTTGACTAATTCTGAGTGGTGAAAATCCAGTGTTCTTCAATTAAGCTGTAAGAATTTATTCTCTAGATAATGTTGTTTATAAGATGGTTTCATTACTGAAGCCTCTGCTTCTTGTTCCTGCATTGCACATGCTTATAAAATTTTGAGTGGAAAAAAAACTGTTTAGACACTACATTTCTACTGTTTTCACAACTTAACTACAATGAAAATTGCTGCCCCAGCTTTCAATGAGAGATACTGTGAGCTGTGATCTGGATGCCGGACTTGCTGTAACCAGTCTGAAGATGCTTTTCACAGCCTATTTTAAAGTTTTAAAATAAATTAAAAAGAACATTTAATACAACTCTCACACCTCTTTAGAAAACACTTTGTTTTATAGGTCTTCAGTTCTGCAAGGCCTGTAAAGTGATGCATATCACAACACCTGTAAATTTTCTTCCTCATGCAATACTGTACACAATTAGGATATAGGTGCAGATTTCTCATTCTCTAATAAAAATCTGCAGTAAGAATTTGTGAAAATAATTTTAGAAAAATAACTCAGTAGTAAAATAAAACAATTTACATGACTGAGTTATTTGAAATTATTTGACTCAGTAGCTATACTGTGTGTGCTGCATGTAAAGATATATATGTAATTGCTTAAGTTATCAGAGAAGTATCTTTTAAAAAAATGAGCATGTCAGTGTTGGTAAAACTTAGGAATATGACTTGATGTCTTGAGTAGTGCTTCAGTTTAGAAAATTTGGGTTGCATGTGTGCCTAGATTTGTGTGTGTGTGTTTATCTCTGCTGCTTTGTATGACCGCGCTCCTGAGATTTCTAGACTGAGACCCTGAAATCAAGTAAGTGCTTAGAGGTTTGTGTGCACATTAGTGTTTTAGTTCAGAGAAGCAGCGTTGATTTGGATTGAATCCCACCATTCCCACTTACTGCTGCTTATGGGTTTGGTGTGCAGAGCAGCTTTGGCATAAATGAACTGGACTCCTGTCAGAAGAAACTAAATTAGAACTTTATTTTAGCAAGGTTAGGGTGGCTCCAGGTACACACCAAACATATTCTAGCTCCAAACCTAAGGGACTAAACAGGCTGCCCAGAGAGGTGGTGGCTGTCCCCTCCCTGGCAGTGTTCAAGGCCAGGTTGGATGGGGCTTTGGGCAACCTGGTCTAGTGGAGGGGTCTCTGCTCACGGCAGGGGGATGGAACTAGGTGGGTTTTGAGGTCCCTTCCAGCCTAAACCAGTCTGTGAGTCTATGAAGTAGAGGTCTGTTCTCAGACAGCTTTAAAACATATGCATTGTAAGGATTTTTTTGGCCCAGTGAACCGGACTAAATATGATTTAATGTAAGCTCCCTGAACTACTTACAAATTAGAAACAGGGGCTTCTGCAGCAGCTGCTTCTCTCTGCTGACCTATCGCTGTTACATATGTATTTAGTAGCACAGACATAGTCAAATAGCTCCTGTGAGTAGATTTCAACTTTAGTATCTCATCTAGACTAAAGAACCCTTAAGTGCCACTTAAACTACAGCCACTTCTGATGTAATTTTGACTTCTTTAACCTAGTCAAAGCTTGAACTTCTAGCTAAAGGTTTTTCTGCATGCCAGGAATGTGCGTTTTGAAAGTACACATAAGTCTATGGCATCTGTGGTCTTAGAAAGTTAATTCAAAGCAGCTTCTTTCTTCTCCTTTCCTTCTACCAGAAAGTATTTCAAAATGGGAAGCTGGATTGAAAGTGTTGTCTCAGAGAAGTTGTGCCGGCGTTATTGCTTTGTTAACCGAAGCAGCTGCAGAGCTGCAACGGTTCTGAAATGTACAGACTCTGAAGAGTGCCATCTACGAGTTTATTATAAATGTACTTATTCATATTTTATTTCAAGCATATTTTACCTGTCAGAACATAACAGTAGATTTTTTGATTTAAAAAAACTAAGTGGCTAAATGAGGGCTGTCTGACAGGGCTTTTAATAAATTTATTAATACCTATGTGACGTGCATTTTTCTGCTGATATTTGGAGTGCTTATGTGTATCTTGTGTGAATTCTGAATGGTTTGATGATTCTAAAAAGGTCAAAATAATGTTTCAGTACTAAATAATATTTTAGGAAAGCCTATGAGGAGTAAACCTAGCCAGAAAAGTTAACCTTCTGGAGGGGAGTGAGTGGGTCAGGAGGTGGTAGTGTGTAATTAAGGCAATAATTCTGAAAAAAAATGTCTTGAGTTTAAACTTGTTGCACATGAGACAATCCCTGTCTATGGCTGTTGTATTTTAAGAATTGCATGATAGGTCTGTGGCCAACTTGGGTGGGATTAATCTCACTTTAGTTGTCTACAGAGTAGAGTTATCCAAGTCTGAGCCTGGTATTTTGGTCTTTGTATAATTACTGAATAGAGGTAGGCACTCTGGACTGTGTTTCATCTAGCCAACTGTAGGAATCTATTTTAGGTTAAGATTAATCACCCTAAAAATGTTGTATTTCATCTAAGTAACTGTAGGAATCTATTTTAGGTTGAGATGAATCACCCTAGAAATGTTTCTTCCCTCTGAGAAGGCTAGAATGGCTAGTTCAGACGTGGACATCTTTATTTGTTCAGATGAATCTCACCTTTTACAGCTAGTGGAGTTTGGCCATAAGCCTGTTCTAATAAATTGTGTTTGTTCAGGAACTGAAAACCTTAAAACTGTTAGTGGAGAAAACAGGTCAGGAATGTGGCATGTGCCTAGAAAATGTTATAGTTGGTAATTGAAAAAACGTACAGTCTCCCAAGCCCTGTTTCTTAGTGCATTGCACGTGAGGGTCTACACAGAACCTTTGCTGAGCACAGGAATATGCTCATATGTAAAGTCCTATGTAAAGACATAGGACTTCCTATGTCTTTACTGTTTTGGGGTGGGGTGTGAAGTAGTTCTGTGTCATTTATTTGCAGTTGTTCGCTTCCTTGCCAACACCTTTGGAGTCTATAATTTTTTTAGTTTTTATTTTTAGAAAAACACGAGAGGTTGTAGTGCAGTAGGGCATGGTCTTCATGCTGATGTGATGAGACCAGTACATACTGATAACCATTTCTTAAATACTTTGCTTGCCTGATTATAAAATATATTGGAATTAGTGTTAAGTGTTAGCTTTCTGTTTCTCATACACTTCCTTGACTTAGTTATTTTCCACATGGTGTGCTTGTAGTGTTTGTATGGTCTGTCTTTGTTTGTCCAGAGAGAATGATTGCAGTATTACTGTCATCTGTCCTGATGTGCTTAATATGCTTTTAAAAATGTTAATTTTTAAAATACATATATGCTATATGCTTAATACTGAGAGCCAAGCACAAATAATTTTTGGATAATATTTTTTTAAAAAAAAATCCCATGTCATTTCTTGGTTGGATTTTTATTTGCCTTGTAAACCAGACTTATGTAAATAGTAACCTTTGGGGTGATAAACCAAAGAAACTCAGATTGAATTAAACTATTTCTAGGAGTTTAGAAATTGACTAGTGGTTTCAGTTTTCCAAGGAAATAAACTTGTAACAAAGAATGGTCTTTCTGGATGTTATTTTTCATGAAGTGAGAGTGCTGTGAAATTTGGAAACGCTTCATTTTCATATGTTCTTAGGGGTATATGTTTTTGATGTCAGTGGTATGAAAAAGTTCACAGAAATTGAAGATACAAGAAATTCAGCTAGGTGTTCAAACAAAAGAATCCAGCCTTTTCCTGTTCTATAAGCACACTCTGGTTATTGGGGTGCGTTCTATCTCACTTTCTCTGAGCCCCATAATTTTGAAATCTCTTGCCTAACTCTCCCCAGGAGGTATAGCCAGAGAAGTAAATAAGTCTTTCATCACAGACCACAGAAGGTTAAGAAGCTCTTCAGGGAGGGTGCAAGCACCTTGGAATCACCTAGTATCATAATGGCAGCTATTATAAAGCCCTAAGAGATTATTGTTTTAAAGCACTCTTACTGACTTCTAAAAGCTGACTTCGCTTTATGAACTGTGTTTGTCTGCTTCTTGTGCGGTTACTGGTAGGTATTAAAAAGTCTTTGCTCTTGTCCAGTAAATTCCAAATAGCTACTACTAAGTTTAGTAGCTCTGCAACTTTAAATTTAATTTCCTTGTTTGTTTACTTTTGTGCTTTTGTTTTGGGGAGGGGGGGAGTTTGGTTTTCTGGGTTTTTTAGACTCTTAAAGAGTATATGTAAAGAATGTATGCTGCATACTGTACATGTTTGGGATCAGTACAGATGCTTTGCCTTATATTTTTGTCTAATGTTAACCAGCTATCTTACTGGCATCAAGTAGATGACATTTAACATGCCATGTAGTTTTTCACAGTGATAGTACTTAGGATTCAGTTTATCACCTAAAAATTGTGGAAGTTGTTAATAGTTCACTATTGCTGACAATCTAAACGTTTTGATTGTTTGAGGAAAAGGTGAAAAGAGTGTTATTAGGAAATGGAGAGGAGATAAGTGCAGCATTCAGAACTTGTTACTTGAGTGTGAGGAGAAAAACCTAGTAGTAGATATTTTGATAATATGAGGGGTAAACTGGAAAAGCTGTAAATGATGCATTTCATTTTGCTTCTGTAAAGGGAAGTGGTTTAGAAAGCAGACAGGCCATCTGTGAGCAAAGGAGTATTTAGGTCAGTGGGTCTGTTCTCTCCTGCTTTGTTCCAGGACTAAAGGATCTGTTGTGCTGAAGGCATTCTTGTCTTTCATACATGTAGGTTTTTGTTTAGTAAGTACTCTCTCATGACTATTCATGAAGTATGATTATACCTCAATAACTTAATCTAGTAATTATAGGCTGCTATCACCTAAGTTAATTAAAATTACATTTTATAAATAATTCCCTTGCAATTGTTGAGTGGGTTTTATTTGGTTTGTAATTGCAAGAATTTATAGTAGAACTATAAAGTGAGTGACTTATTATGAAGTGATGATTAATCATATAAATAGCTAGCACATCTGCTGTTTGTGCACTTGTAGTATTTATGATGTCACTTTTTTAATATATTTTTAGTATCCCTAACTTGAGTTTGTTATGTATTTGAAGTAACCAAATTTTCTTTCTGTTGCAGACGTTACTTACTTTTGAAGTATTTATTGATTAAGTTTCCACCTCTTTTTTTGGAACTTCCTGTGTGACTTAGTGAGTTAAAGAGCTTTCTGAAATAAAACAGGGATGACTCTGTGTAGTCTGACTTGGTAGAGAGAGGATTAGTGGAAGACCAGGCAAGCTGGTGTTCATGTATTAGCCTATTTTCATTTAGCTCTCCAGAGTAATATTCTGACAGAAAATGAGAACTAGGAAATATTTTTTCTGGTCTAAGATCTTATATCTAAAGAAGAAGAAAACATACAGTATGTATCATTCTTTTTACATGCTTTTACCTGTCATTTACAGATAGTGTAGATGCAAAAAATATCCCAAAACAAAACCACACACCTTGCAATGAAACATACAGTTTTTCTTCCTGTTCAATTTTGAAATCCCCTATCTTGGTTTTTGGCTCCTGCTAAAAGTAGATGCTCACATCCTTGAATGACCTGTCTCAATCCCTTATCTGTCCCTTAGATATCACTTCTAGAGGTATCCCATAGGAAACGTCCCTCCCTAGGACAAGAAGCCTGAAGGGCTGGCTGCATTTGCTGAAACACACTTAATTCTGATTATTTACCTGACCATCATCTGGGTGATTCTTTGTGATAGCTTTGCATTCAGATAGGAAAAAAGTGTGGCAGTACTTGGATTCCTGGAGGCAGTTTTCCTTTCCCAGTAGGTTGCTAGCATTCTTTTGGTTCATGACCTATCTTCTGTTCCTCCTGGAAACTAAGCAGTCCTCTTTGAGAGGAGAATTGTGAAGGGAATTTTAAAGTAGAAACTGGCAAGCTTTCAACACTCCTGCAATTTATATGACAGATGTTATGTATAATTACAGGTTTTATGTTAGAAACATAGTTATGGCAAACTTTAAATTTTTGGATGTCCAGCTTGTTTAAAAAAGTTGTGGGTTTTTTTCAGTTAAACATATGGTTTTAAAGTTGAATTTCATGCTAGTGCAGTATGATCTGCAGGCTAATACTACATTTTGTGATTTTACAGCAGGATGCTTGAGGTGCTGAGGGATTTAAGTGTAGTCTGCTGAGCTAGCCAGAGGTTGTGTATTTTATGGTGCCTTGGTGTGCTGACTGTGTTGATGAATGGATACAAGACTGGGAAGACAATGTACTCTTGCTCTGAACCTAGGTGGTAGAGGTGCAACCTCTATGGTTTTTGTGTTGGAGGCACAGAAGCCACCCATGGACAGGTTTTTTTTCTTTCCAGATGAAAATCAGAACGGTTGCATGATGATATAGCTCTTACTGGACACCAAGGTGGGATTTTGGGTTTTTTTTCCCCTCTTCACAGATAATTTCTCAGTAGATGGAAACCTGTGCATTGCTTCTGGAGTCCCCAGCCTCATGAATCCGATGACCAATCCGGCTACCACCACTTCTTTCAACGCTTCCGTGGCTGAGATTCCAAGGAAGCGCAAAGGAAGTGATTCTGATAACCAGTGAGTAAATTGATTCTGTGGGTGTCTCAACATGAGTTTGAGATGTTCAACTGTTAGTTATGCAGCGTGGTAACTGTCTTTATCTATTGCCAGCATTTCTTAAAGTTTCTTCCAAATCCATTCTTTGGCAGTCCTGAGTTATTAAAAATAGAAAAAAAATAAAATCCCTCAATCTAAGGGATATATGTAGGAATCTATTATGTCATTTACTGGCCTGAAGTGTCAGGGGTAATGTCTTTAATGCTGCCATTTCAGTCCTAACATTTTTTCTTTGCTGCTGCTAAAGGCAAATTCTCTTCGCAGCAAGTTGTTACTAAATTGCTCCAAGTCTCACTAGTTCACAATAGAATCTCACCTTAAAGCAGGAAACAGGATTACTAACTGGTTAAGCTCTTTGATCTATAACTGCAGGATCTTCAGTGACCAGGGAGTAGGTCCTTGAATGTCCAGACAGACCTGTTACCTAAAAAAGCAACTGTCCTATAGTAGTACTCAAGCCTTTTTAGGTTGGTCATCCTTCACTGTTATGATACTGTCAATCAGTTTCTCCTGCTTTATATCTGCTAAACAGGTGCCAATAGCCAAATAACCATTTACATTAAAAAAAATATTCTTATAAAGTGATCTACTTAAAGCCATAAATAAGGGACATGAATTAATATTAGTTATCTCCAAACTAACGTGGAAAAGCCACCTTTAAAAAGGCAGGCAGGGTAGAAAATTTGCATCTATTTGTGGTTATTAAAGCAATTCTCTTTAATCCCTGCTTGTTCTGTAATTGGTCCATTGATCTAGAGAATGTAGCCAACAATGGATGTTGATATAATTGTCAGCTTGGAGTGTTCAAGTGTGTCTTGTAGATCACTGAAGACTCCAGAAACATACTAGTTTCGGAAAACAAACAAACAAGCCCCAAACCCACCAAAACAAACAAATAAAACCACCCACAAAAACAAACCCTACCCACCAGTCTCTGTTCTTTTTCAGTAGCACATGTTGATTTTCACCTGTTCAGCGGAAGCACTCAGTAGTGTTATCCTGAAGTCTGAATGTCTCTGATTTCATTGAACTCCTGTCATTTAAAAAACAAAAAAATTAATGTCCAAGTTGAAATGCTAAATGAAAAAGTGTAGTTTTATAAGAACTACTAATTAATTTCTAAAAAGTAATATTCTTGCTGAAAATAACTGATAATATATGCTGAAAATAACTGGTTTTCTGATACAGTGTTTCAGTAGCTCTTTTTCATTGGGTATATCAAGTCAACTTTTGTGCTTCAAACAACATTTTGCTTTATTACCTGTTTCTGCAGGGATGCAGTTGAAGTTGATGGTGATCCTCAGAAAAGGTACATTTTATAAATGAATCCATGGTTGTTTTCAGTGCTATAAACATGTTGTGTGTTCCTGTTCATCCGGATGAGCTCTGTGGTTTGCCTTAAGGAATGCTTTGTGTAAGGTCAGCTATTTGTACAGCACAAGATGGTAAACATATAACTAATTAACAAAAAGTCCATCCAATGGTAAGGCTTTCTTCTAAGATATTTTCTTCTAAGATTACACTTCAATTTGCTTATAAATTTATCAGACTTGTTAGAGTTGAAGTTATAGTAAGAGTGGGAATGTGTGAAAATGAACAAGTTAGACAACCAGGGAGGTGCAGGAAAGGACCTGTACTTTTCATGGGCTGGTGCATGCAAACATTTTGTTTGTTTTAACTGTCAGGTGCTTTTTAAAATAGAACTACCACAACTATGCTAAAATACTGCTATGGCAAGGTAACAAACCAGAGTTAAGATTGGATGTGCAGCTTAAGTAAACCCTTTGTGTATATATTTTATGAGATATTTATTAATTATGTGATTACTTCGTTGTGAATTTTTCCTGCACCTAGATACCTTATTTGAAAATATATTTGTTTATATGTAGCTGTGTAGTATGGTTTTTTGTGTTTGGTTTTTTTTTTTTAATCCCTATAGCCATTGTTTGGTGCATGGCGCATAGGGTAGTATAAAAATCTTTGGGGATAAATTATTTGCTGCTTTGTGCATTTTTCCATGGTGCTTATTATGGAAAAACGTGAACAAAAGTTTCCTTTTCTGTCTTGAAAGCCTCTGCTTCTGTTTGAGAAGAGATGGGGAAGTATGTTTAATAAATTGAGAAAAAGAGAGGAAAATGTGGTATTCTTTTTTTCCCCAGATAATACAGATTCTGTTCTTTTCTTTTAGTATACCAATTAAGTATATCTACATTACAGCCATGAGTAGGGTTTCACCCTGTGTTCACATAGTCAGGGTAGTTCTAATCTAGCTATTTATATCTGTAACAACACGGCTGTTAGGACAGAGGCTATAAAAACCCATTGAAATCTGTTCCTGATTGCTTGAGCAGCAAATTTGTTCTAGTTTCTTCCCCAAGTAGATCCCCTGAGGGAGAAGGACAGATAGTTAATAGGCCACAATGCTGCATTGCAGTTGGTCTGGCACCACCTTCTCTCTTCTCCTGTAAGGTCAGACAATGTAACTTCTACTGGAGTTCACAGTATATGCACTTTTCTGGTTAAAGATTCCTTTAAAATGAAAGTTAAATGCAAACTTGTCTAAATCTGAAAGCTTCACTGAAGAAAAGTCTTGTGAGCCTAACCTACTCCCGTGTTTGGGTTTATCAGACTGTCTAGAAGATTCCTGTATTTCAGTGAAATCCCAGGTTGAATTGCTGAATTGTGTGTTATTTTGGCTCTGGTTGCTGGATCCTGGCCGGGGTCGGTGCTTAGGCAGAGGTGGAAGTGATTTTTGGGGTCTTTCCTAAACTTGTAATCTCCATCTGTCCTTTTACTTGCTACTTCCATTTCCTCATAAGAAAATGACTGATCATCCTGTTTCCTTATAATATTTCTGGCACAACATGTGGTCATAGGTTAGCAGGTCTCTCCTCTGGAACGGAGTATAAAGTACTGCACGTTTCCATTGATCAATTCAAAAAAGCTCAAGGACAACTGTGGAAAGATTAAAAATATTTGTAGCATTAATGAAAGAAAATAGTAGCCTGTATTTATGTGGGAACTGCCTCTGCAAGTACCAAATTGGCAAGGTAACTACTAGGCTGTGTTCTTCACCATCATCTATTAAGAATTTCAGAACACAGAGAAGAAAAAAAGATCATTGTCCTTGTTTGAATCATCAGTTAAATTTTCTTGCTGCCGAGTGTTTATCACGATACAAGTACCTGTGATTGTCCTTTATTTATGATTTTATTGCCCAGACTTCCCAGTCATTGTTTTATGGTATGGATAAATAATTTTTACTTTTTCTCACCATGAGTAATTAAAGTGTATTTTAGGCCTAGTCTAGGTTGCAGTTACTTTTTTTTCATCATCTGACAGTAAGATTTTTGGAAATAGAAACATGAATAGATGAAGTCTCTTTAAAATTTTAAGTTAAAAAAAAACCAAAAAACCCCCAAAAAACCCAAAACAAGCCTGGACTGAAGTTATTTGAGTGTTTTAATTATGTTCTTTTCTCCAGGATAAATATAGCCCTGTAGTTATGAAATATCCCCGCATTGTGTTCACATAACTGTGAATATTGGAAGCTGTGCTCTGGTCTCTTTTTAATATGCATCACTTGCTAGATCATTTTTGGTTCAGAATTTCTGCAAGTTTGATTCTCATGGAGATGTAGCAAATTTGTACTGTTTTCTGTAACTTGAACTAATAGGATGAAATAACCTTACGGCATTAAATATGCAATGTAAGACTATATTTTGTCTTCTCTAGGAGTGAAGATGAAGAACATGTTAAAATTAAAGATTTCAGGTACGAATTTATAATACAAATATGCTTTGCTAGCAAATACCAGGATTCACAATAGTAAAATACAAATTTGTGGGTAATGTTCATTAAAACGGTCAAGTATTTAAGTCAACTTTTCCTCCCCAAATGTATAGTAATATTTAGAGTCTCCTTGAGGATTTGATTTTCTAGTAATTTTCATTAAAGTCATGTTACAGAATCTCTTGGGAGGTTTAGAAGAAGCATGAGGTTAAAACTCTGAAGGTGAGAATTAAATGTAGTACGCTGGAGTAATGTGTGAAGGGAGGAATCTCAGTCTGTCGGAGTTTGAGAATTGTTCTAGATTTGTGTAGGTATAGAAAACTTATCCCACATGAAAATGGATTCAGCTAAAGCATTGAATCCGCATCTTACCTGAATCCCAGTGGAAATTCACATAAAGCACTTGTAAGATGTGAAATACTGTGTGACTGAGTGCAGTCATGACTCATCCAGGCAAATATTTTAAACTATAGACAAGCTACATAGTAAAACTTGAGCAGTTTTGTAAAGTATTTTTTAAAATGTCTCATTTATCATGCAAACAGAGATGTCAAAGCAGAAATACATAATCTACTCTGCTGTCAAAAGCTTTACTTATACAGTATGGTAACTATTAACTATGAAGAGTTCCTGTAATTTAAATAAAATTGTAGAAGTGAAAGTGTTCCAAAATATATTTTTAAGTTGAGCTTTTTAACTCCCAAATTAATTTTTCTTTACTGAGTATCCCAAGCTGCTATACAGGATTCTGTTTTGTCCACTGCTTTAGTAGCTTTCCTTAAGTTCTGATTCTTTAATTGTAGGAAAAAAATATTTAGAAGATTCTTTAAAGGTTTGCTTAAACAGTTTTCTCTCCAGTGTTTCTTTTTCCTCAAGCTTATTGGGCAACTTTCCCCCTCTGTAACTGGGGAATATAACATGAGTCATCCTTGTTCTCTTTCTCCAAATGCCCTCCTGAGTGTCACAGTTCCAAGGAGCATACACAATGCCTACCTGACATGAAGGAAGAGTTGAGTGAACCTCTAGAGCTGAGAATAACTGATAAAATTTTAAAAAAAGACTTTAGAGAGAAAATCTTAGTTGTTTGGATGACAACTAAGTATTACTGGTATGGAGAAGGTACTTATATTTGGGTAAAATAATAAAAACACTAGAAAACTAGGTCTTAAAAATTGTACTTTGTTCTTTCTCAACAGACCAGGTGTAGTTAACTTTTTATTGCCTTTAATACCTTCTGTTACAGTATGCTTAAGAGGAAGAGTTTGGGACATAAGTTAACCAAAACCTGTCCCTCAGTTATGTTAACTGCCACTGTGTCTGGTGTCAATCAGAAGGAAAAATCTTCATTTTAACTGAGTGGCTAGCTCATCTCTGGAGTCAGAAGGGAGTAGAAATAATTAAAGAAAAGGTGACCCAGGATATATGTGACATGTGCTGTTATGTGCCTTAAACGAGGTTTTTGAGATTAAAACTGTACAGGAAGAGAAGCTCTCTGTCTGTGCTTGAGTTCTTGGACAGAGGCTTTCCAGGAGATGAAATGTGATACACAAGGTATGCACAGAGGCTGAAACCCTTTCTACTGCCTTATCAGGTGAACAAAGGGGAAAGGTCTCTGAAATGGGTCTTGCGAAATTACATGACACAGTTTTTTTCTTTCAGTTTCTACTACATCTCTTATAAACACATATAAGTGGTCTAATGGTCAGTTGCTTCTGTTGAGCTGCACAAACCCAGAACAGAGTAAATGCTTGTGATTGTGTCTGTCTTCAATCTTAGTAATTTTTAAGGTAATAAGGTAACAGGAAGATGTTTCTCATCTCAGATTGTTGTAGTTATGCATAAAAGAGAGTTTGGGCATGATTTAGCAAGTGCTGAGAGTATTATTAACAACAAGAACATAATCATCAACAAAAAACCAAACCAAACAAACAACAAAAAAAAATCCCAACAAACCTTCACCAAAAGACAACACCCAGAAAAAGAGGTAGCAGAATGTTTTTGTTTGCACAGGCCTGGTAGAGATAGGGCCAGGAAGCCAAAATGCCTTCCTGTGATTACTGACATCATAAGCTCTCTGCTATACAGTAAGCTGTCAAGGTATTCACTTGAACATCAGGAGTCACAAGAAGAACAGCTAAGTGTTTGTAGTCTCTTGTTCCTGCCATATATAATCAAATTGTTGCTTGAAATATTTTTCCCTTCAATATTTTGCATAATTATTGCAACAATTTCTGCTTTGCTCATGTGCAGTAGTACTTCTTTCTTAAAATAATTTTTCTTCTTAGAGAGGCTCACAGTCAAACAGAGAAACGAAGAAGAGACAAAATGAATAATTTGATAGAGGAGTTGTCTGCTATGATACCTCAGTGCAATCCCATGCCACGGAAGCTAGACAAGCTCACGGTGTTACGGATGGCTGTGCAACACTTAAAATCCCTGAAAGGTTGGTTTTAGTATACTAATCCTGAAAGTCCTTGTTCTGTCAGGAGTTCCACTGTGTATTTTTTTTTTGGTTGTTAAATAAATCAGAGGTCATTTGTTTCATGTTTCCTTGCCAAATTCAGCTCTGACTATGCTCTTCATTTAAATTTACATTAGTAACTTCCAGAACATAATTTTTTCTTTTTGCTTAATATAGAAGGAAAAAAGTCACCCTTCAGTGTCCGATATTTTCTTTCTGGCAAGGGTCACCTTGCAATCGAGTCACTCCTTGGTTTTTGGTTTTGGTTTTTTTTTTTGTTTGTTTGTTTTTTTTGTTTGTTTTGGGTTTTTCTTAAATTACCAGGATGGAGCAAGTCTGCGTTTCATAATTTTCCAACTCCAAAATTAAATGTGTGTTCTGTGACCTCTC
>VXBZ01007879.1:199468-229830 GCA_013399135.1 Heliornis fulica | reverse complement strand
AAACCCTCTACATTTTAGGAAGGCTTTAAGTTGAAAGCCAAGTCACTTATGAAGTATCAACTGCTTCTGGTGAGTTGTTTGTCCGGGGTGAGATGAAAAGAAGCCTCCTCAACAATGAGAAATTATACTAATGCTTACCTAAAGAAACTGGTAGGGAACTCAGGGAACTTTCTTCAGTGATAGGTTGTCTTTTACACTGTAACTTTATAATACCAAGACCTGTTGCATAAAATTAAAGAAAAAAAAATGTTTGGACATGATCACCTTTCAAAATTAGTTTTTTGCCTGTAAGAATGCTAGTCAAGAGGGATGTTAGAGTATATTTGATATTGCAACAAAATGATTGATGGCTTGCAATACATTAAAGTCTTAAACACCATGAAATGTTAGAGAGTAGCAAGAAAAAGTGTTATCAAAATTTATTATCCTTGTGCAGCTAGCGCAGATAAAGTGATTGTGGGTGTCTGAGAATTGATTTAGTGTTGGGATCAAACCAGGATATATTTATTTGTCTTCTTTTGCTATTGCTAGGGTTTGGGAGTATTTTTCCCTCCCCTAAAAAGATTATATTCAAATACAAGATGCACATCACAAGGGCTGTCAGTAGTAGGTGAGATTTCAGTGTATTTTGGCAGTACTGTTTCAAAATAAAAATTTGGTTGGCTGTAAGCAAGGATCAAAGACTGCATTGCAGAAAAAAATGGTTATGAATAAACATATCTATTAAGAACTCCACTAGTCTTAAGTGAAAGTGAAGTATAGGAAGCGATTTATGCTACTAACTTGACAGTAATAGAATAATTTTGGTTGGAAGGGTTTTCTAGAGGCCCATTGGCCCAAGCAGGCTGAGAATTTTGTGTAAGGAAATAATGTGATAAATGAGCAGGGCAGTTAATTGCACTGTAGTTTAAGGAAGTATCTGCAAAAAGTACAAGTAATTGTGCTGAAGATTTAAACAATAGGATATAAAAACTGGACTCTCTCACTGTTATGTATCTTCAAAATGAGTGCTTTAATGAAATACAAGATACTATGTGGAATTACAGTGAAAGCTGAAATTTGGTGGAATGTTCAATTGCTACTTACCTCAAAAAATATCTAGAAAACACTTGTAAAAGCTAAAAATTATTTTCTAAAATGCTTGTCACAGATGGTAGAATAGTATGTGTAGTGATTGTTTGTCTCATGTAATTGAATACATTCAATTTAACTGCGATAGAGTGGTTTTTGATTGATGGATATATAGTATTAATGAAACATTACTTATGCCAAAGCCAAGTGACAACATTGGAGTTATTCAGATTCAGGAAAAGTTAAGGATTCTGAAATAGGTCTACAAAATGCTTCTGGAAAATTCAGTTCTTATAATTTCTTTAGCAGTACATTAAAGATAACTGAACAGAAGTTTCCTTGCTTTATGCTAAGTAAAGGGCAAGAAAAAGCTGGTTGAGTGCCCATATTCATTACCAGCAAATGTTTATGAGATTTTTAAAATATTTTTAGAGCTTTAAAGTGTTTTTTATCAGCTGTTATAGTTGCAGAGAGAGTTTATAAAATACAAACCAAGTCACAAGTCTGTTAAAATTAAATTTAAAATGTAACTTCTAACATTATGTCTATAAATAATCTGTTTTCCAGGTTCTGCTAGCTCCTACTCAGAAGTCCGGTACAAACCTTCATTTTTAAAGGATGATGAGCTCCGACAGCTAATCCTTAGGGTAAGTAGGAGGAAACCCTCAGTTAAATGGTGTTCAAGCTAAAGCTTGCCATTAACTAGAGTTTGTAGTTGGACAGTGTTGATTTTATTTTCCCATCTTTCTCTTCAGGCAAGTGCTTTGATGTACTTGATGAGTGCTGGTTTATAAACTTTGTACCCTATACAGGCTTTGCCTTTATGAATGGGTACAGAAAATGATTTGTGAGCATGACAGTCAGCAGTCCTTGAGGGGATAATAAGTATACATGCTTCATACCTAAAAATATTTATGCTGATACTGAAGTCTGTATGCAAGTTTAGAGAATGCTTTTAATAACATGTAAATGTGATTGCAGTTGTTTGCTCTCCTTTTTTTTTTAATTTTTGAAGATGTACTTTGAAAAAATGCAGAAATACCTGAAATAAAATCTTTCTTCTTGTTTTCATGCTTAATTGTGTACACACCCCTTTACCCTTTCTCATTTCCAACTCTTCTCTTTTTGTTTTGCTACAATAACAGACTTTGCCGAGATCTGTAAGATGACTCCCAAGACCAGAAGGGTCTGATTTGGCCTTTGCAATCTTAATTGGGCTTTTATGTGATTTATACTTTTTTTTTTATTTAAAAGTGCCCTTCCTTGTAGTCATCAGTATTTTTTAATATTTTAATTGTTGGTTTTAAAGACAGTATCTTTATTTTTTCCAGGCTGCAGATGGATTCCTATTTGTGGTTGGATGCAACAGAGGAAAAATTCTGTTTGTCTCAGAATCAGTTTGCAAAATACTTAACTATGATCAGGTAGTTATAACTGAGTTTCTCATTTTGCTTTTACCTTGTGTTTTCTTAGAAGCTTTTCAACTTTTACATTTTATTGTATGTTACTAAAAAAAACAGTCCTCAGTAATATTTTTGGGGGAATTTCTTTGATTTTACCTCCTTTAGTGTAAGGCTGAATATTCTGGAACAAAATATTTCCAAGTACAGTCACTGTTCCTGACCTGAGTAACTGCACCATATTTCAGCTCATCATCCTTAAGAAAACTGCTGGTTTGAGAGGAGGTGATAATTTGAAGATGTCTTAAATTCTATCTCCAAGAGATTTTCTCTTAGATGCTGAAGTGATTTTTTTGGGGTGGCTGCTTGCTTTTTTTTTTTTTTTTTTTGGGCCAAGGCAAACTGGTGGTTCAGCAGTAGAAGCTAATTAAAGCTTTCCTTAGGAAGGTCTTTTTATGCTCAGATACACTATGTAACACCTCATCTGCAATACCTGCCTATGATATACCCTTAAGCTGAAGGAAACTGAGATATTGTGAGTTAGCTTAACCTGTAAAAGAAAAGCAATAGCAAAAATATAAGCATCTTCCTTTAGCTGACTGTTAACATCATGGGCAATTATGACAAATAATCAAGGCATGATAACTTGCTCATGTATCTACAACTTCTGTTCTAAAAATGGAGGCTAAATCAGTTAGTGCTTCCATCTGTCTACTTCTATAACTTTGAAACCATTTGTGCTATGTTCATTTTCTTCATAAATGGAAGAGTAACCAATCTGGACTCTTTTTTTTAATATATAAATAAAATCTATAAAACAAACTATATCTTTAATTAAAGTGAAATGAATCATCATATGGGAACAAGGATAATGCAGTTTGGTTTTTTTAAATTTACACACTGAATTTACTCAGTAACTACAAAATACCTTTTGGAGTTTCTTACATCAGACATACCAACTTGCAGACCCATAAGATTTTCACTATTGCAGCCAAAGAAATTCAGAGAACATGACTGACAACCCATTAATTTATTAGTTTATTTTGGGAATCATTCTAGGTTAGGAATCCCATCCTGCAGCCTAATCCATTATATGTGCATATTTTGACAAGGCTGCTACTAGCCTTTGTCAGTGGTGCTCAGCATTTTCCCTTTGAGGTAGGGTTAGATGGGAATGGGAAAAAAAAAAAAAGACTATGATTAATCCTGCTCTCTTAGAAGCATTTAATTAAACCAATTTCTGACTCCGGCCTACTGGAAAAGAGCTCCCCTTTATGTATGCAGTGGTCATACAGCCAGTGGCATGAGTCCAAAATGAATCATAGAATCATAGAATTTTAAGGCTGGAAATGACCCCTAAGATCAAATGAGATCAAATGAGAGGCACTTTGAATCTAGAATGCTGTTTGTCAGCATAGTTCCTTTCTTTCTATTGATTTGTCCTGCTGTGGTGAAGGTAAGCAATCAAAGAAAAAAAACCCAACCCCAGTACCCAAACTTGCCCAGTTCTGAGAGAATTGCTTCCTGTGTCAAAAGATGGCGGCGCTGACTGTTGTGTCAGTGGATTCAGCAGGTGGAATGGATTCCAGCTAGGGACATTCCTGTAAATGTCTCTAAGAAGGGGTGCTGAAGTGATTGACACGTGATATTCCAGGCAGCTCTTGGCTCAGTGGTGCCACTTTGTCCAACCAAAGTAGAGCTCAGTCATTAGGTAGTGTGAATATTCCTATTTCCCTGCGTTCCCACGTAACATCCTGTGAGTGAAGTTATTTTGTGTGTAACCTTTGACTAGGATAAGGAATCATATAATGTATGCAAATGAAACCTTTGATTTTGCACAACTGTGTTTCAATATCCAACTAAATCTGCTGTTTTGCAAAGAACAACATATTATGGGTTTTACTCCCTTGCTTTTATAAAAATAATATTAAACAATGGCAAATGAAATGTGGATCAAAATATTGATGTTTATAGTAGTATTTGACTTTTTTTTTAATGGTGTAGGCAGTTGTTTTTCTGAGTTAAGTAATATGTATGGGCCCTGTTCTAAAATTACGTGGTTCTTATCTTTTGGGGTTTGGTGGTGTTTTTTTTAACAGGCTAGTTTAATTGGACAAAGTTTGTTTGATTACTTACATCCAAAAGATGTCGCAAAAGTGAAGGAACAACTCTCTTCTTCAGATATCTCTCCTAGGGAGAAGCTTGTGGATGGGAAAAGTAAGTCATATTTGAATATGCTCTGATTTTTGAGAGAGAGATTAATAAATTCAGTTACTGTGCAGGGGATATCCATGTGTTCATACATGCATGGATGTAGAAACTCCAGGTATAATTTATATGAACCAAACGTATTTGAATGCTTATCTGCAGCTTGGAGTGTGCTTGCAGTTTTAAAGCTAGCCCAGAAAAGAATTTATTTTAGATAATAAGAATGACTGAAGTTTGATTTGTTAAACATTTATCAAGATGTGGTCTGACGTTCTTCCTACCAGACATACTACTCTTTTTTCTTGTATTTGATAGGTCTTGTCAATACAAAAGACCTGATGTAGTCGAACATGGGATAAAATACTTCAATATCAAGAATCACTGTCTTCTCTGAAAATGCTAAGTGTCAATCCTAATTTAACCAAATCTTACTGTGTTTACAGTTATTTCTAATATGGAAAACGTTATGTACTGTGCAGCTCATCACTATTTTACTGCTGCGTTTTAGAAGCATCTTTGCAGTTCTTCCATGTACCAAATAAAAGTTGAAAGTTTATAAAGCATATTTATTAAAATGCCATTCAAAATATCAAGAAGGGTTTAAAAATAGTTTGGTAGTTCTTTTTAATTTTGGAATCTGTGTGAAAGTGAAGTTTTCTTTGCCCTATTTAAGTTATAAGAATTTTTTTCATTTTTAATTGTGAGGACAAAATTTAGGCAACCAAAGATTAAGGAGAATGTACTGGAAGCTAAAATCAAGAGAAGGCCTTGTATTTTGAAGTTTGTGTGTTAGATTTTGGGTTGTTTGTTTGTTTTTTTTTTTTAACTACTGTACTAAATTTTTGTAAGCTGGCTTGCAAGTACACACAGATTTTCAAGCTGGACCAGCTCGACTGAATTCTGGTGCTCGACGTTCCTTCTTCTGTCGGATAAAATGTAGTAGGACCACAGTTAAAGAAGAAAAGGAGTGCTTGCCCAACCCAAAGAAGAAAGGTATTAAAACAGTGTTGATGAAGTGGGGGCTTAGTGTCTTGAAACTCAGTATATTTAAGTTCTAAGTCATTAGTGTGACCCTTTTAGTTTCTTCTGACTGTGCAAAATAGCTGTAGAGAAATGTGAATATGTACTGGAGACACATTTTGAAAAGCAACCTTGCAGTATTCTTTCTGCTCCCTATATTCTCCTGGACAAGAAGGAGGGAGGGAGGAACCTGAGTTACAGTGGTTGATTAGGAATGAATTGTCTGTTGTAGTAAAATTTTAGAAGTGTCAGGGAATTTTTTTTAAGCATTGAAGCAGATCAGAAGAATGAAACTTGAAAACTGTGAATAAGGAGTTTTGAAGGAGGGAAAAAAAAAGCAAGTAAACAAACTTCTTTATGATTGTATTGTGTGTACTTTAAAAGTATCAATTTTCCTTTTTTAAATCTTACTAGTAAAAGCTATTTTATCAGTGTAATTCCATTAATTTTGTCTATAATTTTAATTTAGTTTGTGTTTTGGTATGTCTGTACAGCAGTATACTCTTTTCAAGTTTTCAGAGAATGGGTCTTTTTTTAAATGTAATGTCCAGCTTTTATTTAATACCTTAGTATTTATTTTTGCAGAGGTGTGGTGAAATTGTTGGACCCTGAAAAAATCCTCCTACTCCTGTTTTTTTCAGTGTAACCTGACATTGCTGAGATACACCATAGACTGGTAAATTTTAAAGTAGGCCTGTGACTAGAAGTGAATAGTCTCCCTTGATGTGCCAACTAACTTGGTGAGATAAGAAAGTAACTCTTAGTTGGTTTTCTTGGGAAAGCACTATTGAGGGAAGACAATTTGAGAAACCATGGTGATGTCACAGTAGGATGACTCAGTTTTTCATTTCAGTGTTATTTGTTTTCTGTAGTTGATTTGATTGCATTAACCCTATGTAAAGCATAATTTGTTCAGAATACCGATATTGAGAATATTCTTTTTTTAAGATATCTTGTGCAGATTTTGGACAGGTAGTTATTTCAGGACAAGTCATGTCACTTCTATGCCTTGATGCATATAAGGGTGTCTGTATGTTGTATAGGCAGCAGTCTACCAAACAGTGTGTGCTGTAATTTAAGACCTCTGAAATATTTTTGTTCCCAGAAAGTCGAGTAACTCGGAAGCTTAAGATAAATAGAAAGTAAGCTAGGTTTTTGGGGGCTTATTCTCTAGACTGATTTTTTTAGCAATTGCAGTAGGTATATGTGAAGATCATTGTGTTCACAGAAGGTAAATTGGTTTGGAACCTATGAAGCACCTCTCTAGTTTATTTTCATTTACAATCCATATGAAACTATATAAAGAGTAAGTGATATGTGGGTTACCAGACTGTTGGTTTACTTTTTTTTTTCTATGAGACTGTGTTTGAACTGTCAACACCTATAACTTATCTTCCTAAATCTTACATGGGGTAAGAAGTGTGCTCTCCAGGTAAGCCAAAATGTAGTACTACACAATAAATTTTAAAACTCTGTGAAATTACTTACAACTATGTACAGTTGTTGTAGGTAAGTATAAAATACAGTTGCTGGTCTCGTGGTGAACAGAATAAAATTTAAAATAAATCAGTTTACCTTTGAACCATAACTACTTCTTATTTCATTTCTTTTCATTAGATCACAGAAAATACTGTACCATTCACTGTACTGGGTATATGAAGAATTGGCCTCCTAATGAGGTGGGAGTAGAAGAGGAAAATGATGTAGAAAAGGACAGTAGTAACTTTAACTGTCTTGTTGCAATTGGGAGGTTACACCCTTATATTGTTCCACAAAAGAGTGGAGAGATAAAAGTCAAAGCAACAGAATTTGTTACACGATTTGCCATGGATGGAAAATTTGTTTATGTAGATCAGCGGTAAGCCTTTTGTTCTTTAATGAAGAGAAAGTGAAAAATTTCTAATACTTTCTGTCCAAACTGTGACTTCTCAAGCAGAATTTCTGGGCTTTGTACAGAGGGAGCTGTTCATTCTGAACCTACAAATACTTGGGGTTTGGATTTTTGTCAAACATAAATAATAATGTATGAGTGTTTTTCTATAGAAAAGATGAGCTAGCAAGATTAAAGTGTCATAAAATGCACTGATGCACTTACCTGTTCGTAAAGAAAAATCTCAAATTGTAGCTTCATAGCTATGCATATGGCTTAAGTCATAAGCACTTGTTTAAGTCTTACTATTTGCAACTCGTGCCTTATGTCCAAATAATTTCATTAGAACTGAAAGCAAAGGTTTTATTTTCTGAACTTCCTAAAGATTGTTACCACCTTGCATTTTTAATTATTGTCACTGGAAGCTTTGTATTGCTTTCAGTCATCTTGATTCTCATCTAAAAGTGTCAGTTTAAATCTATTCCTTCAACTACTAAGGTTTTTTTAATGACTTGTTATGTGTGATCAGTAGTACCCTGATTGGCTTATGGGAAGACCTAATGATTAGGAATATTTTGTATGTCCATGTGGTTTGCATGTTTAAATGCTAATAATATTCCCTGTTGTTGTAGAGCTGCATTAATGCTAGATCTTTTTCCCAAACATGAGCACAAGCATCTTTATTATTTTTCCATTTTATCTGATGCTGAAGAAAACTAGTGTTGTAATTGTCTGAATGGGCTGTAGTTCATGTTTTTATTTCTAACAGTGCAACAGCAATTTTAGGGTATCTGCCACAAGAGCTTCTAGGAACTTCTTGTTACGAGTACTGCCATCAAGATGATCACAACCATCTAGCTGAAAAACATAAAGAAGGTACAAAATAACTGATCCTCCCAGACAATGTATATATAACTTCACATAACTGCTATGTGAAAACAGTTTGGATCAAAAAATCAGTAGCTGAGAGAGAATAAAACTAAGCAATCTTAGCATTATCCTTTTCCACCTCTGTGTTAACACATGCCTGCACAAAGCTTGTAATAAAAGCAGAGAGAAACTTCTGTTTTCTTGGATCTTGGTTCAGGGGAATAATGTCAATGCTTCTTTCAACAGCCTGCCTCGATTTTGGGACTTGTTCTCGAGTCCCAAAGAGCAAATATGCCTATTCATGTAACTAAAGGCACAGATTATGGAAATTCAACAGGCCATGAGTCACCCTACAAGTGGTTTGCAGAAACTTAGTACTGGGTCTTTAATTTAGGATTAGTAAGATTCCTGAAACTGTGGTTTGATTTTATTTTATTTTTTTCAGAAGGGGTTCAGTCCTGTCAGTGTTCTGGCATTGAATTTGTATTTCTGGACATCAAAACCATTTAGGTCTTACAATGATGTGAAATAATATTTTTAAAACTTTATATTTCTAAGTATAAATATAGTGATTGCAACTTTCCTTTCTAATCTAGTGTTGCAGAATAAAGAAAAAGTATTTACAAATTCCTACAAGTTTAGAGCAAAAGATGGGACTTTTGTTACTTTAAAGAGTCAGTGGTTTAGTTTCATGAATCCATGGACCAAAGAACTGGAGTACATTGTATCAAACAACACAGTGGTATTGTAAGTAATTCACTATTTGAATTCCTACGTTATTTTTGTCTTATTAAAAGTTAGCATTAACAGAAAGCAACCTGATTAAGAAGCAGGACAAGGCTAGAAAGCATCAACACTACACAAAAGTAGTTGAATAAACTGGAAGAGGGTTTTTTTTGCATTTACTGGTTACTTTTATTTCAGGCTTAAGTCATGATTTTTAACTCAGAAAACTGCTGTTTCCAGTAGGAAAAAAAAAAGTGAAGGAGTTCCTTAGGAAAGAAAGGAAGGATCTTTTAGGGAAAATAGATGTTAATAAATTGGAAGTGTGAAGTTAGTACTATTTCTGAGCTTTACAAGACCAAGTGTCATGACCTAATTTCAAGTACTACTCTACCTGCCATTTGTCAGAACTTACAGACGTGTAAGTGATAGATCATAGAAATGCAACACAGGATAGAAAGATACTCTCCAAATTAATTGCAAGGGAGGAGCCTGGTCTTTCCTCCTTATTAGGAGAGTAAGCAGAAATTAGTAATTCAACCAGTGCTTCAGAAACAACAGTATAGAGGATTGAAGATTGAAACACATGAGGAGTACCTCTAATTTTTTTTTAGTAGTTTAAGGACGTTAGTTGTTGTTCTGTGTAAAGTACTACTGAAATGAAATGTAAATGTGCTGGGTCTTGCCTTTGCAAAACTTACTGATTTTTTTTCTTAATTTTTTAAAAATTTATTTACATCTTAGAGGTCATAATGAGTTGGCTGAAGAACAGATCCCCCATGGTTCCCAGCCTGCAGAAGGCAAGTGTTGCTTCTTATAGTTATCATTGGTGTATCTCCTTATCAATTTAGACTACAATTTAGACTTAATCCAAGATTTTTTTTTAATTCTATGTTATTGTGCAAGGAAGCATTATTTTTTTAAAGCTAAACTTAGTGACAGACTTTAGTTACCCACAGGATCCTAATTCATATAATTCATAACTGTGGTAGCATATCTTTTCCTTCCAGAAGCTTCTACCATAGCCAGAAGTGATAGGATATTATGCTTCTGTCACAGAACATCTTTGTTTTGCCTGGTTTTCTGAAGAAATGCAATTGTAGTATCTTAGCTTACCTACAGAATATAGGTAATACTGACTGCAATTGATATAATATGAATATTTTTCTGCTATGCATTGATTCTGATTCTTTACATGCTACTTTGTCATCTTGCTATAAGGCTTTTTAATCTTGCTTTTTAAATTGTTCTTAACTGATTTGAGTTTGTGAAAAATCCCAAGGGTTTTTTTTTTTCTTGTGGTCCGAGTTGTCTGTGAGAGAACTGGAGGTGGTAATGTTTGAAGCTAATTTTAACTGGAGATCAGCAGTTTTCACATATTTGTTATTAATTTATCTTTATATTTCAAATAAGACAACACTCTCCCCCATGAGTTAGTGTTTTAAATAATTTCTGAAATTAAGAGATACAGAACAAAGCAGCTTTAAAATGAATCCTTGAGGTGATTGCTCCATGCTGTGAAATAAAACTGCTTCAAACTTAAGACTTATTTTGTGTGTTTTTTTAACTGCAGATGCTGTAAAACAGTCTTTAGTAAGTGTACCTGGAATGTCCTCTGGAACAGTTCTTGGTGCTGGAAGTATAGGAACCGAAATTGCAAATGAAATATTAGAATTGCAAAGGTAATAAATGCCTAACATGATACTTTAGATTTGTTTGTAATGATAGTTATATGTGATTATGTGGGAGTTGTTCAAGTTTCATTTTCATTGTGTTGTATGAATAAAATATTTTAGTTTGAGCAGTGGAATTATGAGATACAAATTATAACCTAATGTTAGTCTCACATCACTGGTGATAAATAATTTTGTACTGGGCATGCCATCTCCTTTGTTTATTAACAAAGTAGTGTTTAATGATGCCTTCAAAAGCATTGCTGTAGTGCAGCTCCTTAAGATAATGTTGAAGTGAGTAAACAAGCCAGTGGCCTGTGACTGTTTATATTTCTGCTGCTCCTCTGCTAGGAGATCTTCCCTTGAACCCAGTGGTGCCCCTTCCCTGATTATCCTGAACATAGACTTAAGTGACAGCACAATTCCTTCCCAGTAACAGATTAAAACAAAATCTCACTCAGTTGCATCATTCCAAATGGGAATCCATACAAGATTCAAATTGGTTTAAAATGGTTGATCTTTAACTGATTTGAGCAGGTACACAGTATAAGTATAGCACAGGAATTTGAAAGGAGGGAACAAAACTTGAATAGGAAGATACCCTTATGCATTTTTTGTTGTGCACCCACAGCAATGCCTGACTTCTCTACGAAGGGAAAGGTTATTTCTGTATGTCAGTCTGTACTGTGCTATCATTTGTTTAAAAGTCTCAGAGCCAGCTAATTCGAGGACTTTGGGATGCACATGCACAGGAAAAGTCTGTTTTCAGTCACAGCTCTTTCAGGAATTAAGGCTTCATCAGCAAGTCAGACCTCTCTTGCCTAAGTCAAATGTAGGATAACGATGATAACATCGCGTCAGCACAGGACAAGTTATCTAAGGGTTAGTTTTCGATAATGAAGCTGCCTGACCTCAGATGTTCTAGTTCCAGGCAAAGGAATGAAAAAAAAAAAAAAAACAAACAGAAAAAAATAGTAGTACTAAATCTTTGTCAGTCTTGGCAACAATGGTAAAGGTATAAGGGGTAGTTTCATACTGTAGGATATCCTAAGTTGGAAGGAACCCATCAAGATCAAGTCCTGACTCTACATGGTGCAACCTGAAAATTAAACTGTATATCCAAGAGCATTGTCCAAATATTTGAATGCTGACAGGCCTGGGGGACATGACTGCTTCACTAGTGAGATTGTTCCAAGATCGCCTTCCTAATAACTTCCCCAGATACTACTTTAAGCTCTGGCACGGGGATTGGACTAGATAATCTTGAGGTCCCTTCCAACTCATAAACATTCTGTGTGTGTGTGATTCTGCTTCCCATGTCTCTGGTGTCCAGTTGTAGGACATCAGCACTTCCTTCATGAGGAAGTTGTAGACAGCAGTGGGGTCACATCTCATTTTCCTCTAAGCTGGACAAACCTAGTACATTCAGCTGTTCTTAACTCATGGCCTCTAGTCCTTTCACCATCTTTCTTTCCCTCCTTTGGACAAATTCTTCTATTTTTATATCTATCTTAAATTGCATAGCCCAAAACTGCAGAATACTCAAGGCGAGGCCACACCAGTGCTGTGTCTAGTGGGACATCTGCTTCTTTTGATGAGTTAGCCATACTGTGTGTAATGCAACCCAGGATACCATTGTCCCTCTTGGCTACCAGGGCACATGGTTGTCTCTTTGAGCTTAGGATCAGTGAAACCACCTCAGATCTTTCTGCAGAGCTGCACTCCAGCCTTTTGCTCTCCAGTCTATACAAACATGGACATGCCATAGCACAGCAGTCTGTCTTGTCAGAGTGTCTGTGAGGATGTTATAGGAAACAGCATGAAAAGCTTTACTAAAGTCAAAGAAAATAACACCCAATGCTGTCTCCTTATCCACTGAGTTAATCACCTCCATGTAGAAGGCTGTCAGGTTGGTCAGGTGTTATTTCCCCTTCGTAAGTCCATGCTGGGGTCCAGGATTGCATATTATCTCTTAGCAATTCTCAGCTCTCTCTTTATCAGAAGACAGCATTTAATTTTCTGAAACAGTGCAAACCATGGTCAAACCCAGAGAGTGTGATGAGTGACAGTGGTAGATGTTTCCTACTCTGTTTTTAGATATTTTTGGAATTGACATCTAAGGGTGAAGTTGCACTAGAATAGTTGAGTTGCACAGGGAATCATTCATCTTCAGTGAAAAAATATAAGAATAAGCACTTCAGTTGTGATGGGATGAGAAGATTGCTGCTCGAAAGATAAATATTAAAATCATCCCACAGCGTCTTGGTAGGTTGCTGGTATTATTCACCTGGAATAAAAAGGAGGAAAAACTCTGGCAGCAAAGAAAAGGACTGCTATCCTCAACAGCAAAGTTGGGGCGTTTTGGTAATACCATTACTAGTGTCCTCTCAGCAGAACCACCTCTAGAGGGAAGGAGAGTAATTTTGTATTGTATCTTTCTGAAGACTGAAGTAAGTTAACAGAAGTTCTCATGTCTGATGTTTAATATCCAAACATGACCCAAGAGTTAGTTTAACCCTTGTTCAAGACAATAATATGATTTTCATGATTGAGATCACCTGACCTTTGCTGGAAGTGCTCATCCATGTGAGAATATGTGTCATCAGGTTGAGAAAACAACTTCATTAAGTAGATGAATGATGAGTTTGCTCGATGATGAAAGAGTGAATGCATTCCTAGGAAAGTTTTCTTCAAAGCTCCCCCTTGAGATTTCTGGTATTTATGTTATTGAGAATGACAAGTGATGCTCTTTCACTTCCCATTGCTACAAAGGCAACAGTTGCGGGAGCAGTATCCTCCTAAGCAACAGTGGGAAACTTTGTGAGCTTTGTCTGAAGATCAAACCAAACCATTTCTCCTCTTCTGTGACAGTTCAGCATGTCACAAAAGAGCAAATTTTTAATCTCAGGAAGCAGAAGAATCCACGACAACAGACAGAATTGTGAAGTTTGGACATGAGACTGTGGTACTGAATTAATCTCCCCAATTTAAGGGAATTTTTTTTTGTCTGTTTAAATACAGTTGAGGTAGGTATGATTGAGGCCTCTTTAGGGATATTTCAGGGGAATATTTATAATTTTCTGATCCCAAAAGAAAAATTGATTTTTTTCTAGTCTACTGTAGGCCTTACAGAAATTGAGCTTATATATCAAAAACATTCAGCTTCCATAGTATTATCACCAGCATAATTTCCTTTGTCTGTCTGCCTATCATAAGCTTGAAGCTCCTGGTGCAGAGATTCATTGTGTAGCTGTCTTTATTTCATCCTACAAGTAAAGCATGGCTTTGCTCCTTTGTGGAGCAGCAGGATGTTAACCCCAGTTTGCTTGACTTACCAAAACATCTTTCCAGGAAGGTCACAGTGATAGTTAAGACTTGCTTCTGCTTTACAAAGTGAGGCTGCTAGGAGAAATAAAATGCTCTAAGTTCTGTACTCACAGAACTGCTTTCAAGAACAAGTACTGGCGAAGGTGCTGGCAGCGATGAGGAGACACCTCGGGAAGCTGCATCAGGTAGTCTCCTTCTGCAAGTCATCGAGCTTAGTGGGTTTTTTGGTTACATTCACATCTTGAACACTGGTTAGTAACTGAAACAACATTGTGTTGCTTTCTTTGGGAACAGTCATCTTATTTGTCATCTGATAGATTGAATGTCATGAGATTTTGAAAGGGAAAATGGTTTTGCTTGCCAGCTTCGTGAGTCACAGTGATCTGAACCATTGTAGTCTTGCGCCGCTGTGTTTGTTTCAGTGATCTTAGTTGTCTGTGGATGCTGGAAATTGAGAAGTAAACTGGTGCTGAGACTCAAGAAGTTGCTATGCAGATGAAAGCAAGCTCAGTTGGAGCAAAATCAGGCAGTGTAAAGTAAACTCAGTGTCCAGAGGAAAGACAGTGCTGAAAAGAAGCCAGCTAAGGGAAGAGTTGCACTGTGTAACTGGGATCTCAGGCATGATATGCATCCCACAGTCCTGTAGCTTGGGAGAAAATGAACTATTTTTTTAATCTCTGTAAGAGGAAGAGGCATTCACAAATACAACTGGCCATTAAAGGTCACATCAGTAACAGATGAATGTTTCTGGAGATGTCTGGATGTAGTTGCTTGCATCCTGATGTAGCTCACTTCTTCAGAACCATTACTGACACCAGTGCTCTCTTCTGTCTGAAGAGTAGAACTTCCCACTATTTCTTTGCTCTTCTTTCATATGAAATGAGGTTGCGGTCTTGCACACACCGAGGTAACCAGTATTAGACAAGAGTGGTCGACAGAGACCAGCTCCAGCACTCTTTCATCAAACACCTCTGTGGCTGCCAGCATAACCCAGCAGGATGAGAGCATTTATTACCTGAATCTGCTCTCAGCATTCTTTGAGTATCAGTGAGACACAGATGGTTCTCAAGCTGTGCATCAGGCATCACCAAGTATTTTTAAAGATTTCAGGGCTATGCCTACAGCTCTATTTGCAATCATATCCAAATTAAATTAGCATCTGATGAATGATCATTTCAGTCACAGCAGTGTTATAAATCTGTTTGATCTGGAGTTTCTGTCCCAGCTTTTAGAGATGGCAGTGCTGCTTATCAGATGGTGTTTTGGACATTGGAATGTAGGGAACTAAGAAATACTCCACACAAATTAATTATTTAGCATAAATGAGCTTGTTTTATCTTTCCTCCTATCCTTTACCACATTTTGGGTCTGAGGTAGTGATGGAAACAGAAGCATCGAGAGAGTCCCAATTGTTCTGTAGCCTTGTGCTTTGGGAGTCAAAGCAGGGGGAGATGGGAACAAGCTGTCCAAAGGACCCTGGTACTACAGTTTCACTGTTAACTTCATGTATGACCTGTTTGGTGAGGGAGGATGAGCAGGGTCTCAAAGAATTCAGGTAACAGACAAGCAGTCTTTACTTTTAGTTCAGATTTCATGAACATATGAAAGGTATAACAATAATAGTAGAGGGAGCATTAGAAAGATCCACTGGTTTCCCTTCACCACTTAGCAGAACTTCCTGACCTTGTCTGTGTTCTGTGTGTCTTTGAAATGGACCTGTTTGTGCCAGTCTGTGTAATTCTGAAACCCATTTCACTTCAGTCTGTCAGTGCTGGTGAAAGTGTGCTCAGGTACTTATGACCCATGGGCTTTATTGATCTCTTCTGCTTTTTGTGTTAGCAAAACTTGTTAAATTCTCCTCCTCCATCTTCAGGAGAATTTAAGAGAACATTGTATATGATTAGTTGTCTTGTGCTTCATCATAGGGGAGGTCTGGTGGGTCTGCAACACATAGGCTCTTTTTTAGTGTATGATCAGTGTGACTTGATTAATCAACTAAACCCATACAATTTTAGGTTGCATTCTTCACCACCTGGGGAGTTAAGCCCATCACATCTCTTGAGAAAGTCACCTTCTCCAGCTTTAACAGTAAACTGCAGCAATGTGAGTATGTCACTGCCTGTAAAAACCTAAAAGTAGCAGATTAATGTCAAGTAGCTCAAAGCCAATGTTTGAAACAAATTACCCTGACTTGTGTTTTTGTGAAAGAATGTGTAAGGGATTGCCAACTACCTGGGGGCTATGAAAGCCTTTTGAGAAGTGTGACAGCAGCAGAAGTTCCAATCTCATTTGTGGGGGCATCAGTTCAAGCCTTAAGGGCTACTCTGTGATTCATGTGATAAGGGCTCTTATGGGTTTGGAATTGCATGAGAACTTTTGTTAAATAACTGTCAGAGAGTAAAAGTGTTTCCACCTGTTCTGTTTGACAGACTAAATAAAATACCAGTTCTTGTTTTCTCTCACTTGAAGACCCTATTAAAATCCTATGCTGTACGTTTGCAGAATGTTCACAATTTTTACTTGGGATGTGTTTAACTAGTCTTCTAAAAATTGATAGAATTTTTTGCTAATCTCCTTTGCTGTTTTGCTAATCTCCTAGTGCTGGTAGCACAACAAACTGTGATTGTCATAGTTATAGACAGCAGCTTTGGAATAACATGTTTTTTACCTAAGTATATTGTGTGTTGTGTCTTGTGTGCTGTACGAACAGACATCAAATTCTCCATCAGCACCTCCTTGAATATAAGTTTCTTTCCATTTAAAGATGGTTTATATTCCCATTTCAGTTTTAATTTTCTAACAGCAGTATTCTGCAGTCAGGATTGTCTTGGTTTCCTCCTTTTATTTTTTATTTTTTTTTCAGTTCTCCCCTGCCTTACCACAGATCTTTCTCCCTAAGAGTTGATAGACTTACACATATACTGAACTCTAAATCATGCAACATCCCATCAGGATGACTTCATTGTATTCACTGAAGGTTTTTCTTTATTCCATGCTTTGGTATCTCATTTGTTTCTAAATGCTGTTGTAAAGCATTTCAACTTTTATTAATTTCCTACTAGAATACACACAAGTCAGGCAACCCAAGAAACCTTTCATGCTAAATTGCCTCTGTGTGTTACTCGAAACAAAGGTGGTAACAAAATATTTTTATCTTGATGGTTTAGAAGATGCAAAATAATAGAAAAGATACAAGTTGGTAATTCATATAGTTTGATACATATGGAAGATGGGAGGAACAGGGGTCTTTTTTTATCTTTTAGCTAGAATATGTCAACATTGACAAACATGATGTCACTGGGAATTTGTAGTTTCTGGTACTAGACATGGAAAGTATATACCAGTACAATTTGTTGTGCTAAATTTATTTGGTGAATATTGAATTAGAGCTTCAATAAAGCAGATGCTGTCACTGTGAAGTGTCTTTGATAGATGTCTAAGTAACACCTTTTATTTAAGACAACTCCAGTGCTACATCAACTTCTAAAAATCTTTGTTTTAAAATGCAGTAGATCTGCCTGTTGACATGTATCTTTCATATATTTGTTTCTTAATACTTTGAGAGGGATGTGTAATGTTTGTGTAATGTAATAATTGTGACTAAATTTAGGGTTTAACTGTTCCTTTTACTATTTCTGTTCTTTCAGGTGCCAAATAAAGAGTTGATTCAGTTATGTCCTTCAGAAACAGAAGTTCTAGAGACTTCAGAACAAAACCAGGGTGCTATTCCATTTCCCAATAATGAACCGCTCCTCAGTAAGATTTATTTCTCTTATGGATGTTTTGGGGGTTGCAGGGAAAGGCATTTCTAATAAATGGTGCATTTTTTGAGTGCACTGCTTTTAGAGCCATGTAAAGATATTTGTCTTTGTCTTAAGGCCAGAGGAATCTTAGAACCATGTTCTAAGATTCCTCTGGCCATGTTATTGCTGGTAGGCAATACCATGTTATTGCTGGTAGGCAAACAGGAAAATTTGATCAGTGATTGAATCTCATGATGAAAATAACATCCTGTTGCACAAGTTTACCATTGCTTTCTTGCATGCCATGGTTTTAACTAGGTACTTACTAGCTCTTTCTCCATGAGAGAAGGGGTAAGGAAAAGTACCTCAGTGCAAGGTAAGGGGACTGGTTGGGATTTGTAGCTATTGTCCTTTTAGCATTTTACCTCCTTCTTAACTGCAAGCTGTGAATAGTCAATACAGAGGGGTAGTCATAAGGTTCACAAAGAAAAAATATATTTTTTCCTTCCCCTCCGTCAAGCATGCACTGAGGCAGCTGTTTGTCTGGCTAGAAGATTCCCTGACTCTGTAAGAGGACAGTGCCATTGCATTATTTTTAACAGAACAGATAAAGTGCTATAAAAGTTATGTTTACACTCACCATATATTTCAGCTCTTTTCAGTCTCCTTTATTTTAGTTACTTTACTTATAACCTGTAGTGATCTTGCAGTTTAGCTATGAGACCTCTCTATCATATACTAAAAAAAGACCAAGACCCACAACAACAAACCAACCAACTAAAAAACCCAGAGGGAAAAAAAGAGCTAATCTTCAAATAAGGGGTGGGGGTGGAATATGCATTGATAAATGTTTGTTGCATCTTGGGCTAAAGTCCTTCCTGTTGTAAAAGGGTGTAGTGTTGTCTTCTAGAGCTAAAACATAGTAACTGGTAATGCTTGAGGAGTTGATTTAACAGAGCCCATCAGATAGGAATTCAGGTACCTGATTGTGTGTCCCACTAAGGTGACACAAAGCAGAAAGCAGTTTTCTACTTCAGTGACAGGAGCTTTAGTGCATGGGTACAAGTTTTATTAGCTAGCAGTTGGAGGTAGTCCAATGGATTGGCAAGATTTAAGTTTTCTTAAATTATGTGTGTCCTTATAGCTGTCTGCAGACAGCCTGTTATGTCTATTACTTGATTTTATTTTAGTTTTTAACATTTACATGTGAGTGTCACCTTGTCTTCAAAGGAAGGTGCTGTCTAAAAGCAAATACGTTGTTGAAAGTGACCTTATTCTTCATGGTTTGTGCTGCCTGTGCTAATGTTTGAATGATTCTATAGGTGGTAATCCTCAGCTGGACTTTGATGCAATATGTGAAAACGATGACACTGCTATGACAGCTCTTATGAATTACCTGGAAGCTGATGGAGGACTTGGAGATCCAGCTGAACTCAGCGATATACCATGGGCTCTCTAGTGTTGCTTTTTCAGTATAAAGAAGGAATGTAAAATCAGTAATGCACAACAACCATACATCCTCAGTACTGTATGATAAGTTTTTTAAGGTTTCATTTGAATTCGTACTTACTGACTATATATTTTTAAAGACTGAAGCCTTGTTCAGAGAGAGACAGTTTCTGCTGCACCTATGGAAAAATGCAATATTTTTTTCATGATGGAGAAACCTTGAAATTTTAATATTGAACCATCTGTAACTGGAATGCTTAAAACACATTACTATATTTTTGCTAAGAAGCTTTAACCAAAAGGTACTGTACAATGTACAGGAATATTTTTGTCTTAGTTTTAATACTTAAACTTTTATTTATTGCTTTTGTTCCAAATGGTAGACTATTGATTATCCATGTTACTTACTGTAGGGCTTGCTGTACTTAGAGCATTTGTATCTACTCAATTTCATGGAAATGATGATTTGCACATGCTGCAGTTGTAAAATAAGGTATTGTAATTCTCAGATGATGCAGTTTGTGATCCTTTACCCCTTTTCAGAAGTGCAATTTTTGTAGTTAAAAGTGGAAATAAAGCATAAGGTTCTGCAAACAGGGATTTTAATTAGATCACCATAACAATCACAATGCTTTGAGGGGGGAAAAGTCAGTTTCCCAGTGCACAAATAAAAGCAAGAAAGTCTTAATTACTATTTAGTATTGTTTGTAACGTATTGGTAGAGGGGCAGTGTGTGGAACCTAGGGAAAGCAATGCTTTGCCTCTAAAGCACTCTGGTTATTCACAAGCTAGAGGAGTTGGGATAGATTTGTCTTTGGTTCCAGGGTGAAGCTTGCACTGTTTGTAGTGAAAAACGTTAAAATACTATAGAATCTTTTATAGTCTGTGGTTTTGGAAAGGTTAGGGTGATTTTCCTGTTGCTTTAGTCTGTGACTTTTAAAAATATTTGTGTCCTGTAGTGCTGTCTGTAAGTCAATACTGTATAGGAGGAATATCTTTTGGGGGACAGCTCTTTTGGCAATTGTATCCCAGTTACAGCAAATTACTAAGGGACACGGCCCTTAATAGGTTGTACTAGAACAAGATAGCATTAATATGTAAAGTGATTCTTTTTATCTCTGGTATTAAAGGTGTAGACAACGTTTTGCATATATTGTATATCATAAAATCATCAGTTTTTCTGTTTTAGTGTTTTTTACACTACTGTTGGGTTCATGAAAGGAAAGCATTGGAAGATGCTCGATCCGTATGCATAATTTTGTACCACCAGCAGCGCTGTTAAGACCAGAGGTGAGCGCTAGGCAGCCTGTCACACATCTCTCTTCCGAAGGCTCAAGTGTGCGAGCAAAGAGCTGTGGGAGCCGCTAGATGTCCCGCGTCCACCGCCGGAGAACTGCGCGTCCCGGAGTGAGTGTGGCGTTCTGGCACCGCCTGCCCGCAGAGCCAGCACCGTTGTACCGCACGGATAGTACCCATCATTCCACAGGCGATGAGGGTTTTTGTGGTGACATCCAGATTTGGTTAGAACAGCTTCTTGGATTAATTTTTTTAAAAGTCTGTAGGGTTGTTTTTTGCATTGAACTTGCTTGTGGCTTCCTGCATTCAATTTATTTTCTTTTTTACAGATGTGGGGCCAAAATTATCTGTTCTCTAGCTTTATTAGAATAAATGTGCTTCTTCACTAAAGATGAATTTTAACCTATATCATGGGGCACAGTGAGTAAAATAAAAAGGCACTTTAAGACTTGGTAGGATTCTAATTCTAGAAATGAATTTGAGAACATCAATTTTTGCCATTGTAAATTGCCTTTTTTTTCTGTGCTTATGAGCAGTAAGGTAAAAAACCCCACCAACTCTCTAGACAGAACAAATACTGTAGGTAACACTGCTAAATGAGTAAATAAATAAAATTACAGACTTCCCTCAACATACTTTGGTTTTTAGCTTGAGAGATTTGAAAATGGTGAAGATGTTGTTATTGAAGGAGTATATTAATTCTTTGACAAGATTTTTACAGTGGTCTGAAGTCAAACCACTATTTTTGGATACTTCTTGGATTTCACTAAAAAAAACCCAAACCTGTACATTTGAGTCTTTTGCAGTCAGTGATCAACATTGTATCTCTCCATTTATGGAGTCTCCCTTTACTATTTGTGGTAAAGTTTTTGTGACTTTTTCTGGTTTAAAGCACTCTTACAAAAAGTGTCAATTGTAAATATTTATGATTAAATTAATACATATTTTGTAATACAGTTGAGATAGTATGTGCTTCTTTCTGTTCCTGGAACAGTCCTGGAACGATTCTAGTAAGGTATGGAGAGGGTTTTTTCTTGACATGTGTAGTGGTTTAGCCACAGCTGGCAGCTGAGCGCTGCATGGCTGTTCACTCACCCCCCGCCCAACCTTGGTGGGATGGGAGGGAGAACTGGAAGCAAAAGGTAAAACTCAAGGGTTGGGCTATGGACAGTTTTTTGGGACAGCAAGGGAAGAGGAAAATAACATAAGTACTTGAATATCCAAAGTGTGTGATACACCTTGCAGTTCACTCACTGCCCAGAACCCAATGTCCAACGTGTTGCCAGCAGTGACCCCTTCTCCCCAGCTAACCCCCTCATTTATATATGGATCATGAGGTTGTATGGTATGGAATATCCCTTTGGCTACTTCGGGTAAGCTGTCGTGGCTGTGTCCCAGCTTCTTGTGAAAATAAACTATCCCAGCCAAAAAACAGGACAGTATGATGGAGGTTATCACAGGGTGTGATCAAATTGAGTCAATAAAGCATTATTTCTATGAACTGCTGTTAGTTTTTTGACATTTCTACCTAATGTTGACGTTAAATATGAATTACTTGTTCTTCTGGATCCCAGGCTCCTTCCCTAAAAATATAAATGGGGAGGTTGAACTCATGGATTTTGGTAGCTCAAGATGATATTCCTTGACCAGGGTAACTTTGTGAACCAAACTAACGTGCATTTTCTAGGTACTAGAAACCCCTGATGTTGTAGCTTAATTGGGCCGTCTCTGGAAAGGCTCTATAGGACAGAGCCCTTTCATCCCAAGCAAATGGAGTATGTGGATAGGATTCTCGCAGAGCCTTGCCATGGGTGGGGAAGGTAAGTGTTAAAGCAGGTGGCAACACGCTCTTAAAAGCTGTGTTAGTTATTGTGGTTGTGCTTGGAGATGGGTCAACTAATTTGTTACTGTGGGCACATATGGAGTTGAAGATAAGAAGACCTTGATGGGAGAGGAGTTGTGATACAAGCAGCAGCTTATTTGGAAAACCAATTCCTACGCTGAGAGGAAAATATGAGAGAAATCAGCATTAGGAGAATGGAATGAGAGTGTGGTAGAAACAATTACCATCTGGGTATTATTTTGAAGGAGAAAGGTGTCTGGCTGGGTGGGGGGTGACAGCTGGCTGTCACCAGCCTGAGTCAGAGCAGAGGCAGACTGCAGGAAGACCTGGAGAGCTGTGTGGCACGTGGAGTTAAAATGGTGGTTCAGAATACCGTCAGGGCTTGCAGTGACAAATCATGAAGGCGTCAATATATTAAACCTTAACTTCTGCAGTTCTGTGAGAATATTTGGCAGATTTTGTGGGGTGGAGGGGATCCTTTCTGTGCTCTTCTGGGTGTAATTGCTTCCTGGGATTCCTTTGGGGTGTTCAGTCAAGTACAGCGAGTGCTATTGCTTGGGTCCAAAGAAGAGCTTCAGTTTATGCTTGTTTCTGGTGGTGTAGTGGAGTTTAGGACTTACTGTGTAGATGTTTGGGTTGGGCTTATGGGTTGTTTTGGTTTGGTTTTTGGGGTTTTTTTTAGAGAATCGGAAAGTTGCGTGTAGTCACAAGCAGAAAAGGTCAACATTAGTCATTGTGGTGGTTGCTGCCAGTAGTGTGTGCCTGCTCACAATCCAACTGAAATGAAGAATTCATTATTGCTCAAGTGATGCCAATCCTCCCCAAAGCCTGACATCTGGTTTCTTAGTCTTTTGCTTCCTTTTTTGTAGGTTGACATATATCATGCTAATTCATAAAATGTCCTGGAGCTCCAGGAATTAACCATCAGCTGGAAACTTTGTGCCACTTAGGATCATTCTTCACAGAAGACCTTTTGTCCACCATCCCTGATGAGAATTCTTTTGTTGTACACAAAGATGGAGGTCAAGAAGTTACCTGGGGTTGGAGGCTCTTGCAGGTTAGAAGATATAGAGCCATGTTTCAGAGCAGCAGAATTAAGAGGATCCAGGGGAGGAAAAAAAAAGAGTGGACAGTGAGCTGCTGATGTGGCATGTTTTATGTGTACCTTATTTCTAGAAGGTTCTTCTAGATCCCTTTTACTGTGACTGGTTGTTATCATAACTAAATCTTCTGGGTTGTCAGAAACTTCATGGTGAGGAAAAGATATATATATACCAGTCTGCTACACCAGGGAATAACAACCAACCAACCAATTAAAGGCCCCGAGAGCTCCGTATTTCATGTGTCAGCTTTTGTGAAGCATTTTTTAGTTTGGGGTTGTTGTTTAAAATAGAGATAAAAGGGAGTGAAGTACCTCAGCATGTCTGATTTCTTAAAGCTCACACATATTGGCAGATAGGACGTGTAACTTTTGATCCTTCAGTTGTTTTCATGTCAAGATCCCTAGAAATAAACACAGAGTCTTTGGAAATCATAAAAAGTTTTGTGGGAAAGATCTTCCTTGTTTGTTGCTCTCGCAGTGCTTGGCTCAAAAAGATAAGTTTTCTTCCCAGCACTCACAGATCCCATGTGCACATGACCTGACATGAGCAGTCTGCCCTACAGAGTTAGGGAACTCTGGCACTGCTGAGAGACAGTAACATAATTAATGGGCTCTTTTGTAACAATGAAATATATCGGTGTGATTCTAGAAAGGGCTGTAAAGTGAACAGGAGAACTTTGCACAATACAGTATCTTGGGTAACATGCAAGGCTTTTAAACAAGAAATCTGACTTGAAAGGCTGCTTCTTTCATAAATGACACAGGGCTGTATCACATAGAGGACAATGCTACTGCAGCTTCACTACTTGGACAAAACAGTTTAAGGTGAGTTGATAAAATTTCTTTGATGGGAGTGGTTCCATCCTTAGGCTTCATCTTGTCAAAAGAGGGTGAGAAAATTACATTGCTAATCCCTTGTGCTTTAAATATTTATATTTTTTTCAGTGTCTTTATTTGTTCAGGAAAAAAAAAGAGTATTCTTATAGTTGCAGTATCAGCTAATGGTTTAGTTATCATTAAAGGGATGGTAAATCTGTTTAAAAGAAACCCACAGAACATTTATATAACAAAACCCAAACAAAACCCAAACACCAGCATACAAGGAAACAAAACCTCAGCAGGTGAACTCAGTGTTGTTTCAACAAGACAGAGTCAGGTGCTGACCACTTGTTCTGAAGAGCTCCGGGCTGGTGGCACTTCATTCTGCATGGAATGTGAGGAGTAGCTGCCCTGTTTCAGAGTGTCCTCCAGTGGGAGGAGCTGACTCCTGAAAACAGTTCAGAACAGGGTAAGTACAGCAGCTGCTTCATCCACTTTCTGCTCAGGGTGTTTCCAGACCTTGACTGGTTTGCCTGTTTGGTAAAACCCTGAGGGTTGTCTACTCCAGAGTATTTGACCACCTCTCTGTTAACCCCGTGGAAACTCCTTGTGTTGGCAACCTCCTCCCTGTTGCAGAGGAGGCACTCATGTCTGCTCAGGGTCCTGCTAGCTTCATCTGCAGATTCCTACTTCATTGGTGGATTGCTGCTGCTTGTGCTGGGAGAGACAGCCAGCAGTTGTTTCTTATCTTTTGTCTCTTATGCCACTCATGACTGCTTAGGTTTTTACAAACCCCCGGTTTTACAACTTCTGAAATGATGCAGTTCCACAGAGCTGTCCTGCTTGTGGTTTATTACAGTAATTTACAGCATGCTCCTAGATAGTCTTTAAAAAAAAACCAAACCCATGTATTTAGTTTCCTGTGGTATGCTTTAACTCTTCGGGGCATTTTCTATCCAAATGCTGTAAGGTACTTGAAGTTTCCAATGTAAAAACATGTGTTGTGCATCTCAGAAACCAGAGGTCTTTATTCTGGAGTTCTCACAGTTGCCATGGGAAATGCTCCAGTGTTGGAGAACTTTGCAGACAAACAGGAAGATCGAATGCAGTGAAGCTCTAGATAAAGTTGCAGGGAAAATACAGGTTTTAAAACGAACAGGAAAAGACAAGACAACTAGACACAGATTGGTTTGGGTTGGAAAGGACCTCCAACACCTCCAACCCCCCTGCCCTACAGGGACACCCTCCCTAGGAATACCCTCCACTGGACCAGGTTGCCCAAAGGCCCTGACCTTGAACACTGCCAGGGAGGAAGCAGCCACAGCTTCTCTGGGCAGCCTGTGCCAGGGCCTCATCACCAGCACAGGGATTTAATCTGCCCTTCTTCAGCTGAAGGCCGTTACCCTTTCTTCTATCACTCCATGCCCTTGGAAACAGTCCCTTGCCAGCTTTCCTGTAGGTGCCTTCAGGTACTGGAAGGCCCTCCCTGGATTCTTCTCTTTTCCAAGCTGCCCAAGTCCAACTCAGCCCGTCTCCACAGGAGAGGTGCTCCAGTCCTCTGGTCATCTTTGTGGCCTTTCTTTGGATTTGCTTCAACATGTCTGTCTTGTACTGAGGACCCAGAGCTGGAGGCAGTACTCCAGGTTGGCTCTCAGGAGAGTGATGTTGAGGGACAGAATCACCTCCTTTGACCTGCTGGTCATGCTTCTTGTGATGCAGCCCAGGATGCAGTTGTCTTTCTGGGCTGCAAGTGCATATTACTGGAGTATGTTGAGCTTCTTGTCCAGCAACACTCCCAAGTCCTTCTCCTCAGAGCTGCTCTGAATCCATGTTCCACCTAGTCTAGAGTTGTGCTTGGGATTTCACTGACCTGTGTGCAGGACCTTGCACAGGCCCACCCATCAGGGTCGCTCCTGGATGACATCCCTTCCTTCCAGAGTGTCAATCTCTCCACACAGCTTGGTGCTGTCCACAAACTGGCTGAGGGTGTGCTAAGTCCCACTGTGAATGTCACCGACAAAGATGCTAAACAGCACTGGTCCCAGTACCACCCCTTGAGGAATGCCACTCTTTGCTGGTCTCCACCTGGATATCAAGCCATTGCCTTTAATATGAATAATCTAAACTGCAATTCTATACCATGCTACAGGTAAGATGTTTGTGTGAGTGGGGCTGTGGCATGGTGCCCCATCCATTCCCTTGTGGTGAAACTCAGGAAGATAAATTGTTCTGCTCTGTCTCCACCTTTGCCAAGGTATATATATATTTATATAGAGATTTATGCCTTTCTTATCACGAAGGCTTTAATGGTGTTTCAGATTTTGGTGATAAGCCTAAGGGTTAGTGAGTTTAAAAATGAAGAGGACTACTGATAACGGTCTGGGGGAAAATATTTCCAAGTGGATTCTTTTCCTGCTTATGTCAGCATGCAACTGCCTCCTCAGGCAGTCAGGGAATAATGGAGCCCGTTTCAGAACTGTTGATTTTAGGTTTCTGTGGATGATCCAAACAGAACTTGAGTCTGCACCTTATCACTCTGGTAGGAGTTGGGCAGGGGGAGTGGAACTTGCATTGCTGGAAGGGTCTTGTTTGTGTTAGTAAATGCGATCCTTTTTTAATTTTATTTTTTAGATGGACTGCTAGTTACCATTTCCAGCTCCTCATCCTGCTGCTTTCAGCCTGGTTTTGGTACCTTGCTTTAACCAAGCTAAGGCTTTAAAACAGGGCAATAGGGCTTAAGGCTTTCAGAAGTCAGATTTGAGACGTTGTGCAGTCTTGATGATCGTCCCACTCAAATGCAGCATTGAAGTCATTCAGGTATTTTTGGTACAAGAAAATTAGAAGTTATAACATAGAGCCCAGTAATTTACATTTTTATGGCAGGATGCTTTCATGTGACAGAACTTTTAATTTGTTCCAGTAGTCCTAAATCATTCCATTGTATGTCAGAAATAGCTCCATTTACTGATGTAGGGAATAGGCAGATGCTGTATGGGATGACCGGGGAGATCAGACTTTCATAGGTGTTTTCACTGGCCACTGATGTGCAGGGAAATTTATGGGCACCTGGATGTGTAATTCAGTGCAATGCCCAGTGCAATCCTGCGTATGCCAACAGATGATGAAGCCTTTCCCTGACATTAAGCAACTTGGAAAACTTCTTCCTTGTTTCTCTGTAACAGAAAAGGAGCTTTCAGCGCTGCAATTTTGTTTCTTCTGAAAGTTGAGTTTCCCTGAGAACACCTGCTAGAATTTGTGGGATTTTTAACAATTCACAAATGGACTTTAACTTTGTCACTGATTTGTAGTGGCAGAAGCTGAGTGCAAACTTGACTCCAGGACAATTGGTGATATTCTTTGCCTCTGGCTTCGGTGTGGCCAAGATCAACATTAAGAGTAATTGCAAGGTGACTGTTAAAACTGAAGATCAAGGCAGGAAAACAGGCTGAGTACAAGTCCCCTCTATAGACAGGCTGTGGGGTTCTTCTTTTTCTTCAGCTAACATTGGATATGTGTACAGGCATTTAGATATATAAATCGGTGTATATTTAATTTGCATAGGCTGCAGATGACATCATCGTAGCTTCCTTGCTTCTAGATATAGCAATACATCGTTTAATGAAACCAGACTTTACAGATGCTGCAGCTTTTCAGGAGCTGGTAGATGTACATCACATACAGCTGTTGGTAGCTAAGAAGCAAAACCAACAAAAAAGCAGCAATGCTCTTATACCACACTCAGGGTTAGTGCCTCAGTTAATGACATTTGAGAACAAGTTGCATTCAAAACCAGCATTTTGGCAAGATATTTGTGTCAAAACAATGAAGTTTTCTCACATTTCACATAACCAGTTTCATAAACAGAACTAACAGCAAAAAGCTCTTCAGCATTTCTACTGAGGGCGCAGAAGCAATCTAGGGGAGCTGCATCTTTCAATACTTTTATGCTGCATTTCAGTGTCTTGGTGGAAATGTAGCTCACATTCTAGCCAAGAGACACAGATGTCCACTTCACATTTTAAAATGAATATAAAAGGTTTTGCAAAAGGCATAAATTGTTGTTGTAGAGTCCTAATGAGATTTATCTTCATCACTGCTTTTCATGATGACTGAACTTAATTATCAGTTGAAAAACTGCAGTCCCTGGTAGCTGTTCAGGAGGAGTTTGGCATAATAAGGTGTTCATTTTATCAACTTTAATTTTTAAATAGTGGCCTAAAATTTATTATACACTTTTGAGCTGGAAATAGCATAACCAATAACTGTTTCTAAGTAAGTGCTTTAAAAGTATCTTCTGTTTATGAAAGGATGCTGTTAATTACTTTTTTTTTCCAAATGATGTAGCATTTTCCTTCAGGATTCCTGCTTTACTGACACTACAGATAATGTGATAACACTTGAGAAAGCCCATAGCTGTTTTCTGAACAGGCTGTTTTGTGCATGGCACAGTGCAGCACCATCATCACACCAAGGAATCCTAGAAATAATCTAGTTATGATAGCAAAACCTGTAGGAATAACTTAATTGGCTTGTCTGCCACCATCAAGCTCCAGATCCATCTTGGGCATCTCTACACAGCACTATTCACTATGCTGTAAACACAGCCTGAAAGCTTTGTCTTGCAGATATTTTAATGTAAGTAGCTTTATCTGCTTGACTGACTCTGTTTAGAATTAGCTGCTTGTTTCAATAAGTATTTGCACTTGGAGTGCACGAGGTAGAATTAATCTCCACAAGTTAAATTCCTTCTTTGGTTGGCAGTTAAGTGAAAGCTTGTGGCAGCACAGTAATTCAGCACTGGAAGTAAAAAGGAGAGAAAACAAGAAAAACAGGGAGCCACAGGCAAAAAAAAAAAAAAAAAAAAATTTTTAAAAAAGGTTGATAGCATCACAATTATATTGAAGTATTTATAAAGCCATACTTAAAAATTAAACAGAAGTGATCTGCACTAGTGCAATAACTTTAGTAAAAACATTTCTCAAAGAAACACACAGGATCATTAATGTCAGAGAAAGTATTAACAGCATTTCCTGAGAATATATTTCAATAAACACTGACAGATCACTGAGTTCTTTCTGCATCAGAGACAACACTTTGGAGTTCAAGGGCCATTTGCTGAAACTTCAGGGCTGGGCAGAGCTTCTGCTGTGGGGATGGGAAACTTGGCAGAAGAGCAAAGCCAGGATAAACACGTGAATTCGGCCATCACTTAGCTGGAGCAAAGCTGTACAGAAATAGCTGCAAACTTCACTAAGCAGATATGACTCCCCCTTTGTAAACTGAGGATACCGCTTCCAGATTTTTAACTCTGAGTATCTGTTCCCATTGTTACAGCTATTCTTACAGTCACTGTGTATTTTTAGCAATTAACTTATTTTCCTAAAACCTACGAACTGAAATTTTTTATTTTCCAGTGCTGCCTGTTGAAACCTGTGTCGCTGTATAGGAAAAAGGGAAAGATTCATGTGGCCAGAAGAGTCTGGAGATGAGTCTCTACTGAAGTGACTGCATTACTCATAATCTAGTACAACATGGAAACTAGTCATTCACTGCTGAAGTTGGGGGTTTTGTTCCAAGTAGGTGTACATAAAAATCTCCACTGAATTGTAAGGAAAATGAAAAATTGGTTGGGATTTGAGTCACCCAGCTCCTCTCTTTAAGCCTTTCTGTGGAAAAGAAGTGAGATTGTCACTCTGACGTGACTTGTCTTTTCAAAGCGTCTAAGGGAGCGAGGTGCCACCTCTGACTGCACTCCCAAGAGAAGCGTAGGGCCTAACCCTCTCCCCCTCCTTCAGAATCATCTGCTCCTCAGGCACTTGCATGTACCCATGTTTCCCCATATATAAGTGCAAATTTAATCAGACATCCTCAGCAAGGCTGACACTTCAATGTTCGAGCGTTAGGCGTTACGCCCCGTCTCACTGTATAACAGAGGTAACACAGAGCTG
>VXBZ01007879.1:138518-149111 GCA_013399135.1 Heliornis fulica | reverse complement strand
GTCAGTGGTGGCAGATTGTCTGGTGTCCAAAACTGAAACAAAGCATGCACAGGCAGCACTGAAATAGCACGTGTCCAGTCCACCCTGTCACCGTGCCTGTGTGCAAAAGGTAAAAATCAGTATTTACTGGTTTGTTTGTTGGTTTTCCCCACACACACACTGAATGTGGGAGGGAAAGAAGTACAAGGCTACTTCTCTAGGTCTTCTTACTGCGTTTATTAGCACTTGCTGCCTTGCCCTGCAGGGTCCAGCCCACACACAGCTTTTCCTGGGCTTTTAATAGTTCTGCTGAACTGAAATGTGTTTAAAATAGTAGTAATTTAAAATATTTCCCTAGAGCCTGTGGCTGCTCAGAGTGTTTATGGGAGGTGTAACGCAGCCTGTGGTTGAGGCACAGGGGGCTCCCCAGGCCACCCCTAGCCCTGTTCCTGCCTGGCTGCTGAAGCAGCAGGGCTGTGGTGTGCAGGCGTGGGGCAGGCGTGGGGCACAGCACAGCTTACACTGCATCAGGGTGTGTAGGACCAGGGTGTTACCTTCCTCTTGACTTGTTACCCCAGACTGCTGCATAGCAAAGGGTCCAACACAAGGTAAAATCCCTCCTTTGTAGGAAATGTCCCCTCATCCAGGTGTCCCCCTGACGTTACCCAGTGTGTTCTTGGGGCCATATCAGGGCATTAAATGACATGGGGATCCAGTGTTGACCTGACTCGCTGCTGGGCTCAGCAAGAGTTAAAATCACAGATTTTTTTTTTTTTTTTGTGTTTCCCTTGTGTGAATGACCTCTCCTGTCCTATGTAAGCCTGTCATCCTCAGACTGGAGAGGATGGGGAAGGAGAGTGCCACCCTGGCAGGCGTTGGTGGGGATGGGAGGAGGGAGGATTTTTCTGGTTGTTTTTGCCTTCCTTTCTTCTCAGAGGCAGTATTGCTGCTTGTACAAAGGACTGTATTATTACTCTTCTGCTCTTCACTTTTTATGTGATGTGGTTTGGGGAACATTAATGTAACTTAGCAGTATGGTCACACACAGTATTGGCTCTCTAACTTACATAAATCTCTGCAGCAAGAGGGGGAGTTGTATTTATCTGTGAATAGTTATCATACTGCCCTATTTGTCTAGCATATGACCTCTCTATTGCATGCTGAATTTCCCTGCCTCCCTTCTATCCAGTTATTTTTATTTAATTGACTTTCCCAGTCCTGGCAGTCACTATATGTTTAGAAAACGTAAATTCACCGTCCCATCCCCCCAAAGCTTTCAAATCTAATTTAATTTCTTCCCTTATTTCTTTGAGAAATTCTTTTTGTTCTCTGCAAGACTGAATGTACATTTTCTCTATCTGTTCAGGCAAGCTTATTTTTGTCTGCAGAAACCTGGGCAAATGATATAATTCCTTTCTTGTATTTGTAACCCTGTGAGGTTTATGTGTTGGGAATAATCTTTGTGAGCTGGAAAAAGATTGTCCAATCTGTTTTAAGATGTCCCACTTTCTGAGCATTACATCTCATTAGGAATGCAGTTGGCTGTTTGCATGGCTTTTTTTCTTCCCCTGTGTAGCTTGGGGGGGAAAATATATCATTTCATCGTTTAGTAACAATGCTTGGCACTTTGTTTGCATCTTCAAAGAACTGTATGGCTATGAATGGAATAATTCCCATAACATCGTGTAGTGGTTTCTAATTATTATTCACCCCATTTTATAGATGGGGGAAAGGAATTCAAGTGACCTTAGGCCACAAGAGGATAAATAAAATCAACTTGAGGTCCTGGCTCCCTGACTTCTACTAGAACAGCACCACACCTCTTTCTTCTTTAAACTAAAGATGGGGGGGAGGGGGGGATAGTTTGATTCCCATCAACAACAAAAGGGAAGGGAGAACTGTTTATCTTTAATGAACTTCCCTAACCTTGTTAACTATTTCATTAAGTGCATTCGGTGCTGGTGGTTATTTAGTGTTTGTTTTTCAATATGCTGCCTGACTTTCTGATGTGGTTGTCGCTTCTCAGTGTGTGGTTGGAGGTATGCGAGGAACTTTCTGGAGTTCATAAAGCCGAAGCAGCATGTGAATAGGGTTAAGGTTGTTGGGGGGTGGGGGTGTCACTCACACACCCCCCTCCCTGCTGCCTTGGGGGGGATGCTTTCAGCTCCTTCCTTCTCTATCCCTCTTGAACCAGAAGAAGTGTGTAGCCTTTGGAAGGGTTGTCCTCCAGCTCTTGATTTCCAGAAGAGACTCAGATAGGAAGAGCAAAAGCATCATGAGTGGGGACCAAGTTAGCATGCAAAGTACATGGAAAGTAATCCTCCTTGTCTCACCCACCACATGCCACACTACGGTTATTTTTTCCCCTGAGTAGGCTCTGGTGGAAGTTCTTGCCTTAGAGTGCTGTTGGGATACTTCATTTTCAGGAAAAAAGATGTACACAACCACACTAGGCTCTAGGACTTGGTGTGGATTTGCTGTTGCTTAATTAACTGACAAGACTCCCAGATGTGTTGTATATCACACAGAAAAGGTGAGTGCTGTAAGTAACCAGATGTGGAATGACAAACGCTGTTACAGAGGAGGTCGTGGTAACAATATTGGTGACTAGTTGTTCAAAGTTAACTGTGGCTTTTTACAGTGGTGCTTTGGGGTGTGGGGAAGCGTTAGAACAGTTTGGTCCTCTTGGGGAGGAGAAGTAATCTGCTTGCTGAAAAGTGGCTTGGTACAGAGAACGAAAATCATATGAAGAATTTCTTCATCTGTCTTTGGAAAATCCTGTGGCTCGTTCTCTGCAGGTTCTCAAGAGGTGCCTTGGTCACCATCTGGCTGGCTGCAGATGCCTTGTGTGATAAACCATCTGGCAGAAGCCTTATGTGACTTAACACAACTTTACTCTGGATATGCTCTGCTAGCAAAGGAAGTGGAGAAAGACGCTGTCTTCAGCCATGCACTCTATCTGGAGATACCAAACTTTGCTGGGCCTTATTAGGGGCTTGAGACTTAACTCTGGAAATATACTTAGCTTCTGTTTCTGATGAGTGGAGCAGCTATCCTGAGGCCTTAGATGAGGCCTCCAACAATGGACAGCAGCACCAGGGTATCATGGGCAATTTTATTTTTTCTTTTCTTTTGACTCTCTCGTGTAGCCAGTGCCTCATTTGTGCACACTCCCTTCCAGCGGCGAGCACAGCTCTCTGGGACCATGGCAAGCTCACAGGGCTCCGTTTTCATCCAGTGGTTCAGATGATGCCCAAGTCACCGATGACTTTTCAGCTGACTGTTTGAGGAGCTGAATGTGGGTTTTCAGGAATCTGGATGTTTTTCCCTGCCTGAGCTTAGGAAGCCCTGAGGGCTGGGCTGGGACCTGAGTTTTGCAGCAGTAAGAGCAGAGCAGCTGGTATGCAGGCTTTCACGCTTTACTTGCAGGGTGTGAGCATTTGTGGTGGTGTCTTTGTGTCTCTCCTGTGTCATCTCACAACTTCTCTTGCTAGACTTTGATTTTGGCTGCCTAGAAGAAATGTCAGCAGCTCAGCATGTGGGGAGCTGCATGCTTGCCCTGGGCTGTTTTGCTGTGATTTATTTTTTTTTTAATTTACGTTCTGTAATTATTTTGAGGTATTGCATTCAGAAGTGGGGAGTGCTTCCAAGAATGCGTACAGGATGAGTTGCTCAGGTCATGCTGATGCTCTTACCAAGGAATTTGTTTGAGATACTTTAGTATTTCTGTGTGTTACTTAGGTATTTGAAGTTAAGAGAGGGCGGGAGCTACCTGGTTATGTAAATGCTTCTTCTCTTTTTTCCCTCAATGCAAATCCACCAAAACTTGGGTAGCTTCTCAGAACTGCATGTCCTACTGCTTGGCAGAGCCTTGAGAGCTGGGTGCTGTGACTGATGCCACACAGCAGCTGCTCCTTGGAGCACCACCTCCCCCCGGGACCCAATGCAGTAGTTCTAGGGATGAAGATGACCTTTGCTGCCATGACCAGTTTGTGGCTGTGGTTGTGCCTAGCACAAGACCTGAGCACAGGGTTGTTTGGGGTTATTTCTTTTTCTTCATGCTTCCTCCTAACTCTTTGCAAGTAGCAAAGAGGAGAAGCCATCATGCATTACAGGTTGATTGCAAATCACAAACATCACAGGCACTCAGGGGAGTAGAAAGGTGTCAGCAGAGGGAAAAGCATGGAGGGAGAGGAGACATCAGCTTGAACAGAAGGAATGAATAAGTGAGAGAAGGCAACCAGAAGGTGACTTAAAAGATCGTGGACAAAGGTAAACAGGAGGCAGGTGCTATGATGGGCACCTGAGCCATAGTGGTTCTCCATGGTGAACTTCAATACTAACCTCTGCAGTTTAATTTCTGTAACTAAGGACTTCTGTTTTGAACTAAAACAAGGGAATACAGCATGCTTTTTAAGAAATTAGATTTGTGATTTCCATGTTAAACCTGCCTGCCCAGCTTCCCCTGTCCCCAAACCCAGATGTGCAAGCCTTGTGTGATACCTGGACTTCTTGTTAAATCCTTCCTTACAGTTTTACTTGGTGTAGCATGCCTGTAGTAACACGACTCTGGGTTCTGAGGTGGTTTGGGTAACAACTAGAATTACCATGGCAGTTAATGATCTTTGATCGCAAAATTAAATAATATGAATTGATGTTTAAGGGATGCCACCTCAGCTACTGCTTCAGGAAGAAGAGGTGTTGTGCTGTGGGGGGCAGCAGGTGTATGTAGGATGGCAGCGGGTGTGTGCCTTACTTTGGGACCAGCTGGGACATCCCTGGGCTGGGAGGTGTGTGGACAGCTCTTGCCCAGAGGGGCTTGACCAGGGTTTGTCTTTTGCCTAAGGCAAACCACTGTCAGAAAGTCCTGGAAACCTTTAAGGTCATGATGGGAAAACCAGCAGTTGTCATCTTTTCAGCTCTCTGTACAACAAATTTGCTGTTTCTCCATTTCTCCAGTCTTTGAAAGGCTGAGTAGATGCTGGCCAGGTTTGACAGGTGATAACGGGGAGGTCTGGCTGTGTTCCCTTCTGTGATTAAAGCTATAAGCTGGCCCTCTGAAGTTAATGTGGCAGTAGCTTCCAGGTTGAGGTATCTGGAACATATCAAGGAGTAGGTGACAAGGTGTGAAAGGCAAGGGCTGCTCTGAGCAGTGAGATGGCTCCAGGACTGGGAGGGGAGCAGTGCTCTGCTGGCAGCAAACCAGTGGGGCTGGTTACAAATACAGATGGGCCGAGGCAGGAGCTCCGTGTTGAATCTCCCTGAGCCTGAGAGTTTGTCAGAGGGAGGCTTAGATCCATACTGCATGAATCCAGTGCTTGTCTCAGCCTGCTTATCTGCTGGCCAGCCCATACACTCGCTCCCAGATGTTCTCTTATCTTGGAACCAGTGGTACACCTGAAACTGTCCTTTCAGGATTTGGAAGCTTGTTTGATAAAGCTGTCTGTCTACAAGCATTTTCAAGGACGTCACACTTTGAGATCATGGTATTAAAATAATTGCCTTTGCAATGAAGGGAGGGTCATGTGCCCTACATCAGAAATTCCTCTTAGTGCTTATTAAGCCAGTATATAAATGTCATGGCTTACATCCACAGGGTGTTTATATTGAATTTTTAGCTGCATCAGTATCTCTTACTCTTCAGAATAAATGCCATATAATCTGGTTATGAGCCATATTCTTAATTTAGATATCAAAAATAGGACATAGGCAAATCTGAGTTACTGTAAGAAAGGAGGAGAGGAAATAGCCTTGCTTCGTGAAGTGAGATGGAATTCAACTCGGTCAGCTAGAGCTTAATGGTAAGGCCCGAGAATTCAGTCTGCTTCATTAAGACAACACAACAATTGCCATATTTTCTCTTATCTTTGTTCTTTTCCAGCCTACCACCCCATTACACACCTCAGTGTGTAATGGGGTGGTAGGTTGGAAAACGTTTCTTCTTTCAGTGCACACTTATGCTAAATACATAAAGCGGTAGGAACTTGGGCTTATCCCCCACCATCAAACCCCTGTTTTGAGGGAGATGAGGTTGTTCCTCAAAGACCTACAGTGAGTGGTGCTGACAAGGACAGATTTTGGGAGCATAATCATCCCTTCTGGTGCAGGTAAGCATCACCCAAGAGCTCAGATGTCTGAAACACCTTCCTTGTTTAACCAAGCGAGTCCTAACACCTGGAGGAGGTTTCTTTCCTCATGCCCTTAGCAGCTGTTTATTCTAAATAATGACAATGAAACTAATAATCATAGGATAGTGTAGGTTGGACTTCTGGGAAATTGAGTGCAACTGCACACCTAGTGCCACTAAGCCCACTATTGAATCATGTCCCTAAGCACTACATCTAGATGTCTTTTAAATATCTCCAGGTATGGTACTCAACCATTCCCCTGGGCAGCCTATTCCAATGGTTGATAACCTTTTTGCGACTGATATCCAATTTAAACACCTCCTGGTGCAACATGAGGTCATTTCTTCTTCTCCTTTCACTTGTTACTTGGGAGAGGAAACCAACACCCACTTGGCTACAACCTCCTTTCAGGTAGCTGTAGAGAGCAGTAAGGTCTCCATGCAACCTCCTTTTCTCCAGACTAGACAGCCCCAGTTCCCTCAGCTGTTCCTCACAAAACTTGTGCTCTAGAGCCTTCACCAGCTTTGTTGCTCTTCTTTGGACACATTCCAGCACTTCAGTGTCCTTGTAGTGAGGGGCCCAGAACTGAACACAGGATTCAGGGTGCAGCCTCACCAACACTGAGTACAGGGATAGGGTCTCTAGTCCTGCTGGCCACAGCATTTGTAATACAAGCCAGGATGCTGTTGGCTTTCTTGGTCACCTGGGCACACGGCTGGCTGTTGACCAACATCCCCAGGTCCTTTTCTACTGGGCAGCTTTCCAGCCACTCCTCCCCCAGCCTGTAGTACTGCATGGGGTTGTTGTGACCCAAGTGCAGGACCTGACACTGAGCCTTGTTGAACCTCATACCAGATCCCTCAGTAGAGCCTTTGTACCCCGCAGCAGATCTACCCTCCACCCCTGACTTGGCACCATCTGCAAACTGACTAAGGGTGCATTTGGTCCCCTCATCCAGATCATTGATAAGGATATTAAAGAGAACTGGCCACAGCACTGAGCCCTGGGGAACACAACTTGTGACCAGCCACCAACTGCATGTATCTCCATTCACCACAACTCTTTGGGCTCAGCCATCCAGCCAGTCTTTTACCTGGCAAAGAGCGTGCCTGCCCAAGCCAGTTTCTCCAAGAGAATGCTGTGGGAAACACTGTCAAAGGTTTTACTAAAGTTTAGGTAGACAACAACCACAGCCTTTCTCTTATGTACTGAGTGGGTCACCTTGTCATAGGAGATGATCTGGTTAGTCAAGCCGACCTGCCTTTCATAAACCTGTGATTGGGCCCGATCACCTGTTTGTCCTGTATATGCCAAGTGATGGCACTCCAAGTGATGATCTGCTCCATAGGCTTCCACAGCACTGAGGTCAGACTGACAGGCCTATGACATCTCCTATCTTTCCCACTTTGAGACAGGTGTACTCTGTTCCCAGCAGACCTGGTGTTGTGTAGACTGACCTGTGATCAGAAATCCCAAAATTCTGTCCATGACACCAGGCCCCGAGCCAGGTATTGTTCTCCAGGCTCTTCCTGTTTCTTCCTTCATCATTCCCTGCAACTGAGGGGATAGAGGAGAACACTTCTTGTGATCTTAATCCCTTAACCAGTCATTTTCATGGTCCTGAGGTCTGTCTTGATTACCCTCAGACTTCTTGCTGCCTACCTTATATGCTGAGCTGGTGTAAAGCTGCTTTGATGATAAGGAGCTGTTCAAAATATTTTGCAAGTTCAATTCTGCTGTGGGACTGGGCCACCACTCCTGGCTGTGCTCACAAGGCTCGGCGCCAGGGGTGTTTTGGCTGGTTTGCCTGCTGGGCTTGATGCCAAGCGGTGGAGGCTGGACGTGTCCCGGGTGTCATGCGGCCAGAGGTCCACCAGGCAATGGCAGTGGTAAAGCAACCATGGTGGTTCAGCCCCATGTGGGCAGTGAACAGCCATCTCCTGGCCATCTGTGGACAGAAAGTAGTCATGCATCCCATCAGGGGCTGGAGTGTGAAAACCAAAACTGAGCTGATGGCTGCTCTGATGCCAGCTGTATATGTTCTCAGCTCCTAGCACAGGACAAAAGTCCACTGGGTGGAGGATACCACTCTGCCACACATCTTGGCTGTCTGTGGAAGAGTCTTGTCTAGCAGTCTTTCAGCCCCAAAATAGTCTGGCAGTGAAGCACAGGCAGTCTGCAATTTCTAACTTCCAAGTGCTCTCAGGAGCCTCTTTGTGGGTTTGGTGCTTTTCCATCCAAGACCTTGGCCCAGAGTTCCATTTTTGCTGCCTTGCCTTTCCTCCCTCAGCTTCTGACACTCTCAGTACAACAGTTTGCTACTGTTTATTGCTTCCCTTTCAATTTTGAATGCTTTTAAAGTTACCCCTTTTAGATCCCATCAGTGTCTAGAGTAGCTAGTCTTGCCCTCACTTAACATCCTACTCCTCCTTTGTGGAGTATCTCATTTCATTTAGACCTTTGCAGCTCTGCTGCTCTTCATAAGACCTCTGCCAGCTGTGCTACTGCAGTGCTCTGGGCAGAGAAATAGGAGTGATATGTGCAGACCAGCACAAACATGGTATCGTGTCCTCTGGATAGCTCCTGCAAGCGCTTGTCTGGATCAGATATCTGGTGAAAAATGGGGTTTCTTGGTGCCTGGGTGCGGTATTAAGGTGATGTTTCCATGTTCAGTGGGGTGTTGTCAGCCAGAGATAATCCCCTGTCAATAAAGGTAAGGGCAGTGCTGCTTCAAGGAACTGAAATAACTGCCTGTTGGGAGGATGGGAAAGAGAAGCTCGCCAACACTGTGATGTGAGAGGAAACTACCAGTGTAGTCAGCTACGATGGCAAGGAACCATGTTTGTATGCAACAAATAGTCATGAACTATGGCTCTCTCTTCTAATGTGTCTGCTATCTGATTAGTTGTTAATGTATGTCACTTTCTGCTGGCGCAAAATATGTAGGCAGTTTTGAGGTTTGCATGATTAAGAGTGTGTGTTGTATATAATTTATAGTGTGTTATGACAGCTGTGGTGAATGCCGTGATCCACACCATGGGGCACTGAGGTACAGCTGAGTTGCTATCTCTTGTGTTATCTGGAACAGGTTTGGAGCCTTTCTGGTGTTACAACAGGAGAGGAAACCTGTGTAGTCATGTTACTCTTGTTAAAGCATTTGCATATGGCTCTTCAGAGCACGGCACAGCACAGGATCGTTGGCCGGCAGCCACCCCAGCTTCTTGGGATCTTGTCAGATCTTGAAAGCAAAGGAGTGCCAGGCTGGGTCACAGTGCTTGGACAAGAAGCCTCCAAGGAACAGGCTGCTGCTGCAGAGATACTGGAGACATCCTTGTGTTGCCATGTTTGTTTTGGCATGTGTGCATGCTGGGTGTGTTTCTCTTCTGTAATTGTTGATATTTTATTAATTCAGGAGATCATCATATTATTTTCTAGCGTTAGTGGGAAATAACACTTGATTCTCCATTCTCCCCATGCTGTGTGTGGTTCTGAGTGATTTGAAGATGAATTGCTCGAGATCTGCAGACAGATAAAGCATTAATTTTTGAGGTAATGATTGGTCAGTCACAAGTTGAATATCCATCCTCACTAAGTGTGGCCTTAGTAGCAGAGTGGAGCTGTGCTTGAGAGTCCTGGATGCAATTTTCATGTGGAGCTCTGGCTTCTCCTTTGCTGGTGAGAAGTTCCCATGAGTGAGAAGTGTGCATGGGTAGTAGGTGAGCATGTGCTCTGCTCAGGTAGACTAACCTGTGAAAATAGCCACGAAGATCAGAGTAGCAGGAGTCCCAGCTCAGGTGAGCACCTTTTAACTGGAGCCCTTCAGGGCAACTGGTTTAGCTAAGCTGTTTTCTTTGATGTAGTGCTCAGTTTACTTCATCTCTATGCCTGTCTTCAGTCAGGTTAGCTCTTTCAAGTTTGTCAGCTGGCATTAAGAAGACACCATTTTTTCACGTCTTTGTGTTGGCACACTGCTGTGTAGATACTCGAAATTGCTGTCCCCACCTTTGCTTTGGACCACTCAGCTGTAGACTGGGAGAGCTGGCTGCAGGCTGAGGTGTCATGTGAGTACAGAGCAGAGTGTTTTGGCAGCCAGGAGCGCTGCCGAATATAGCCCAAGGGGTACCTGTGGTGCAGGAACTCACCTGTGATTGTGTGAAAATGTTTCCTCCAGCTGGAAGGAGTATCACAGCTGTCTGGCCATGAGTTCTCAGTACTGGTTTCAGGCCTGAAGAAGCCCCTCTATCTCAGGGAGCTGTTGGTGTCCCTCCTTCCTTCTGTAAGCTCCCAGGACAGCGCCTTGGAACAGGCCCCCTTGGTGGTCACTCACTGTAGGATCAGGCTGTCTTTGGGGTGTGTGCTGCTTGGGGTGTCCCAGGTACCTTGTTCAGACCTACCTCTTCCCTGCCGAATACGTGCTCATGCTCTAACTTGCTTTCATAGAATCATAGAATGGCTAGAGTTGGAAGGGACTCACAGAGGTCATCTA
>VXBZ01007879.1:62972-128678 GCA_013399135.1 Heliornis fulica | reverse complement strand
GGTGGGGAGCATTTCTTACACTTTTCCCTGTGCCAGCATGGGGTCCCACGCACAGGAGACAGTCCTCCAGGACCTCCAAGTGTGTCCTCTCCCACAGGGTCTCGGCTTTTCACCAGCTGCCCCAGAGTGGGTCACTGCTATAAACTCATAGAATGTCTCTGATTCTCTCAGTCCCAAACTGCTGGCCCCAGCCTGGTCCCCCACAGAGTCACAAGCCCCCCATCAGAAAACCTGCTCTGGTGTGGGCCTCCATCTCTCTCTCCCTCTCTCTTATCTCTCTTATCTCTCTCTCTTATCTCTCTCCATAGGCTGCAGGTACTGCCAGGGGCTTGCTCCAATAGGTCACAGATTCTTCCATATTCCTCCACCTGCTCCATGGTGGGGTCCTACCTGACCCAGGTACCTCTCCATGGGCTACAGGCGGACACCTGCTTCACCATGGTATCCTCCACATGCTGCAGGGAATCTTCTCTCAGCGCCTCCTCTTTCCTCCCTTCACTGACCTTCGTGTCTGCAAAGTTTCTTACATCTTCTCACTCCCTTCTCTGATGGCAAAATGCAGCTGTTTGTGTTTTTAAACTCTCTCTAAAATGTGATTCCCAGAGGCCTGTGACCGGCGCTGATTGGCCCGGCTGGCCTTGTCAGTAACAGGGTTTGGGAGTTTGGCCTTGGGAACCCAGCTGGGATTTACTTTGTTGGACCCTTAAAAAACTTCTGGCTGCTTCTTAAAGACGCCACATTGCAAACCCACCACAATGGTGTAAACTGGCGTTCCAGCAGTCTGTAAATCTGGCTGGGAAATCAGAATTGTAAGCTGGCTTTAAGGTGTTGCAGGCAATTAATAAGGGCAATCCAGCTCTTGCATGGGACAGTATTTCTACATTATTGTTGTTATTGTATAATATAGCCACACCCAAGTTTGCTTCAGACTCGTTGACTTGGATCATGGCACCAGTGACTTGGGCAGCACAGGGTGGTGTGTCTTCACTGTCTTCCTGTTGCCTGAGGAAGATTTGTAGCACCTCACTTGGGATCAGGTTCTCTGGGTACCTGAACTGGGTGGTTTACAGATGCATTCACTGTGTTTGCTGCAGCTGGATTGTAAACTTTCTTCAACTGCTCTTACTGCTCTGCTTCTCCATTTTTGTGCATTGTAGCCTTGTCTACTGAAGACAGCCTGCTGTTAATAAGGTCAGTAATAAACCACAGTTTATTGCTGTATCTTACAAAACAAAGTTTGCATTGTTCTATGTAATAAATAAAAATATTTCATATTTGGTGGGTCATCTCTAGCAAGTAAAGTCATTCTGAACAGTCTCCTGATTCCACTGAAATCTAGGTAGGTTTGTAGCAGTTGCAATTCTTTTCCCAGTTGGGCATCAGGCATGCATTCATTGATGCAAGTAAGTTTCAAGTTTCTGCCTGCTGAGATTTTTCTTCATCTCATGAGCTACATCTTCCCCTGTTGTAAAGCCAGCACTTTCTGCTTATCCAGCTGATGGGTAGGATATTTACTCCTTCGATATATGCACAAAGGCTTGGCCACAGAGTGGAGAGCAGCTGATGCCTTCTGCTAGAGAAGAAGCCACCTTTTCCTCTGCCACCTCCTTTTTTTTACCCATCTTCCCTTTACCCAGCTTCCTTCATTTATCTGCTGCAGAAGAAAGGAGTGGCAGCTGGATTGGAACCTCTGGTCCTGCAGAGCTGTGGCTTGATGCTGACCTGTTGCCTCCTCCTACCCTTAAGTGTCTCCCTGTCCTGGTTCTGGCCAGGATGAAGCTGACTCCCCCAAGCAGCCTGCATGGGTGAGCTGAGTTGGCCCTGGGCTGTTTTCCACACAGGTGACCTCCCGTAAATGCTCCCATAAAAGGGACTGGTCAGGTTGTACTGGGCAGGGGTTGGTGTGGCTCTGAGGGTGGTTGGGTGTTGTATCAATCCTCCTGTTCGTGCAGTGCTCTATGTTACCATCCCGTTAGGTTGGTAAGGTGCTTGGTGTTACCACTGGCTGTGTCTGTGTGAATTCTGCCAGCTGCTCTGTCATTACTCCCTTCTCCAAGTGCTTGTCAGTAAACTGTTGTTTTCTCAACACACTGGGGCTTCCTTCCTAGAGGGGTTAGTGCTCAGCCACTGTCTGGGGCTGAACCACAACACACCCATACCCTATGACCATATTAACCCTGTGTAATCCTGCAGCGCACTGCAGCGCTGTTCCCATTCCCCAAGCACTGAGATCTTGTGAGCTCCTCTGAGCCCCAGGCATAGCCTCTCAGGTCCTGAAGAACTGCCTGTGGACTTTCATGAAAAAGGAGTGGGCAGCTGGGGAGATAGTTTCTGTGTCCTAGTATCAAAATAACCTTTGTGCTGAGAAGTGAGGCTGGTCTAAGGGCAGGGAGGACACATGGCTCCCCAGCTGAGCAAGGGTGAGGAGCAGTGAGGACAGTCCATGTCTCCTTGAAGTTGCACTGTAATAATAGGGTTTTTTGGGGGGAAGATTTGTTCATTGCTACTCATCAGTGCAGCATTCAGAAGAGAAGGACCCTTTCCTCTAGCTGAGAGTGTGCAGCTTTTACCCTTCATCTCTTGGCAGTGGAACTTTGGTGTATATAAAGCAAGACAAAATCAACAGCACTTTGCCCTCTGGCTGAGGAAAGAAGGAAAGCAGCTTTGCTTACTCCAGCACTGCTGAAATTTGTGGTTATTGGACTTGGGTCTGTGTTGTCCTAGGGACTGGAGGTTGTACCTTGGGAAGGGACACTGGGGACAGAGGCTGCTCAAGACGAAGCGTGGGAATGGGCAGTGCTGGGTGAACCCCTCTGTGATGGCAGCATTTCAGGGCTGCTCTGGGAAAAAGCCACAGCCGCAGGTGCCTCTTCTTCACCTCTGGCTTGAATGAGCAGCTCTGGAGCTGGGGAAGCAAAGGAGAGCTAGAGGAAGGGAGGATGTTCATGAGGAAATGGAGAAGTGCTTTCCGGTGGCACTACACTCCCTGAGCAAGAGTCATCTCCTTGTTCTGCAGCTGGGTAGTGCATTGCTCTGTAGGACCCTCTTCTGCAGCTGCTCTGGTTGGCAGTGGGATAGCGTGCAAGGCACATGGCAAAACACAAAGGTGTCTGTGTTCACCTTTGCATTCTCACTGGTGAGAACAAACTTGCAAGTTTCAGGATGTGTTTTGCACATGAACTGGTTAAGCTGAGAACGCAAATGAAGAATTTGAAGTCTGTGTTTTGAAAGTCCCTACATCTGATATTCCAAGATTCTCAAAAGTAGACCGTCCAATTTTTAATAGAGATTAAGGTCACGTGCTGCCTAAAGCAGTTTTTCTTGATGTAGACTCTCAGATTCCCAAGTATGCTACCTAAACATAAGCTGCTGGCTAAGCTCCAGTATGAGCTATTGACAAAGGGCTTTAGTTCAGGAGAAAAAAAAATGCAAATGTCTGCATATTTTTGAGGCAAGCAAAGCCAGAGTGAAAATTGGCCTACAATTTCTTATTTTTCACTTCCTCCCCATTTTTTTCTCTTTAGAATTGAGTCCCGTTCTACTACATGAGGGGAAAAGAAATATAAAAAAAAAGTCATCAATCATGTTGAATTTTGCCCTGCTTATTTTTTAAATTGCCAAGAAGAAAGAGATGGTGAATCATGCTGCCATCAGGGGTTTGTACTTGTATCAGTGGTGCAGTGGTTGTACTGTCAACCTCAAGTTCTCAGATATCATGGGTCTTCAAAAAACTGAAGTATTCTCCCACGCAAGGCATGTACTTCAGATACTCTTCTTTTACATATTCCTTCAGGAAAAGTAAATCTTAAGATAACAAAATCACAGGCAGGCAGATAGTAAGGATGCAATTCTGGAACTTTATATGAACATCTTCCCCATGTTACAGTTGATGTTGTACTACAAAGTATCTTTTTTCTCTATTGTTCTTTACAAGCAGTTGGTAGTTAAACTTGAAGATACTGTTCGAGTTGACTATATTTCATGTACTTTTTGGGATTTTCATGGTAGGTGCCCTCTACTTCTGTTTTGTGTAGTGGCAACATTGAAACTATGAATCCAAAAACTCCTAGAGCTGAAGATCCAACAAAATCCAAAGCCAAACCTCCTCAAATCTGAAAGTTTGCCAATTTGGTCTTTGGATCCTGTGCATTCAACAAGTGGCACAAGCTTTGAAATTGGATCTAAGCATAGGTCTGCGCTCAGGATTTGGTGGTTTTTAAGGTATTTTGAAAAACTTACCTTTTGGACTCTTACCCAACAGTGCCTCTTTTGTTTTGTAGCCTGTGTGGCCACAGCGTGTCAGTAACATGTTGCTGGGGAATGTGAGGCATTTCCTTGCTTGCCTTAGCAGTCCCAGAGCGAGGAATGAATATGTTAATTGTTTTTCTAAACAGAGGACCTAAGCACAACATGAGAAAAAAGTAAGATTGATTTTTCAAATCATCTAAGGTGAGTACTTGAAAGCATTTATTAAATAGTTAACTAATAAAATGTGAACAGTCTAAAGTGAGGAATATCTGTGGCAGTTTTTTGCAAGTCTCCAGTTGGCCTTGGATTGCTTGAGCTTTAAGAGAGAAAGCCCGAAGTGTGTTTGCAGACAGGTATTCACGTTACTCAGCTGCTCTGCAGGGAAGGCGCTGCTGCGCTGGCTGCCTTGTGTCATCCAGTGTCACCCAGTGATCACAGAGCTTACTTGGGCATCATAGAGCAACATAACCCGTCACCTGCTGTGTGGTTTTTTAAATTAATTTTAATTACCAAAAAAAAACCAAACAAGAGCTGCTGGACAGTAGGGTGGCAGATAGGCAACCGAGATGCATATTCTGCAGATCACACTAAATGGTTTGTTTTTCAATTAGATATGAATCTGAGCCATAAACCTTGTCTGGAAGACTTTGGATGTTTATATAAGCTGTTTGCTGTGTATACCTCTCTGTCAGAGAATCCAGAGGATGCTTATTTTGTTGAGGCTTAGCTTTCGCAACACAGCTAATGTGTTTAATGAATTTTAAGGTGAGGTGCAGAATGCAGCTGAGCTGGTTGGCCATAAAAGTTGTTGCATGATTTGAGGTAAGTTTTTTCTATGTATAAACAGCTTGGAAGGATATTGGTGCTTCATGATCTTAAAATACTTGTAAGTCTTTTCTATGGCTTGATACATTTTATCTCAAGACACTTCTTGTGTACTGTAGGCTAGGCTTTAAGCCTTGGTGTACTTCCATTCAGTTTTATCAGTTAAAGGAAATAAATAATGTTGGTTGTATAATAAAAAATAATGAAATTCAGGGAACAAAGAAAGGATCTAGATTTAGGGAACAAAGGGACATTTGTTGCTATTCTGTAGTCTGCGTAATACAAGAACAGTACTGCTTTGATGTCATTGACTAGAGTTCAGCAAATTCAAGAAGAAATTTATATATATATAAATATAAATAAATAGACGTTATTNGCTTCTTATAGCCATCCTCCCAAAATTGAGGATTTGTACATGGAAGGACCATCCAGACGATGTGCCTAGTCTCACTAGGCCTCCTTACTTCAGCCTGTGTGTCATGGCTGCTCAGCCATTGTGGGGGTATAGAGCATGGGTGCCTGCCAGGAGGAGCTGCTGGAGAGGTGGCCCTGTGCCCAGGAGGGACCTAAGCTGAGCTGTCTGCCTCCACATGGTGGTCAGGACCTCTCCTCAGGGAAGGGGCACAATGTCTGAATTACATTACTTGAGGTGTTTTGGGACCTAACTAGTTTCTTGTCCCTGACTCATGCTAAGATATTTCCCTACACTATTCCCATTAAGTTATTTCCAGCATTTCCTAATTTTACATTTTAGATTTCATTTGTTCTTCTCTTGCAAAGCACTAGAGCAATATATTCATCAAGGATCCATTTTCTGTTTCAGTTTCTTCTTTCAGGCCTGGAAGATATGAAATGGAGTCTTTTTTTCATGTTAACAGAAATGTTAATGACTCCTAGTGTAAATTAGCTGAATATATTCATTATTAAGTGTTAAAATGCTACTGACTAGTGGCACTCTAGTTGAGTATCTTTGAAACATCCCAGGAGAATCGTTCCAGAGATTTAGACTGAATTCATTTGAAACCTGTTTAATTTGTGATTGAAATGTATTTTGTAAATAAGTCTGTGTATGTTCACGTTTCTTTTCTGGCCAGTCAGAAGCAGCACAGATAGATATAGTAACATATCCAAAATGACATTTTATATTAATGAAATAGAGCTTTACCTTGTAAAATTTAATTACTAAAGATTTGTTTCAACGTTGAGAGGTGAGAAAGACAAATCCAGAAGATGCTTCAGACCTCTTGCAGTAACCTCACTCTTGTAGGACCTAGAATGCAGGGACATTAATTTTAAAGAGCAAGGAGAAATTTGGGTCTGTCTTTTGCTGTGGAACAGGTTGTCTCTCTCCACCTTCCCCATAAGAGATGACTGCAGTTTGTTAGCTTTTTCATTGTCTTTTTTTTTCTGTTTTGGTAGCAGTTTGTTATCAGAGAGCACATGAAAGGTTGTCAACATGTTGGCTCTAGGCACATGCTATTAAGGCTTTAGCAGTGGCTCTGTCCAACATGAATTCCATGGTGAAATCCTTTAACTGTAGCAAGGGTGGACATAGAATCATAGAATCATATAATGATTAGGGTTAGAAGCGACTCCCAGAGGTCATCTAGTCCAACCCCCCCTGCAAGAAGCAGGGACACCTCCCAACTAGGTCAGGTTGCTCAAGGCCTCATCCAGCCTGGCCTTGAACGTCTCCAGGGATCCAGGGGCATCCACCACCTCCCTGGGCAACCTGTTCCAGTGCTCCACCACTCTTACAGTAAAGAACTTTTTCCTAATATCTAATCTAAATCTACCTCCCTCTATTTTAAAACCATTACCCCTTGTCCTGTCACAACAGGCCCTACTGAACAGCCTCTCCCCATCTTTCTTGTAGGCCCCCTTGAGGCACTGGAAGACCTCTCCCCAGAGCCTCCTCTTCTCCAGGCTGAACAGCCCCAACTCTCTCAGCCTGTCCTCGTAGGAAAGGTGCTGCAGCCCCTTTATCATCTTTGTGGCCCTCCTCTGGACCCTCTCTAACCGGTCCATGTCCTTCTTATGTTGGGGGTCCAGCACTGGACACAGTACTCCAGGTGAGGTCTCACAAGGGCAGAGTAGAGGGGGAGAATCCCCTCCCTCGACCTGCTGGCCATGCTTCTTTTGACATCAGCAGGTTTTGTCCAAGCAAGAGAAACCGAGGCTGGACTATTATACCTTCAACACTGTGCCCTTGGTGCTGAAAGGGGTCATTGAAGTAACCAGTGTGACTATAAACTTACTTCTAACAGCAGTCTGCTTTCAGGAAACTTGTTTGTTAGCTTCTTTATTGTCTTTTTTTGGTACACTGCTCTGGGGTAAAAGCCTGGTCTTTGGGGTTCTTCTTTATTATTTTACTCTCTATAGCTCTTGGAAGTGAGCCTTAATCAAGATTTTTCATTCCTATACATGTAGATTTCTTGGTTTTTAAGGAGTGTTATGGTAGGAATGAGAGAGCTGGGAAACTTAAGTCATCCATCTTATAGCATTATATCATAAAAATAATCTGTAGTGGATTCTTTCTTTCCAAATGGGGAACATCTGAAGAGCATGTACACGAACAGAAAGGCAAGTGGGACAAAAGGCCAGCTCCTGCCATCCCCTGGAGAGGTTGCACACAGTCAGTACAGGTTGTACAGTATGTCCTTCAGACCTGCTAGCAAGCAGCTGGTTCTCCTCAGCTCTGCAGACCTCTGGGTTTTAAAGCACAGTGCATTTTGCAGGTGGAGATCCAGAATGAGACCACCTTAAAGTAAAGATAATTTAAAAAAAAAAAAAATACTTGAAGATATTGCCCCTAGATGCCTGGCAGTGTGTTGTTTGATCTAGGAAGAAGAGAGTCTCTGGGTGGGCAAACTATAATCTCCTACATACGTAAAATGTTTAAGCGCTTTTTTCTCTTTTTTTTGCTTCTTTTTTTTTTTTTTAAGTCTGCCATCTTAATTAAACATCTGATTTTGAAATCCATATTCAGGCAGCTTTCCTGTTTGCATCCAGCAAACCGCAGTTCCCATTCACAAAGCCTTACGCTTTTTTTTTCTAGCTTTCCTTGGCTTTATTTGCAGGGCAGTGTTTTGTTTACTCTGTAAGCCGTGTGGAATACATCTTCACTAGCACTGTAGCCGGAGGGTTTGTATGTCATTCAAAAAATAAAAATAAAAAATCTCCACCTACTGAAAAGTGAACAGCATAGCCCTAGCAACCGGCTGGTGTTTTCGAAGCAGGGGAAGGGACGTTAAGCAAGTAAGACCAAATAACATTTCCATATCGGCCAGGGATGCGGTAGAAGTGCCAGCTAGCGATCAGATTAATTGTAACTGATAGTGGAGATCACTGCATTTTTATTTTATTCTCAATTTTTTCATGGTGGAATGTAAATACAGCCTTGATGAAGTGGTGCTTGTTCTTGCCGGCGTGAGAGGGGTGTTCAGCTGGGAGCCCTAGAAGGGGGATCTGCTTCTGTAAAAACACCCCCCCCACACACACATACCCCATCTTGCACTGATTGTGTATGTGTTGGAGGAATGAGGAAGGTAAGTCATTTTCTTGAAAAGGAAAGGAAAACTTATCTTAAATGCTCTGTCAGGGTACTGTCGGTACTTTCTTCTCAGGTATGTTCTCAATGGCATTATGCCAGGGGTGGCTTGTGTGTGTCTGGCTTTCCATCTCTTGTGTGCACCTTGGTTTCTCATTCATCTGCCATGTTGTAGATCCATCTGTGTTAAAATGGTGGGGTCTGTTGGGTGGGGGTTTTTTGGTTGTTTTTTGGGTTTTTTTGCTTTTTTTTTTTTGTGAGGAATTTATTCTGCTTGACATCATCTGAAATATTAGCTATTTCTTATTTTCCTTAAGAGCCGTATTGCGTTTCTTCAAAATGGATTTTTGTTCTTGTTACCTGACTGCGTGTGGTTTTACTTAGTCACTGCCAACAAAAAAATCTTGAAGCTTTGAGTTTTCTCTTAGGTTTTATTTCTCTTAGACCAAAGCTTTAAAAGCAAAACTAAGAAAGGAACATATTTACTGAGAGAGGTCTGCTGTGCTAGCTGTCAGCCCAGACTCCTCTCAAAGTTTGTGAAGTCAGAGGCAGTCTCAGTGCCCTTTAGCAGATGCAGGGATTATCCTCTGGTGTTTATGTATTGTCCTTCTACCTGTAGTATGCAAAGGCTGCTGATCTGTGACTTCTGCCTAGCAATTGTGTTGCTTGGACTCCCTCTGCACTTCCCATTTCCACCCTGTTACTCCTGCGGTTTGTCCTTTCTTGTCTCATGCAGTTCGGTTTTTTGGTCTGCTGGTCTTTGATTTCTTCCTTCCCTGCCCATCTGTTCCCCACGTGCTGGCAAAGGTGTGCAAAGAATAAAACTGATTCTGTGCCCTTATTGGGGAAGAAGAATGGCTCCAACAGTGTTTTTTTTCTATCTCAGTGTTTTTACTTCCTGACTGCTAGATGTGTTGCAGTGTGCTGGGAAGGTGGCCAGAGCAGGATGTGCTGTTCCAGGCTAGTTATCAATGACCACTTTTAGGACCAAATAACCAGGAAGCTGGGATTTAGCATCATCTCCAGCTGTTTGGTTTGGAGGGGTTTTTTTATTCTTTTTATTTCACCTCTACTAAGTTTCTCATCTGTAGGCTTGGTCAGGCTGGTACTTCATGAGTGGTGGAAGGTTTTTTGGAGATCAGTGTTTTTGCCAGGTCTTGCTTCACTGAATTTTATCTTAACACTTCCCATTGCTGCTCTCAGCAGCACAGCTCGTTTTGCAGTAGCAGTGGAGGAGACTGTGCAGACTGACATCTCTCTTGCCTTGGATATAGGACCCAGTAACAGTGGGGTAAATGCTGGAGGTTTCCGGGATACTGGTGGTACCACTGTCTGCTACTGCTGCACCCTTCAATGCCTTCAGAGGTTCAGGGATTTTTGATAACCATGGAGAAAACAAACCCTTGTTTAGGGAAAAGCAAGGACTGCTTTTTTGTTTTTTGTTTTTTGTTTTTTTTTGTTTTTTTTGTTTTTTGAAACAGGAGTGATTGTGCCTGGATGAAGGGCAGGAATGGTGATTTTTTGCACCTCTGAGCTATGGCTTTATTGTGCAAATGTGAATTAGCAGTTCCCTGACCCCAAATAATGTCTCTCCTAGACAGAAGGTGAGGAAAAAGGTGTGCACTGTGGAAAAAAAAGTGATGAGGATGCACTCTGTTCCTCAGCCTCCAGCTTAGCTTTGCCTAGACAGCCTCCTCAGTACTGTATTTAATACTTGATAGTGAGCTGTACTGAGCTCAGTGATGGCAGAGGTGGGAAGGCACCTCTTGAGGTCTCCAGATCACCTTCTGCCCAAAGCAAGGTTGCTTACAGCAGGTTGCACTGGGTAGTCAGTCTGTGGGTAGCTCCAAGGATGAAGATGAAGACCCCAAAAGAGCAACTCTTCCAGTGCTTGCCATTCTCACAGTAAAAAAGATTTTAATTTCATGCTGCAGTGGAATTTCTTGTGTTTAAATGTGTGCCCATTGCATCTTATGTCACTGGACCTCACTGAGTAGCATCTGGCTCCATCTTTACTCATCAGGTGTTTATGCCCACTTGGAAGATTGTGGGCATTTCCAATTCCCAAATGTTAATTGACTGTTGCAGGTTTGTGGATACTTTGCACTGTTGGTCTTTTTATGCCTAGAGCTGTCAGCAGTCAGCATTTTGCTTAGGACAGCCCTGGGGTTTCTCTGGGTGCTCTCTGCCTTCAGAGGGAAATCCAGCCCAGATGTCCGTGTTTACTAGACTTCAGCAGCATCTGGTTATCAAAACCAGGGTATCCCAAAGGGGAAAGGACAAGACTGTCTTTAGAGTCGTCCAAGAGAATGTGTTTGCGAAAGCTGAGTTTTCTGCCCGCTTTTATCAGATGTAGAGGCACCAGAGTGTCTTGAAGGATCTGCATGTTATGGCAGGTGCTGTAGTGGTTGAAGTTTACTATTTATATTGGGTTGAAATACAGGGCTTCTTTCTTGAAGGTTGGAAATCTTCAGTTACAGTGCTGCTTAATTATTAAATATTGCAACTCCCTAACTTAGAGGTATTTTGACTGTTTAAAGTTATTTTGATTTCTGATTCTGACAACTAAATAAGGCATTTGCCAAAAGCACATAGTCTTTGTGAGGTCCTTCAAAAGTTACCTCTCAGTTTGGTCCTACCATATATCAATAAATGCTTTGGTGTGGAAGACAAAATACTGGTTGGCATTTGAAGGATGACGTTTCAGCAGAGCTATCTGGCAACTACTTCCCAGCTGGGTCAAACCAGTAACGTAACTCGTAGAAGGGGAAGAAATTCAGTTTATAACATGAAGTTTTGGTTTGGTTTGGTTTGTTTTTTTAAGTAGATTCTTTTCAAGGAGTTATGCCAGAGAAACTGTGAACAACTTTCTTAATTGCTTATGTTGGGGCAAATGTCAGGAGTGGTGCAGCCTAATACAAAAAACAAATGGCAGGGTATGCAAAAGGTTAAAGTGAGTTTTCCTTCCTGGTGTTTGTTTAACTTTGTTCCCTAACTGTTTTTATAGTAGAAGTAGTCTCACAAGTCCTAGATTAAAGCCATGGCAATCTGAGCTATTTCATTGGTTCTTGTCTGCATCGTGCTGGGATGGAGGGACCTGGCGTGCCTCTGACCTCTGCAGCTCCACTTGGGCAAAGTACCTAAGCGTGTGCTTTACTTGTAGTCCATCAGGATTTTGGGTCTGCTCTTCACCTGCCCAGGCAGCAAACCAGGCAAGTTCCATTTTCCAGGCTCTGATGGAAATCACAGAATGGTCAGAGTTGGAAGGGACCTCAGGGGATGATCTAGTGCAATCCCTCTGCCAGAGCAGGATTACCTAGAGCAGACTGCACAGGACACCCACGTGGGTTTTGAATGTCTCCAGAGAAGGAGACTCCACAGCCTCCCTTGTCAGCCTGTACCAGTGCTCCGTCACCCTCACAGTAAAGAAGTTCCTCCTCATATTTAGGTGGAACTTCCTATATTGAAGTTCTTGCCCATTGCCTCTTGTCCTGTCACTGGGCACCATGAAAAAGAATGAGCCCATCCTTCTGACATATACCCCTAATACTTCTCTGGGGACCGCTTCTGGATTTCAGAAGTTTGAGGGTAAGATCAGATTACATCATTACAACATAAATCTCTGCTAAGCTCAAAGCAGGGTTGCTAGGGGGATAGTTTTTGTATGGATGCAATGTCTGCTGAGTCTTGGGCATTTGAGAGATCTTGCCTGTAGGCATATGATTGCATGCCCAGGTCTTGTGGACTTTCAGACATCCAGAAAACTTGGGCAAATGTTCAGACTCCTCTTTTTCTATAGCAGCAAATAGATACATGGTTTATTGCTTAGTTGCAGCTTCCTTTTAGTGCTAGAAAACCTGTTTCTTATATGTGAGCTTCCCCGAAGTGCTATGTGGGATTTCTGAGGTGCTCTTAGGTGCCCTTCGAGTGGCACAGACCTGTGGGCACAGCAAGCTACAGGCTGGCCAGCAGTACGAAGTGGATCATCAGGTTGGTGCTTTGATTTGCTGCCAACTCATGCCTAGTGCTGAACACCTCCAAGTCTTGTGGTTAGCAAACAGCCCCAGTCTTCCTGCCAGTCCAGCACCAGTAGTGTCTGAATTCAGAGAAATAAAATAAAATTAAATTCTCTTTTGCAGATTGAATTCTAGACTGCCTGAATCTCTGGATCCAGCTCACGCTATCAGCAATTCATTGCTCCTTATGGTGTAGCTGGTGACTGTTCCCGAGAAGAGAGAAGATGATGAGTGATGCAAGTGACATGCTCGCTGCGGCTCTGGAGCAGATGGATGGCATTATAGCCGGTAAACACTTGGGGCAGCTTGTTCATTTAACCTGTTTTGGTCCTCATTTCTCATACCTAGAGGGCAGAGTTTCAGGCTGAGAAGGGAACATGCTAGAAATCGTGTTTGGTTTCTTCCTTTATAGCTTAGCGATTACAAATGAGTGGAGGGATTGCACAGACTCTGTCACACACAGACATGGCTAAATGGAGTTTTTCCTCTTAGCTTCTATCAAAATGCTGCTCAAAGTGGCTGAGTGGTGAAGTTCATCTAGTGGACACAGCACCATAAAAGTTAATGACAAGGAATGTTTTAAACCAAGTGTTTAAAGAGCTGCTTCCAGACAGGAAGAATAAGTTTGCCTGTACTGGCTACTTTGAACTTCTCTTAACTCTACAGAGTTAAACAGAAATAGAAATCTCCCTTTTCCAAAATTGGAGAGCTCTAGGTCCAAATACTTGGTTTGGACCTGTCTCGAACATTTGAGTTTTTTATAAGTATCTGTAACTTTTAAGTGGACCAAGGAGAGGCATCACAAAGTATATGACCTTTGCTTTCAAGTTTTGTCTAGAGAGTTAGAAAATAATATAAGTGTGCAACACAGAGGAGCAAAGCAGCAAGAAATTAATAGTTTAATCCTGTTCCAGCAGAGCTATGCAAACAGCTATCCAGACTGAAAAATTATCCTGCAAGGATGGCAACACAGTTATAAAGTCTTTAATAGTTCCACTTAAAGTTCCCTTAGGGAAAAAAAATCATAATACAGGGCGTGCTTTGTTTGAACAACATTTTTTCTCTGCAGTTTTCTTAAAGATATTAAGAACATGTAGCAGCAACACATGTAAAGTGGATTCAGTTGGATGATTTCTAAAAATATGTATAAGCTGTGACTTTAGTAATTTCCATAAGGAGATGCTGGTATCCAGTCATGTATCTGTGTTTCCAAGACCCTAGGTTAGTTGTGGCAGGATGAGGTTTATTTTTATATTAAAATGTGATGTTTAAGTTGCCACAGACTTTATTTAACCACATCTCTCACCAGACCTATGAAGTAATATGACAACTCCTATGCTGTTGAAGGAATTTTTTTTCTCCATTTTTATCAAAGGGAATTAGCAGAATAGTTGCATTTTTGTGGCTTGCCAGATGAGAGGGATAAAAATTTGTGGAAGTGCATATATGGCATAAGTCTGTAGTTTCCAAAAGTTGACAGTGCAAATAAAGCTCTGTCATGAGCACATCTGATTGTGCCAGGGCATTATAGTATTAAGGTCACAAATCAGTGTGTTGAAATTATAGTTGGATTTAGCTAGTTGACTTAAATCAACCTTAGCCCTGAATTCATAGTTTCCTTCCTTAATATATAGCGACTTTTAATGTAGGTCAAATATTTGTACTGTGAGTTTATGCAAAGAGGAGATTTTTTTTTCTCTTCATTAACATGCAAATATCAGTGCTACCATATCAAATTATTTGGTTTAAAATTTATTCTTGTGTAGAAGTGATTCGGTCTTTTCATTTATCTTCATATTTATTGTTTTAAAAACATCCCAGTGCCCTGGAGCCCTGCAGTGTAATCTAGCATGAAAATTCCCCTGGACACCATCAGTGTCTGACTCTGGCCACGCAATCCCTACAGGGTGACTCAAAGCATTAGCAGAGCCTGTTCCCACCTACAGGAGTTTCCACCTCTGATACATCCCAGGGAGCAGGATCCCAGCCCGTGCCTTGAACCCATGGGCACAGTTATGGCGTACATGCCCTCTGTCAGACCAACCCACCTCCTGCCACACCAGCAAGGGCTTGCCCTGCTCCAGATTGCTGCATGATGTGGGCAGAATCCAGCACCACCACTGAGTCTGGTTCAGATAAAGACCTCCTGGGAGCCAACACCACCTGCATCTCTCGGCCTTGCTGTGTGCCTGTCTGATCTGCTTGCCTCGTGCCTGACCCCGTGCGCTTTTCCTCCCTCCAGGTTCGAAGGCGCTGGAGTATTCCAATGGCATCTTTGACTGCCAGTCCCCCACGTCCCCCTTCATGGGGGGACTGCGGGCGCTGCACCTGGTGGAGGACTTGCGGGGCCTGCTGGAGATGATGGAAGCGGACGAGAGAGAAGGGCTGCGCTGCCAGGTCCCGGACTCAACGGCAGAGGCTCTGATCGAGTGGCTCCAGAGTCAGATGGTAGGGTCTTGCCTTGTTTCACCTGTAATCCACTTGTTTTGTCTGTTAGCTACACTGGCTCAGGCAGTGGGGGGGATGTTATATGATGGGCATTTCATTTTCAGAGTGTTTTCAAAGAACCAAAGGGAAGAAAGTTTTGTGGTGCTGCTGTGGGGCCTCGGAAAAGCTCAAATCCCATGCCCTAGTGAGCTGGCCTGTGATTTTTTTATTATGTTTCTTTTTTTCTTTTTTTAATGTACTGCTAAGACTTATTTTGAGGAGAAAAAAAATAATTTGTAATTGGAGTTTTATCCTAGAGATTTTGGTAAGACATTTGTATGGGAATCAGGCACTTAAATGGAAGCGGGGGGGAAGCTGTTTTGGATATGAACTTTTCACCAAAAAGCATTTTTGGCAGCATATCTTCTACGACACCAGTGGTGTTATTGAGCTTCCTTAACCTGGTTTATATTGGAAGCATGTGATATAAGAACAGCATCCCTTTAACATGAAAATCAAACCAAATTTTTTATTTTCTGTTTGTGAGTCTACCCTCTTTTGTCACCCTTGCTTTAAAAACACACCAGATAACTGGTAAAACTGTTCTTTCCCCAACCATCAATTTAAAAAGAAAATAAAACATATTCCTCAAGACTACCATGGGAAATAAAATGCTGTGCTTCTCAGAAGGGGAGTTACATAGCATAATTTTCAAAGGACTCACTGGTTTTGCCTCTGGGTGCCCTGTGACTGATGATGTTTTAGCAGGTCCTTGTGCTCCTCCTGGCCTGTGGAAACATTTGCGTTGTGATGGTGTGGGTGTGCACAGGTTTCAGGGAAGCATCAGCAGTGGAAGCCAAGACTTAACTTCTAAAGGCCATGCTTCAGGGTTTAAGCCAGCCTGTAGCTGTAATGATGACAGCAGCAGTGGGGTGTGTGCTTCTGCAGATTTTTCCAAATCTGTGTTCCAGCAGTGTCTGGGCCCTCCCGTCTGACGTGCTTGGCGTTGGCCAGGGTAATGCCTTGCTGCTGAAATGGGGATGCTGGATCTGAAGGAGGCTGGCTCTGATGTGGGACAGGACTGTGGTGGCTCGGCATTGCACTCGGTGCATCACTGCTGTCAGGATGGGAAGCTGCGGTTGCTTTCCTGGGAGAGGCATCACACCCTCCCTTGGAAATGGTTTGGTCGCCCTGGATCCATACCTCATCTTCAAAAAAAAGAGAGCATTTCTGTCTTGATACAGGGATTGGTTTTGGTGCTCAGTTGCCACATGCAATGTTGCAGCCCAGAATGGGTGCAGGACTGTGTTTGCCAAACCTGTGGCCAGAGATCACAGGCCAGGCATGGAGCTACAGCTGGCACTGGGTGATCTGATGTGACATCTGGCGGTGCTGCAGGAAGAGACTGGCACCTAGGCTAGCATGGCTGGGCTCGCCTGTGTAGCTCTTGTGGAACTGTTTGAGGGGAGAGCCTTCCCCCAGACCTTTGCCTTTAGCGAATGCCTGAAGGTTAAAACTACGTGGGAACTTTCCCACTGCCTCCAGTGGGATTTGAACTCACCCCCACTGTCAAAGTGTGGCAGCCAGCATTGAGATCAGGGTGGGGAGGCAGGAGTGACATTTGAGTCAGATCTTTAAAACACGCAAAATTCCTGCTAGCATCAGCATTTCCTTTCTCTGTAATGTACAGCAGTGAACATTGCTGTAACTAGGCTCTGCTCTGTGAAGAGCAGAAATTGAGGAACAGGTTTCGTGCAAGTATGGCCTTTACAAGTAAAAAGGGTTCATATGCCAAGTAGATTGACAATTAACTTCTCATGGTGTGCACAGACATCAGTAGTCCGTGCTTAGCAACGCTGATCCACTGTGTTATTCTGGAGTAAAGGGACCCAGCAGCGCAGCCAGAGGCTGTAGTGTCTGTTGAGATTAATGAGGTGGAGGCCAGTCATTGCCCCTTGTGGCAGCAAATGTGTGATTTAGGGATGCCTGGCTGTTAGATCTGGGACAAGATCAGGTCCTTCAGACACGAGTGACATAGATCATTGCATGGCAACGAGACAATAATGGGGTTTCATTGCAGCCCTGGGCTGAACCTGGGAGAGGAAGGGCTCTTGTGCCATTCAGCTTAGTGCCTCCTGAGCAATGGACAAGATGGACAGGGGCTGTGTGTACAAAAGATTGCAGAAAATAGTTATTCCATCTGTGCCTCTCCTCAGACTGCCTCAAATTATTCCCCTGTACTTTCTGGCATCCTTGAAGCAGCTAATGGGAAAGACTGAGCATTACAGGTTGTGGTACAGTCTGGGATTTGCAGCTGTCACTGGCACCATGGGTACCCTGTCAGAGCAGGAAGGTGTTGGTTGAAGTACCTGGATGATTTGCAGGAAGCCTTTCTGCAACCATGTCCATCCTTACTGAGGAAGGGAATATACCTCATTGGTTTAAAATCCAATGATTAAATAATCCTCCATTCCTGAAGAAGTTGCATCCACCAAGCTATTCAAAGCTGCTAGAACTGGTGTGCGACATCCCGTCTGAAGCTGTAAGCAAGTCTCTCGTGTCTCAGAGGAAAACAAAAATAGTGTTTGCTGCTGCCAAGCAGTGTGTCACAGGAGAAAAATCCTCTCCTGGCCCCTGCAGGGAACGGCTAATGCCTTGGGAAGAGGGTCTGACAGCAGTCTCCCAAAGTTGCTGGCTTCTGTAAAACAGGGCAGGGCATTCAGTTTTGCCATATCAGAGTTGGCTGCCCCGTGTCCCTGTCTTGCTACTTAGTGACAGCTTCCTTGTGTGTTAGAGAAGCACTCAGAGATGAAGAGTTAAAACCCCTCCTGATTGTTTTTTTAGCTGGTGGGTGCCAGATGGCCACGTGATACCAGAGCGCACATACAGTGCCTGGACATTTCGCAGAGCTCTTCCCAGAGCAGCCATCAGATGGTCCCCAGGGGGAAGTTCAGAGAAGTTGAAAATGCAGATCTGTGCTGCACAAATAAACCAGTTTAACTGCAACACATCACTTCAAATTGCCCATCAACAACTCGAACCCAGTCTCTGTGTTGCTGAAACCCTCCTCACTTCTCCATGTGCAAACAGATGGCAGGTGAATGTTGTGGTTAAAATTACAAGTGAGGCCATTTGTTCAAAGTCTGGCAAGGGTCTGAGACCTTTTCTAAGCTCAGATGTGTTGGGGCTGCAGGCTTTCACCGTGGACTGGACATGAAGCCCATAGCCAGATCATAACTGTTCCAAGGTATTGGAATTTTTTTCAGATTTCTCCTGATGGACAGAAATACATAATATATTCTGATGTGTGCTTTACTAAAACATGTGGTGTGCTCAAATGGAGCTTCTGGCGTGAATGTAGACAACGTGCGAGTAATCTGTAACATCATTGCCAGTAACAAGACTGTTCTAAATTGAACTTCTGCCTTTTGGAAGACCAAGACAGCCCTATTGTGTCCAGCTGGAAGTTGATGGAGCCATTTCTTGGAGAAAAAGTCTCGGAAAAATTGCTTCCAGCCATGAATGGCACTCCATTTTTTTTCTTAAGTTGAAATAAACAAGAGACAGTCTTCTTTCTGGTTATTACTTTTCTTGACAGTGGCTTCTTGGAGTTTTTTGGTGTTTCTCTTTAAATACATCTTATGCAACAACCTTCCCAGAAATAAGAAACAAACTGCTTCTTGTTAAAAAGGGAGGGTGGATGGTAGAAGTGGGTGGACAGTCCCTTCCTACACCTCAGAGCCAGCTTCCCCAAGCTCCTGATCTGAACTTGTGTTTGCAGGTCTTCTCTTTAAAGGATGTGCTCCTGGAATGAAAGAACAGGGGTAATACTTCTTATTTAAAATCTCCAGTAAGTGCATCTGTGATTTTAGCTTTGCAAGCAACATTATTAATTTGAATAATGTATATATTATATTATCTTTTTCACTTCAGAAGTGAATTTCTGAAGTTGACTGTAAGAACATTAAGCAAAATAAAATTCGTGCCAAAATAAAATTTCAGCTCATCTGAAGACGATAGCTAATTTGAGCTGTGGTACCCGTAGTGACTTGTGCAATCCAGAGTGTTGCTGACCAGCCACCAATTTTAGCACTTATTCAACAAGTTGCTTCTTCCAGAGAGTGGCTGGGAATAACAAGAGTTAATATGAGGGGATATTATATTTCAGACAGAAATTTTCCTGACTGGATAAACATGGATTGTAATATTAAAGAGATATGTTGGCCTGTTTGGGCAACAGGGTGAATCCCAAGTGGAGGAAGCGGTTTGGTTAGCCAGAAATCATCTTGTATTTCTTATTCATGGAAAAATCTTGTCTTCAAACCAAAGGTTGTTGTTTGATTGTCTTCATGTGGGCGTACAGTGCATTTATTTGGCTCAGCTTCTGCTTATGTTGAGTTTAGCTATCGAAAGGTCCTATGGTAATGTGGGGCACATAGGAATTCACCACCAACCAACCTGTTTGAGATCCTTTGGCAAGTTGCAATATGAAAGCAGCCTTGTGATAGCATTTCAGCCTGTCATCATAAACTGCCTTCTGGCAGTACTTTTTGACCGTGAGAGATCTACCACTCAAAGTTCTTGAAATGCAGGACCTTGGTTTTGCTAAAGGTAATCATCTAGACTGGTGCATTTTTAACACTGGAAGATAATATGGGCTCATTTATGGCGTGTCTTGGCGTGGCAGCTTCATGCATCATAGATGAGTTCATCAGCAGTTAAGAACAAACTGTGAGGCCTTGCACTGGAGCATAGGGCAGAGGCTGGATGGCAGAGGTGTTGAAAATCACCATTCCCAATCCAAAATGCATCAGTCCATCTTAAAAAGCACAGCTTCTGCTCCTCTTTTTCTCTGCTCTTTTGTTCTGGGTTATTCAGTATTTTTACTGGTAAAAAAACCCCTGTATTTTTACAGGTTTCGAGATTTTTATCCATCAACAGTAGTAGTAAACATTTCTTTTTACTAATAAAAGCTGTGGGGTTTGAGATAATCATAGGACTCCTGGAACTACGCTTTGTGGTCAACAATACAAAGGTTTTGTTATGCCATTGCTTGTCACTGAGTAAACGGAAACTTAACAGCGAGGACAGAGATCGGTTGTGATTATTGTGTTTTATGTCATTCTCCAATGTGACATAAACCACTTGTGAGACCTGGGACACTTGAGATCAACTTTTTCCTTCCTCTTTTTCTTGGCACCTACAAGTGAAGTACATGCGTTCTTCCAGCTTTTAGAGTTAATAGCCCACCAAGGAAAGAAAATTACCTCCAGTTTACCTTGTAGTCAGGTGTAGGGGTCAGGATCGCTCTTTTCTCCTGTGTTCTGGGCATGGGTGATTTCCACGGGGCTGGAAAGGTGCAGGGGAGGGGGATGCGCTCTTCAGCAAGGAGTGCCACCTCCGTGGGGCTGCCCTTACTCCCAGTCAGGTTTACACAGCTCTGCACACCCCTGCCTGCATCCTCTTCCAGCTCGCTGCCTGGCCTTGGAGTGTTGGGATCCCAGCGATGGGCTCAGGTTGGAAGAAGCGCTCATCATCCCGGGCTTTGATGTGTTAATTCCTCAGAGGAGCTGCTCGCTCCGCCTGAGGAGCGCTGTTGCTGCTGCTGCTTCCCGGCTCCGCTTCCCGCATAGCCCGTTCTGCTGCCACATTCGCCTCCATCCTTGTTTAAGGCAAGGAGACCTGCCGACACTTAACCTCTCTTTAGAGGCAGTGGGTACCTGCGGTGCTGGGGCTGCAGCTCTGCGCCTCGGCTGCCTTCCACAGTCGCTCGTGTCCTTAGATGCAGAGAGATAGTTATGACCAGCATGGAGTATAGCTGGGACATTCACGGACACTGCGTCTGGCTAAATAAGGTAAGGCTATCTGTGTTTGTTCTGGCTCTGGCATTTCTCGGGGTGGCAGAGCCATAGCTGGGCAGTGCTGGTAGGGAATAAGTAGCATTTTGGCTTTTTCTCGTAGCAGACACCAGCTGAGCCGCCCTGGAAGGAACTGAATATTTTGAAACGGTTGCGCTATTCGACTGCTGTGTTATTTATGTTTAGGGAATGTTTCAGGTAAACTCCTCAGACTGAAGGTCTGTCTTAATCTGGTTTTCTTTCAGAATTCACTTTTCTTGTAGTGAAGCCTTTAAAACATAATGGGGTGGGGGGGGGATGAGTGGCTTTGTGGCTTGGTGGCTTGGTTTTTTTTCTATTTTTTCCCTGCTCATTTTGTGCAGAAGAACTAATCTGTAAACTTTAGGAAAAGCCTAGGAGCAGGTCTGCCTGCCTGCTGCCAGAGCATGTGGAGCAGGCTGCAGATACTCGGTGATGAGTAGTGAGATGTGAAATGCAGGAGATGCCCTGCAGTTTGGAGGACAGTGGTGGGCTCTCACAGATTTCACCAGTATGAATTGTGGACAGAACTGATACTTATAGAGACTGAAGCTGTCACAGCTCTGTATGTCAGCAGAAACAGTTGCAAATACTTTGCTTGGAAAAGTGATGTTGGGGTAACTGAGGCTGGAGGAGACCCCCCTTGCAAGGGACTCCTTAAAACTCAGTGAACAGACAGAACAGCAGTAGCTGCACTTAGCTAAGCATAGGTAATGTGTATTATAATGATTGAAACAACATAAGCATGTTGATGAGCTCTAATTTAACTCCAGATGGTCAGGAAAGAGATGTCAGGGACAGCTCACTTGCCCAACTGTTGGCTGGGCTGTGGTGGTCAAACACCCAGTGCAATCTGCCATACAAGAAAATAATGCTGTAGAGTGACAGCTCCTTCTATGCAAATTAAATTGCTTCTACAGCAAGAACAGTGTGGTTTGTGCTGCTTATTTTGTCTCAAAAGCAGAAGAGAAGCTGAAGGGAAATGATGACAGCAGCAGCAGCAGTAAGCTAAAATGAGGTTTACGTTTGAAAGGAGAATTCAGCATTTGTGGAGAAATAGTTCAGCAGTAATATATATCTATCAATTTATTAATTAAGTAATTAGGAGGTTTAAAATAGCAGCTATTAGAAACTGCCCTGAAGTTTGCAGTTCTAACTCACATCCAGGGCAAATGGATTAAAGACTGAGGACAGGCAAGCTTCGAAAGTTTGGTGATGCATCTGCTTACTACAAGAATAATGCCCTCGGAGCAGTGTGGATTTTTACACTGACATGACTGCAGACAAAGCTTACACATGTGTTTAACAGATTAGCCACGGACTGATCTTGCAGAGTGTTTAAGTCCACTGGTTCTGATCTTATAAAGCATTTCAAGTAAAGGCTTAACCTCAAACTTCTGCAAAGCCTCAGTGGCATCGTGACAACTGTTCTTTTGTTTTTAGGATTAAGACTGGTATTGGTAAATCTGCATTCTCTTCCCATGCGGTGTTCTGCAATTAATCCCTCAATTGAAAACACGTGCAAAGTCTAACAGCTTAATTGGAGCTCGATTTTAAGTTGCTGATGAAAAAGAGACATTATTACCCTGTTCTTCCTCTCATGTGTTTCATCTTTTCCTTCCTCACCTCTCTGAGAAGAAGTCCATGCCAGGTGCCAACTTTTTGCCTTTGATGACAGTGCAGAGGAGAGATGTGGGAGGGCATTGTGTGTCCATTGCCTGTGGGTCTGCACCGCCATTGGAGGTGCTGGGGCTGCTGCTCTGTGTAATAGCTGCCATGGCTTTTCTGTGTCATTCTTTCTCCATCTCTCATCTGTTTTCCCACTGAAACCAAGGTCAGTGACTGTCTTGCTTTTTCATACCTAAAAGGAAGAGTTAGTCCCAGGTATTATGTGGAAGTTAGCAGTATTTCAGGCAGAAAAGGGAACTGCTCTTGGGTTGTACACAAGGTTTTCTGATTTTGGTGTACCACAGGAGGTCTCCTTTTACGCAGATTTTTACAAAATATTTCAGGTCACTGCCAACAAAGTCATCTTTGTGTTTGGTTTTGTGGTAGAGCAACCTTTACTCCAGTCCTGTTTGGGCCTCCCATCACCCCCTCCCTTTTACTTGTGGCAATGTGCAGCTTCACAGAATCACAGGATGTTGGGAGTTGGAAGGGACCTTGAAAGATCATCTAGTCCAACCCCCCTGCCCGAGCCTGAGCTCTCACTCTAAATGCTCCAATTTTAAAACCAAGCACAACACTCTCAGCAAAACAGGGCATGTTTTTTGAGGAATGAGAACAAAGTTTAATAACAAAGGTGACTTGGCAAGCTGCTGTGCACAATGACTAACGTTCTGCTTTAACACCTCATCAGTTTTCACAGAGTCATAAAGACATTTTCATCGTAGTGTGAAACCAATACCTACCTAGACATATTTTCTTCACACAGTCTTTGATTTTAGTTAATTTGTGTCTGGTTACACTGACTTAGAGGTAGCAGGGGATGTTCGAGGTAGCAGGAGGTTCAGTGGTTAGGGCATTGAAGTTGTGGTTGGGAGGCTGGGAGTTGTCTGTGCTTTGACAAGACGTTAAGCCCAGCAGGATGGAGGGGCAGCTTTGTGCCTCAGCTGCATGCTTATAATGAGGAGGGATGTCACTTTCCTACATCAGACGTGTGTACTGGATTGATAATTGTGATGTATGTTGCAAAATACTGATGCTGTTCTTAAAGAGACTGTACTGGAAGACTTTAAATAAGAAGGGAGCTACAGGATAATGGAAATACATAAAAATGTCAGCTTTGTATTCAGATACAAGTCAAGGTACAGTATATGTAACATAATCTGCTAGTTGAGCAGCCAACAAATTTATTTTGGAAGCTCTCTGAGTTCTTTCACCTAAATTAGTGTTACAAAACTGAAGATCTCGCTGATCTTGAATGGTAATTCTACAGTATGAGCTAACTTCTGGAAGGGTCAGGGAAAACCAGGGCAAACTCAGAAGTTTATAACTCTCTTAGTGCCTGGATAATCAGAAGTTCTAGTAATTTGCTGCCTCGATAATCAGAAGTTCTAGTAATTTGCTGCTAAGTTATGATCATTATGATATGAGCTTTTGGTACAAATTACAAGAGAGCAACCTTTCTTAGTCTGCTGTAGCTCTAGTGATTTCAGGGGAGGTATTCTGGTCACCTTGTAAAATTCACACATGTATTCTTGGGAGACACATTTGCTACTGCACAATGTTTTTAAAGCTGCCAGGGGACAGCCTGATTTCTTGAATGCACTAAGGTGAGGTCCAATACTTTGTACCACCTCCTGTGTGCTTTGTGTCTGATCTTTAAGTGGTGCTGTTGAGAGTTGTATGCTTTCAGTTTTAAGTGAGGCAGTTTGTCCTGCCACAAAAGGTCAGATATGTAACACAGAAGAGGAGTTTTAGCCATCTGGTTTCCTGAGGCATCCTCTTCAATCAGGGGAGATTCAGAGCAGGAGCTCGAGGCTTGCAGCTCAGCTCATCAGTGGTGGTGGCCTCTCAAGGCACCTTGGGCAGCAGACTCAGTGGGGCACGAGGATCAGTTGCCCAGTTTCTTTTCATCACATATTCAGAAGGAAATCAAAGCCCCTCGACGTCAGTGGGAGACTGTTGAGTGCACTGGATTTCAGAGCAGCTTCTCAGACTCCTCTAAGCAATTTATGCAATGATGGGAACAAGAATTTTATTTTATGAGCTGAGATCTGATTGTGGCGTCCATCTCAAAGTGCTTTGAGACAGCTTTGAATATGAATAGAGTAAAATCCTTCTCGCTGCTCAAGAGCATTGAAGTTATTACGAAGGAAGAAAGTTGCTGATTCCTCTGAACTCTCTGATAGCATTAACATGTATTCTTGTTTCTCTTTGGCCTCAGGCAGCTTTACAAAGAGATGTGTTTAGAGTGCAGACGTTTATCCATACCCAGTAATGTGCCTGATGTAAAAGGATGTCTCTTACTATGTGTTTTTGAAAAAATTGTTTGACTTGCAGGAAGCATAATGCACAGTTTGTAGACTCTACGTTGGGGGTTTTTTTCACTTCCCGAATGTCTCGGGGTATTTGTCTCTTTGCAAGTGTGGCTTAGCATAGTACATCATTGAGCACAAATTTGGTTAACAAAATGCTGAATGCACAGTAAGTGAATTTTGCAGAATTGGGTCAATGAAAGGTTCTTTCTTTCTCATCTTTAAGCCTCTGAACAATTCTTCTCCTGAATGGTGGTCTTATACCCTTTGTTGACAGTTTATTTGATTTGTAACCCTTTGCAGGCTGGAGAATACTTTAACTCAGTTCCTGAACTGTGCAGACTAAAACTATTTCTCAAGTGTGTTGATAACATTCAATGACACTTACGGTCTGGGAGCTGACAACACAATATTTATCGTCCTTTTCAGACTAATGGGCACATATCTGGAAATGGAGATGTGTATCAAGAAAGGCTGGCTCGTCTGGAGAATGATAAGGAATCTCTTGTTCTGCAAGTGAGTAGTCACCTAAATTGTTTTTTTCTGCTCTTGCATGTATCTGGTAAAACCTTTGAGGATTTATTTGCAATTATGTCATCTTGGGCCGTGTTCACAAGGCTTGCTGATACCTGAGAGTTAACCCAGATTAAGGATGGGTGTGAATTTAGACTGCAGGAAAAATCTAAAGACATCTCTTTCTCTGTGTCTGATTTCTTGTCAAACCTTGCTAGCTTAGCAGGTCTGCAGAGCAACCACCTTCTCACATGCACAGGTATCCTTCAGATCACCTTTTCTCATGATCATTCACATGTTGTCCACATCAGGTGACAGATGTCCTGTCTCCCTGCAAGGTGACAAAAGCTGCAGGACTGTCCCAACAGGCAAGAGGAGACAAAGAGACCTCCCCAGAGGTCCTGCTGACCTGCTGCTGGGATGGACTGGGCCAGGTCTGGGTGTCCTTGCCCAATGGCTTACTCCTGCCATCAGGTTCAGGATTACCTAGCATCCCTTGGTTGTCACAGGCATGCGAGAGTTCCCTGGCCAAAGGGCTGTGACAGCATCAAGCTCGATAACAAGCAGCTTGTCCCTGTTCCCAGCAGTACTGCATATTTCCCTCAGAGAATCTGTTTAAACAAAAAATAATTCAGAAAAGTCAAAACAGGAATTGGTGTGCAGTCTCAGAGGTGTTGTCTCGGTGTTTCTTGCCTCAGTCTGCGTGGTTTAACCTCTTTTGCTTTTGTTGCCCTGAGGAGAAGCTGTACGCTGTGACACACTGTGTGCAGTCACTTGGGAAGCAGAATAAGTTGCATGCAATGAGGTTTAGCTACTTGGTTGTTAAGGCAGGAGCTGGTGGGCTTTAGTCAATGCATCGTCACAGCAAAGGTATAATTGTTTGCTGTAGAATGCCCCTTGTCAAAACTCCCAGGACAGGTCAGGAGGCAAGATACAGAATTGCAATGCATCTGCCAGAGCTTTGGCTGAAATCCCAGTAATCATGAGGGGGTGGCTTTCCCTGCTCCCTTGTCACCTTTGCGACATGTCACATCCTCTGCAGAGCTCTGCTGCTCCTCTTCCCGTGGTCCCATTTCATCACTGTCTCACCCAGTGCGATTACTGACAGACAGTTCTTCAGGTGATGCAAATGATATGTGAATCCCTTTTTTCTCTGCTGTGCAGGTAAGTGTCCTTACGGACCAGGTGGAGGCCCAGGGAGAAAAGATACGGGACCTGGAGTTCTGTCTGGAGGAGCACAGGGAGAAGCTGAATGCCACGGAGGAGATGCTGCAGCAGGTATTTTACAGGCGCATGTCTGTCTTCGTTCTGTCTTAACAACCTGCATTTTGCTTCAGTTAGAGCAGTGCACTTCAGTTTGAGGTATTGCACCCCTTGATATCTCTTAACTAAGTGATAATTTTCTACCATATTTGCTTTAAAGTCCTTGTACTTTGTAATGTCGATGTGGCTTTACACTGTAGGAGTCCAGTCCCGCTCTTCTTTGAGTCTTCCCCCACTGAACTTCAAAGAGTCTTGGATTAAAGCCTCTGGCAGGATGGGTGGATACCCCTCAAAGCTCCTTGCTGCCCAGAGCAATTGTAATGACAGACAAGCTTTTTCTAGTACTGGCAGCTAACCTGTGATAGTGCCCCCCGTGATCTCAGATGCATCTTACATGCCTGGAGTCTGTCACATGTGTCCCAGGGCTTCAGAGAATGCAAGGAATAAGTGTGCAATGCTTTTCCCTGTGAAAGAGGCCTTTAGTTCTGGAAATAAATTGCATATTTCTTCCCCTTGGATGAATAATTCTGTTCTCTTCATCTTTAACCTGATTTAGGAGCTTCTGAGCAGAACATCCCTTGAAACTCAGAAGCTGGATCTTATGGCAGAGATTTCCACTCTGAAGTTAAAGCTTACATCTGTAGAAAAGGATAGATTGGACTATGAGGACAGATTCAGAGACACAGAGGTAAGTAAAACCCAACTGAAAAAATTGTGAAAGCTGTGTGTGGCTTCATGCTACCTGAAAATTTCTGGAGATACTTTTTTTTTCCACGCACGAAGGGAATTAATCTTTAAGGTTAAAACTTGTATCACTTAATAAAAAGTGTCCTCTTTGGTAAACTTGAGTTTTACAAAGAAAGATTTAAGATGGATTTAAATAAAACCATGAACATACTGCGCTCTTCCATCCCAACTTCAGACTGGCATCATCTGAGGTACATTTGAGGCCCATTGCAAGTGCAAAAAGCCATCCGTGTGCAAAGACAAAGGGCAGTACAAAATGTAACTTGTAGTTCCAGTAACAGAGAGCATGAGATGACTCAGTGTGAGGGCATTTTGAAGCCTCACTTCAAACCCCAGCTCCACAGAAGACCTGGACAGAGAGGCCTGCAGTTACTCATCTCAGCCTGGCCTCAGCCCAGCGGTGTACAGTGCCTGGCAGAGCTGCAGCCTGGAGCTTCCATCCCTGGCAGCGCTCTCCTGGAGCATTTGTCCTCTGTGAGCTGTGGATCTACATAGCTGATCCTTGCTTGTCTTTGAAGCCAGAAATCCTCATAACAGTCCAGGTAGGTGAACGCAGTTTTCACAGGAAGCTCCAACAGTCAGGGCAAACTTTGCTGTAAGGTTGATATGTCCCATATCAGAAATATCTTGGAGTCTGCTTAGGCAGCAGAACAAAATTTCTAATTCTGGGTTCATAAATAAGCTGAAATGTCAGATGTTCATGATGTGGATGCTCCAGATGTTGTTAATTTCTAGAATGAAAGAAGACATAATATCATCACAGGAGACAAAATTTCCCCTTCCACTTCAATCAGTGGTTTACCAACGCCCTTCCGGTTTCCTACATATTTTCCAGTGAAGTGTCATTCCTCACTTGTACTGCAACTGTATGAGCAAGTTAGGCTTGCTTTTGAATTACTTTATTTGGGCCTGTCTGAAGTAATCCACAGACATAAATAAGTCCACAGGTTGAAAACTAATTAATCATGTTCAGAATTGAAAGGTAGTGATAGCAGAGCATGTTCCAGCAGTGTAGCACCTCTAGGTCCTGCTAAGCTGTGGGTTGGGTTCACATTGCCTCCAGCTACCTTCTCCTCTAGTTCCAGAGCAGTTGTTGTGTGAAGGATCACAGCATTGCCTTAAAAGCAGCTGATTTTTCAGTCCAGGCAAGTACTGTGCATGGCAGTGCTGGAGAAATTGGTGGGAGAAAGGTGGAGGGAATCGCTGGAGGTCTTCTGCATCCATCAGAGGTGTATTTAGAGCCAGCTGCTTTCTCAGCTCCCGTGAGGTCTCTGCCCACTGAAGCATATAACAGATACCTCTCTTCACCTGTTTACTGACACCTGTGGTAAGCAGCCTGAATGATAAATAAATGAGGTGAGATCAGCAGTAAATGGCTTTAGGGAGGTAAAGTTTGGTCCACATGGCTGTAGTGAGTGGATGCTTTCAGGACTGGATCCCACTTGTCACCATTTGTAAACACCCTGTGGTTCCTTGTGCTTTCCAAAACACATTAAGAAAGTAATTGGACTTTTAGTGATTTACTTTCTCTTTATACTTATTTTTATTAAACATGATTCTCTGCTGAGCCTTCCTGTACTCCTCTTTCCTTGATCTCTCCTCTGATCTGCAGTCTCTCCCTGCCTTAAGAGCACAACTCAGCTACCTCTGTTCCCAGAAAAGCAGTTAAGTGCAGGGACCACAACATGCACTGCAGCTCTGTAGGCTCTCTGCAGGAGGCTTTCCTGCATGGAAGCTATGAAGGACGTTCTCTTGGAAATGCCTCTAAATGCACTTAATATCTTGTATAAAAATAAGATAATCTAAGTTGTGTTTAAAAGGCAGTTACTATAATTAGACACAATATAAATTTACATTGTGGATTTTTATGCCAGTTCTAAAATGTTCCTTCCTCTGTTTGAAAACCAGAATGATGTAGTTTAGTGTAATAGAAATTATTATGTTGTTTCTTCTTTGTTTCAACACTTCATAGCTGTAAGAAGGCTTAGACACTGACATGAATAAGATGTCTTAATTTCTATTTTGTTCAGAGGAAAAATGAATGCTTCATGAGTTTCAAGGGTCTCTGGTATTTCAAAAGTAGTACTTACTCAGAAGTGCACAGTATTTTATTCAGGGCTATATATATTCTAATTATATTCCCATTTAAAGTAATAAACGATCATTTATTTCAGCAGAGCTCAGTGTTTAAAAGACTTTAAAATACTCCACCATAAAATAGTATGGCATTGACATGCAGCATCCAGCACTGAAAAAAACAACCCTCTAATCAAAATGGGAAAGAAAAAACTATTAATATTGCTTCTGGCTTTATTTAAGAAAATGAAAACAAAAGTGGAAAGAAAAAACCCTCACGTGGACATCTCTAAGACAACTTTTGTGGAGCTACTGTCTCTTACAGATTCATTAAGATTAAATCCTTCGTGTTATCTGTTTTTCACTTATGTCTGTCAATGCAACTTCTCGTTCCAGCTTAGTAGGTTTCTCATATTCACTGTTCTCTCTCTTAAACAGATGCTTCACTAGATCTGTAAGTTTGTGGGTTATTTGTGCTCTAAAACTTTTCTGTCTAGATGTTTACAAATACATGGCTTTTTCAAAGCCTATTGCATACTTAATAGATTTATAATTGACCTCTTCTTTAAATTATTCCAGTCTTCACAGAATCACAGAATGTTAGGAGTTGGAAATGACCTCAAAAGATCATCTAGTTTTCTCAGCAGACACCAGTGTTATTTTCCTTAAGGAGCACGGGTGGTCCTTGTTGGCTTGAGTTTATGTAAGAAAATATCCTACGAGGGAGTTTATTTAGGGAGGAGTCCATAAACAGACATGGTGTTTGAAGCGGCAGCCAGAGGTTAAACTGGCTTACTTGTGGGGAATTATTACTAATTTAAACACCACCAGTCTCCTTTGTGCAGATGAATTTCTGAGTGGAGCAAAACAATGAATGTAGTTTGTGTTTCCAGGGCCAGGAAGCCTCAGACCTCTGAGACTTAAAGTTATCGTTGCTTTTTTGTGCCTCCCTCACCCTGCCCTGAAGAGCACATGTAACATAAGCAGCGAAGGAAAAGGCTTTGGGAAGCAGGAGTCTGTATGTCCCACCCCATCAATTCCATCCATGGATCCAAGCAAGGGTGTTTGCTTGGAGGCCCTGACCCTGGATCAGCAGAGAACCATTTAATGGCTCTTTTCTCTTTTTGAGACTGTAACAGGCATTATGCCCAGGGCAGGTGTTTTAACCCATTTATGGGTGCCCGAAGAGCAGGAGTTATGTGCAAGCAGCGCAGGTGCCATACACTGACTCCTTTAGTGCTGGTTCATCAGTCAGGAAAAACCAGGAGTCAGCCAGGAAACTCAGTGGGCTTTTGCTCTGATCTCACATCTGAGTACCCCACACTCTGTATCCCACAACCCACCTCAAACATCACACGGGCTTCAGAAGCTTTTCGGGTCATTAGCAGTTATAATGGTTGACACCTTCAGGTTTGAAACCACACTGTGATCGTCTTGCCAGGGTCTGCTGCAGGAATGGGCAAGGCACAGTCATAGAATCATAGAATCACAGAATGATTAGAGTTGGAAGGGACTCCCAGAGGTCATCTAGTCCAATCCCCCTGCAAGAAGCAGGGGCACCCACAACTACATCAGATTGCTCAGGGCCTCATCCAACCTGGCCTTGAACGTCTCCAGGGATGGGGTATCCACCACCTCCCTGGGCAACCTGCTCCAGTGTTCAGTTTTGTATTTAATATCATTTGAGCAGAGAATAGTGGAAGAAAAGGTTAAATATTTCAGGGCAGCAGGCAGGAAAGTGAATGCACTGGGAGGATTAGGATTTCTTTGGGCACCTCAGTGCCTTCGCCAGTCTCTGCCTCTGATAGCTTGCCCCAAGGCAAACAGCAAGTCAGTAGCAGGGGAGACAGCCCTCTGGAGTTCTTCTTTTTCCTCTGCTCATTCATGCAAGACTTGACCCTCTCTTCTGTAGTAGTGAGGGTCTGTGTATGGAACCTAGTGAATCTTTAATGTACTTCTCTACCTCAAAAAGATGAGTGAATGTCATTTACAGTTACTGTGTTGTAAGTAACTTAAGACATGAGTTAAGGTTGCACTTGCAAGAGAGTAATTGATAATATTTTTAGAGCGAAGCATGCTGTTAGGAACTGTATTTAGTTCAGTTTAAGCCCTGGGCAGATTGTCCAGTATTTTTGGTGACCAGTTACCAGTGGAAAAGGATCTGATTACCCATGAGGTCCATAACAGATTAAGCAGAAGAGCTTATTTTCTGCTGCAAGATCTTATGTTCTTGGATTCTGGTTTCAAGATTGCTTTGTTTTCCATAGTGTTGTGAGTGCATCTTTTACATTTCCCCTAATCGATATGGGTTTCATTATTCTTGATATTTCTGTTGCTCGATATGGACTGTGCTAACTTTTTTCATAAAAGCAGAGTTTTGGTTGTTACTCCTTTTGCTCAGATGGGCCTTTTGAATGGGGATAACTGGTTTTCCTCTCCTCTCCAGTATTTTAAAATCACTTAGTTCAAGTGATGAATCTGTTGGCAACAACCTCGGCAGTTATAGCTCCAGAGCATATTTTGAGAGTGGATCATGCCAAAGCAAAAACGAGGGCTGCAGGAGAGAGAAGCCCCAGACCAATCAATTGCCATAGTGTCAAAACTGACCATCAGATCTGGGTGTATGGATTTATTAGAGGTTTCAAACACCTGATCTTGATGAGAAATAGCTCAATTAACGTAGTCATGCAGCCTGACACCCATGTACATTTATGCTTAGAAGAGTGATGTGCTTTGTAAAGGCTACACATGGATGAATCAGTGAGGAGTTGCAGGTGTGTCCACATCAGTTGTACATTAGCAGTAATAATTACTCTTAATGTCAAAATGTTCTTTGTATTTATTTTCCTTGTAGTTCTGGTAATTGAACTTGGATATTGCTAAAGAAGTACAGGTGCCGCTCTCTTGCCATCAGATTCATTAAGGACAGAGGACTATTCAGAGGCTTGTAAGCTTAGAAAATGTGGCATGGGTCGAGAAGGCAGGTGTTACCTGGGCCCTAACAATACCCTTTAAATGTCAGTTGGGCTTGTTAATTTATAAATTTTAAGTCTCTACTAAATATACACTTAGGTCTGAAAGGTTGTGCTTACAGTTGTTAGCTCTTGGAAAGCATTCCTCGACCATGGATAAGATTTACCTTACCAAGTAGGAAGACAAGCCACCTAAGTACCACACTATCTTCTTTGTTTAAAAGCTGTTACTCTGCAGTTCAAGTTCTCTTATGTTTTCTAGGCTGCACAAAGAGCTTATCTCCTCTTCTGAAGTTACCATTACCTGGCAATATGGCATCACAGTTGCTGCTGAGAAAAACTGCNGACTGTAACTGTCCACTCAGGATCCCACGTCCCCATCTATAGGATGGAGATATTTAGAGAAATAGTGCCTTACACCTTGTGGGGTTTTCTTTACCACAGGAAAGGACCTGTAGAGCTGTTGATGCTCAGGGTTGACCTACAGACCTGATAGGTCTCTCCAGGAGGATAGTCAGAAGGTCAAACCATTGCCCTGAAGAGCTCAGACGTGACTTGGTGGTTTCTTCCAAACCAGACTGAATTTGCAAAGCTTGGATGTAGTGGCACCATTGATGCATAAACACATGTGCCTTTGTGTTTGTAGAAACCAGTGATGACTCTTCCATTCAAACCTCAGTAAGAGGGGCTCATTTGAGTGGCAAAAATGTGGATTTGCACTGTAATCATTTGATGTTTTGAAAAGGAGGGGGGTGGTTGGCAAGCCCAGGGTGGGAAGGACCGGGAAGGGGAGGATATGGCTGCTGCATGTTGAAGTACAGCTGCCACAGTTTTCTATAACCTACTTATAGTGGTGGACATCCAACAGTTGAGAAGCCAGGGGGGCAGAGGCCCTTTCTTGGTCCTCAGCACAGGGAACACAGCTTCCACTTGTATCTCCCTTTGTCCTCTGCCCTCTTGCATTCAGTGCAGTAGTGCAGAAACAGAAATACAGTCCCTGGATATCTAGGAAGCTCTTGAGTCATGTGACTTGGCCATGAATTGGGGTGGTGTGGTTTTTGTGCACAGAATGCCTTTAATTGCTGCTCTGCTTTTACAGTCGTACCAATGGGTAGCTACTGTTCTGCTTTGTTGACTTAATTTATTTGTTGGTCTTGGTTTTCCTCTCTCTCAGGATTTGATCCAGGAAATAAATGAATTGCGGTTGAGAGTGGGAGAAATGGACAATGAAAGACTCCAGTATGAGAAAAAGCTGAAAACAACCAAAGTAAGTGAGGCTGAGGGGAAGAAGCAGAGATTGGGTGTAATTCAAGCTTTAGAAGTTCCTCTCTCTTTTCCCCACCCTTTGCCTGTACCCTGCAAAATCCTGAGCACATTCAGGCTCAGGGGTTTCATGATTCTCAGCAGCAGGGGTTACTTCCAAATTTCATACAACAGTGTTCAGATCTGGGATTTGTTTCTTTTTTGAAGGGAAACTCACCCTGCAGCTGATGGGTATCAGTAAATCTGTAGCCTGTTTAGACCATTGTTTCGCATGTGTGTCCAGGAACACCAGTTGTGTAGGGCATGTGCCAGAGGTGAGACTGAAGCTGAGCATTTACTTTCTCCTATATGTGCTAAAAATCAGTCACTTCTGAAGAGAAAACATTCACCTAAGTAACTCTAGCAGCCTGTTTCTCTAAGTGTCTAACTTCTCTTTGCCGTTTAGCCTTGTCTCTTTTCTATCTATAGTTCTCTCTCACTGCTCTGTCTCTGTTACCAGTCTTTAATGGCCAAACTTTCTAGTATGAAAATCAAGGTGGGTCAGATGCAGTATGAAAAGCAGCGGATGGAGCAAAAAAGCCACATGCTAAAGGTGTAGTAGTTTCTGGGTAACAATGGGACTGTTTTCAATCCTTCATGTTCCACTGTTTTACAGTCTGTCTTGCATCGTGCTGTCACGCTCTGTTCTCAATTGCTGCGTGTTGATATGTGGTGTGCCCTTTCCCATTAGATGTGGAAAGCTCTTTATGTGGATATTCCTTGTAAACAGCTTTAATATCAGATGGGAGAGGGTTTTAGTCTTGTGAACTTTGCATAGGTTACACATAATGGAATTAGACTTGGGTTAAATCATTCCCTTTCTAAGGGAAGATTCCTTTTCTGTAGCTTATGTCCATTGCTCAAACTTGTTCTCACCTTTGCAAGAGAAAATTTATTAATGAAAACCAGCTAGAAAATAGTGGGGTTTTTTTTATACTGTCCCCTCCCCCATATCACATTTCTAATTCAGAGGAAGAAATACACATCAGCAACCACGTGCAGCTCTAGTGCAGCAGCTTCTCAGCTGACCAAGAGATGGTCTTGTTTTGGAGAAGCATGGGTCCTACACAGGCAGAAATCCCATCAAAGTCAGTACCAAATTAGAGCACTGGATGATTGTATTGCCCAACCACTGTTCTAAAGAGGCTTTGATTTCCTGTCAGTTTTAAGATTGATCTATTTTTAATGATGTTTTAGAGCAAACAGGAACCAATGTCAGGATGTTCTGTAGTCTGGTCCATAGTTGGGTTGCACATATCACTAAATGTTTGCAATAGATCTTCTGAGGGAAGCTCAAGAATATACCTAAGCCACAGTATCTTGATTTATTCCTTCAAGGATTTAAAAATTCAGTTAGAAGCTGTAAATACCAAAATTATGAGTCTTGCCTTGTGTTGATTTGTTTACAAACTGAACAAATTAAATTTTCGGTGTTGGGGTTTATTTGCACTGAGGGTCCTGTCTTGATGATGCTGTTGTGCAAGATACCCTCGGACATCAAAGAAACATGTTACTCAACTGCGTAGAATTAGACTCAAATTTTAAAAAGTTAAATGCTTGGATCTGTGCCAGTCACTTGCTAGTGCAGATGGTTAGATCTGAACTAAAATTTAACAGCATTTATCTAATACACCCCAACTCCCCCAAATACCATCTGTCTTATTCCCATGAATCTCAACTCTAAGATTCCTTTTCTGATGCTTGATCAGCAAACCCAAGCTGTGGCAGAGGTACCACGTTTTCATCTGAACTGCTTTCCAGTATGTGTTCATGTGCTTGATGGTGTCGTGGTTGATTTTTCTTTCATGGAAGCAAAGGTTATTTCTGAAAGTGTCCTTAGCCTGGTGCAAGCACAGTTCCATAATTGTCCAGCTTTCAAGATGCAAAATGCCCTATAAATACCAAAAGGAGTGTTCACAGATTTCAGCATTCAGCCTCATCACCTGCATTTTTTTTCTGTCTCTGCAAGTTAAATGAGAAAACTGCTTTACTTTTTCTCTTTTAATGTTAGATATAAAATCTCTTTTATCTCTGAGACTGACACTTTCAGAACCATAGGCCCCCTGGTTTTGCCCCCTTATGAACTCAGCAGTCTGTTGTGATGTTCAGAGGCAGTTTGGTGGGTGTACCCTCTGCCAGTGTAAATGTTAGGGGGCCCTCAGTCCTTTCCACTGGCTGAGGACTTGTCCGATGTGCTTCACAGGAGGGAATTTTGGAAATGTCTTAGATGTGTGTGGAAGCTGTCACTGAGTGGTTCTGTGTCTGTTACAGGATGAGCTCACAGCCCTGAAAGACAAACTAGAGCAGAAAGAAGCTGAGGTAAAAAGGTTGCAAGAAAAATTGGTTTGCAAGCTGAAAGGAGAAGGAATTGAGATACTGGACAGAGGTAAGAAGGGAGACTCACTCACCATGTCCTCCTCAGTCACCTCCCTTGAGGTCATGTTTCCGTGAATAATTGGAGAAGATAACAGATAAATGCCTCAATTTTCATGTTCTTTATATCTTTTATATCAATACATTTAGAGAGTTAGGAGTGTTCATGATGCAACTACTGAACCTACTGTCATAGCAAGCATCATTTTTAATCTAGTCTAGTTAGCTCTTTACATGGAATGCATAGTGCCTCAAAAGAGGTCCTCAAAGTAATTTCAGCGAGTTCCACAAAAACATGATATTGAGAAGGGAACTTTCTGTATGGGTATCTATGCTGGGCCTTGCTTGTACACTCATTTTTGGAAAATCTATACTGTGAGCCAAAGTATGATGTGTACGAGCAAATCTTCAGTGTGGCCCCAGCCATAAGTAGGTGAAATTGAAGATTCATTCTGGATTTGTGTGCTGTTTAAGTCTAAATCCTAATTAAGCCTGAATTAGCCCAGAAATTTTACATGTTAGTTATTTTATTTGCTTGCAAAGGAAAAAAATGGTTATTTATTTTAGGGAAATGTAGATTCAGGAACTTATTTTAAAATAGGCTTTTTTCGTAGAGCATCACAAAAGTCTTCCACTGATTTTTTTGACCTGCTGAAATTTCACTTCTGAATACATCTCACTGATAATTATTGCTCGTTTGAAGGATAAGCTTTAAAAGTACTTTTTAAGAAAAAAAAAAGCCACAAGAGATGAATTTGTCTCCTCTCTGGCCCAAGGATGAAAATGCTGTGTGTAGATTGTCACATTTTATTTAATAAAATAATCTGTTTTCAACCTCACTGCAAAAGATCACTGGAAGTGACTATAATGAACTATGAATTTTCTTTTTTTCTCTGATTCCTTTTCTATTTTCTATTTTTTCCTTTTTTTCCCCTTTTTTAGACCATTTAAATATGATCCGTGTCTGACTTCATTGCATTTATAACTAATTATATGGGGCTTTTCTTCCTGAGGACTGCTGTGTATATTGAACTCCCATTATCTCTGGTTCTCAGCTTTAGTTTAGATTTCAGCATAACTCAGCAGGAGATTCTGCCACAATGAACCATGTTTTTTTCTGCCTTGGACCAATATTAAATAACACTGTTTGTAGATAACACAGGTCATCTGCCCCGTTACCTAAATAAATATGAACATTCTGAACAAATACGAACTTTCTGAACAAATATACATACATTGTCACTTGGCTGGCTTTTGCCAGTAGAGTGTTAGCTTAAGAGTAGCCTGTTGGTATAAGCCTTTTCTGAGGCCTTACAGGTGAAAATGTACATTTGAAAAAAACATCCTTGAGACAGGTATGAGAGCAGTGACAGTAGTTGGTGTCATTAGAAATGTTAGCACCGGGGGAGTGCGGGTTGAAACCATGAACTGCTTGGTTCTGCAGGAAAAGAACAAGGTTGACTCCTTAAGTATCAATATTGTCTTAAAAGTTACTGAATGTCATAACCTTCACGCTAATTTCAAATCCAATGGATTTTCCTGCACAGATGAAAATTGTAAAAAGAAGCTCAAAGATAAAAGTAAGGTTTCTGGTGTCTTTCCACAAGCATTTGCATTTCAGAAGTGCTTTCACACAGAATAGCTTTCTGCATGTGTTTGCAAAACTGCTTTAACAAACATTGTTAGGTTGCATCATCTATAACCCTTAGTTACACTTAGAGTAAAATTTGAGAGTAAGGGTGGATACATCATGCTTGAAACACGAAGTTTTCTGAAGCTGGTAGACAAAGAAAGATTTGGTCTCATGGAGGTTCACAAAGCAGTTGCTTCTCACTGAAATGCAGTTGCAATCCAGTCAACCAGATTTTCCAACTGAGGGAAAATCATTGGAACTGCATCGCTTGGTGTTTTAGTCCAACGTGTCGAAGTGTCTTTCATCCAGAAAGCCAGCCAGGCAGCTTGTTTTCTTCTTGCACTTCATTAAGGAGGAAAACGTTCCTCCCATTCTGTTCATTTTCTGAGAAACTTTAGTAGCTAAAACAAGGTAAAATGCTTTTTGCCTGTGAATTTGGCCACCTGTTTATGTTTGTAACAAAATTTAAAGTTTACCTCATTTATGCAAGGCAAAAGTGGAGACTTTTTCTGTTGATTTTTAATTACTAGTTCAGAACATCTCCAAAATCTAACTTTGTTAGAACATACATGTTTCCATGTATTTATATTTCTTTCTAAATAAGGATTATAGATGAAGCACAGAACACTGTGGTCTGTATTATTTTCCAAGTCTGAACTACAGTATGTATTCCAGCATGACTGCTCGCCACAGCAAATACTTGTATCATTCCATTGTGCTGTCCTCATTTCTACATCCATCCTGAATTAAGACTAAGCATCACTGCACAATGCTTTCTTCATCATACCCATTAATCCTATTGCTGTGTATAGTGGGGTTTTGAGATGCCATGTGGGTGGGGTGTTCGTTGTCGGTTGTAACAAAGATGTGTTTTATTGCACTCAAATTGTAGTATTTTTATGGTTTTGACTTATGGGTTGCAATTATTTGTTGATCTGAACAATGAAGATAGTTAAAGTGAAGCAGTAGTTTTACTCTTAACTTTTCCATTTTCCTAAGGCTGGGGAGGTGGGTAAAGACATTTCCTGAATTTCGTTGTTTCCTTGATAAAAATGTCAGGAAAAAAGTTTCTAAGAAAAAGGATTTTCTTTTATGTATTTCCATCTAAAATAGAATTTAAGTGGCTTATGCTTTGTCTTAAATTTGTAAATTTTGCTTTCAGTAATTCAGTACTGTGAGTTGCTTTTAAGTTTTTTGTTTCTCTAATTTCCTCTCACTGTCTTATTTAAATTTGCTTAGAGAATTGTATTGTGTTTTTAGATATAGAGGTACAGAAAATGAAGAAGGCGGTAGAATCTCTAATGGCAGCAAATGAAGAGAAGGTAGCAAAGTCATTATTTCTTTTCAGTAATAATTCATCAGTTTGAGTTAAATATCTAAGAAAATCTTCACATAAGTTGTCACAATTCAGTTAAAAAGTCAAATGTATAAGTATCTGTCTTCTAATTCAAAAAATCAGTTGTAAGAATCACTGTAGTCAGAAACACTGCAGTGCCCTTAGGGAGTTTCCTTCTTTGGAGACATTCGAGACCAATCTGGACACGTTCTTATGGGATCTACTCTAGATGATCCTGCTCGGGCAGGGGGCTTGTATGGGATGGTCTTTCGAGGTCTCTTGCAGCTCCTGACATTCTGTGATTCTGTGACTGGAACTGAGCATTTTTGAGCTCTGTCGCATGCACACAAAGCCATTACACTGTTGCGTCATTCAGTTTGGTGCACCGTGTTCTGCAGATGTAAAGAGTTCAATATGACTCCCATGAGATACCACAGGCTGCATTTCCAGAAGGGCTTTCTGTAAAGTATGAATTGTTTTCATGTATGATTTTGCATATTCACATGCATATGCATTTTCTAGGATGTCTTTTTTGGTCACCAAAGCGCTAAATCCTTTGATGACTGCTGTCTTTGTACATGGCAAATTCATTATGCTCTACCTTTGACTTAACAAGGGAGCTGAAATCCACTTTCAAGACTGGGACAATTCTGGTGATTAACCAGATGATAATTTTTGTTAAATACCAGTTTTGATATTTCAAAGCCTCTCAGAGGTCTGGGTCCTGTCCTATCCACACTTCCCAATTGCTTTAGTCTCGCCACCAGTTAAACTGAAGAATATCTTAGTATTTGTAGTGCTCATTGTTGATTTGCTGAATGAGAAAGTACAGCCCCAAATCTCCTTTATTTTAGGATCGGAAGATAGAAGAGCTTCGACAATCCCTGAATAGGTACAAGAAAGTTCAAGACATGGTGATACTGGCTCAAGGTAAAAAAGGTATTGTACAATCAGAAAAAAAAGAAATTAAACCCTACTTGCATTTAAACTCTAGGTACAATATGGTAGTGTTATAATCACTCTTTGACTTACTATCTTTGGAGGTATCTCTTTGGTAGACTAAAAGCCATTTTTTCAACTGTTGTGAACTGGTAAATAAAAAATCTTTTTTGTCCAGGAAGCTGCACGTTGGGGTTCTGTCCCATTTACAGTCTGGTAGTAGTAATTACTTTGCTTATTTCCGCTTTGTAAAATTAGTTTGACTATGATAAGCTCCCAGGCTCTTTCCATAGCCTACCAAAATGCCTTTCAGTGCTGGCTGCTACATTAGGGCTGCAGAGATGATGAGGGGACTGCAGCATGTCTCATATGAGGAAAGGCTGAGAGAGCTGTGACTGTTCATCCTGGAGAAGATTGAGAGAGGATCTCATCACGCTTCTAAATATCTGAAGCGCAGATGTCAAGAGGATAGGGGCCAAACTCTTTTCAGTGGTGCCCAGCAGCAGGACAAAGAACAGTGGGCACAACCTGGAACACAAGAGGTTCTATCTTAGCATGAGCAAAAACCTGTACCGTGAGGGTGACAGAGCACTGTGACTGGGTGGGTGCCCAGAGAGGCCTTGGAGTCTCCTCTGGAGACATTCAAAACCTGCCTGGACATGATACTGTGCAGTCTGCTCTAGATGATCCTCTTTTAACAGAGAGGTTGGACTAGATGATCTCCAGATGTCCCTACCAGTCTGTAATTCTGTGATTAACTGCTAAAAATTGCTGTTCCACTCTCTTGCATGTATTCCTGGGGAGGGGTTGGTAGTGGAGCAGAGCAGTGCCTGAGCATGCACATTTGTACAGCCAAACCAGCACCACCCCAGCAGCTGCTAACACTGTAATAGAGTGCCCAAGACCTGCAAAAACACCCATAGAAAAGTGGATGTTTTGCCAAGACCGTGTTTGATATAAGTACACTGAATATCCTGTCTCTCTCCCTCCTCCCTTAAAAGAAAAGCAAGAAACACATGTAGAGCATTACGTTGTTCTGGGTTTTCAGATGAAAACACTAAAAAAATACCATCTCCCTTTACACCAATGATCCTGGTCTATTTGCGTTGGAGTCCTAGGATGGGTTTTTCCCCCTGCGTCATCCGGTTCTTTCAGCACTCAAGGTGCATTTTGTAGGTCAGCATCCTTGAAAGACCCGTCTCCAGCAAATTTTATACATTAGCATCCTAATAATGTCTGAACAAGTAATATGCACTCACTGCTCAAAAGTCTGCATGCCACAGTGTTGTATTAGCTTGTTATGGAAACCTCCTTTGTCACTGAGTCCTCTGAAGGCCAGAGAAGGCCAACCCAGCCTTCCACAAGCCTTGAGTTACCCCAGCATCATTTCCAGAGCTTCTTGGGCGCAGACAGGGGCTTGTGTTTTTTGTTGGATGTGCAAATGTTGGAGGTGGGTGATGTTCCCAGGAGAGGGATGTAGGAGCCTCCAGAGATCTTTTAAAAGAGTGAAGTTTGTCAATAGCCATAGGGAGGAGGGAAAATGGATGCTTTTGTGGTGTTGCATTCACATTTGGCATCTTGGGTCTGCTGTCTTGGAGCAGGGCAGGAAAAGTGGTGGGCAGAGCCCCATCTGGACATGCTGCCAAGACTGGGAGTGGGACCCTGTGAAAAGAGAGGTTCCTGGTGTCCTCTTTTGCTTCTGCCTGGCTTTTAAGAGGCCATCACTGGAGGGGCACTGACTGCAGCAAGGAGATCCTGACCTCCACTCCTGAGGGAGCTGGATGGTTTGCAGGGCTGTGTGAAAGTCCTTGGCCAGGGTCTCCAGCTGCATGTCCTACAGGCACTGCAGTCCCAAGGTGGGTGCAGTGGTGGGTTCAGGAAGAAGCTTCTTATTCCAGTGTCACGCACATAAACCAGATGGGAATGGGTGTGTGTCCGGAGCACGTTGGACTGAAAACTCGCACAGGGAAGCATTTTTGCCACCAAGCTGTGAATAGGTGGTTCCCTTTCTCTTGGACTTGCAAGGGAGTTGAGAGCAGGCAGTCCCCGCTGTCTGTGGGCCTTGGATCTCAGAACATGCAGGCTTTTCCTTTCTCAAAACCAGCACTCGGGGGAACTAAGGACGCAGCCGCGTGTCTTCGATCTGCCAAGGCTGGGGAAAACAGCTGATGAGCGAGGGAGGAGGTGAAGTGGTGGTGAGAGCAAAGCAGCATGCTGAGCACTGGAGGAGTAGTAGTTCTTAAATAGGTATTGCTCTTTTGTGCAGTGCTATGCCTTCAAAGACAGGAGGGTGTTAAAGCAGGCCTTGAATCTCTGGGAACTGTGCTTTGTGGTCAGTTCCTGGAGCAGGGACAGAGATTTCAGGCAGTGCAAAACAGGCAAGAGTGGCTTCTGCTGTAAACACTTTGGCTGGTTCAGGAGCAGCGAGTCTCTTGTTGGAAGCAGAGAATGCCAGATGTTGGTGCAGGCTACAGCAGTAACTAAACCAGACACACTCAGCTGTGGCAGCCTGCAAATGTAATGTAGTCACTTAAAAGCTGGTGTTAAGTGGGCTGCATTTTTCCTTTGGGTAACTTGAAGATACCATAGAGACATCTTAAGTTTCAGGCAGACTTGACCTCCTGGTCTTCCCCTAGTGAATAAGGGAAAAGAAGCATCTGGTATGAAATTCCAGAACACAGGACAGGAAATAACTGTTCCAGTTTATTCAGCTTGTTGAAACTGATCCCACTAAATGCCCCGAGGGCATTTACTGGGCTTTTCACTGTTAGATATACGTCCTACCTCTGCTCCAAACCTGCTGTGTTGCAGTGGTTGAATTGGGAAGTGACATTTGGCAATGACTCCCCTTCTCCTATTGTAGTCTGGCCTAAAAGAAAATAAATAAACCTGGCCTCGTCCATAAATGGCCCATTTTTTGGCCCATAAATGAGCCCTGTTCAATAGGGCCTGTTGTGACAGGACAAGGGGTAATGGTTTCAAAATAGAGGGAGGGAGATTTAGACTGGATATTAGAAAAAAGTTCTTTACTGTAAGAGTTGTGGAGCACTGGAACAGGTTGCCCAGGGAGGTGGTGGATGCCCCATCCCGGGAGACATTCAAGGCCAGGTTGGATGAGGCCCTGAGCAAGCTGATCTAGTTGGGGGTGTCCCTGCTTCTTGCAGGGGAGTTGGACTAGATGACCTCTGGGAGTCCCTTCCAACTCTAATCATTCTATGATTCTGTGATTCTATGCTGCTGTGCCTTGTTGTCGAAGAGAAGGTAATCATGGATCCAGAAGTAAAGCAAACAAGTTGTCTTCTTTCCCTTCAGGCAAGGAAAGTGATGGTGAAGACTTCTTGAATTCAGGGTCTGTTTCCACGGTTTTATTGGACACACCAAGTCTGACTGACCCAGAGAAAAGCCCATCCCCAACTCCAGTAACGGCGTCTCCAATCCACGACGAGTTCAACATGAGTAATCATGAAGAGGTATGGACCTTTTCTTCCTCATTTAATGCCATCAGTCATGGAAAACATTGCTTGTGCTGGATTCATATTGCAGATGCCAAAGCTCAAGAGTTATGGAAAAGATTCTTTTTTTTTTCAGAGTTTTTTCTTAACAATCGAATGGGATCACAAAACAGCAAGTAGTGGTGTTTGTCATTAGGATGGGTCTTAACTACTTTTCCAATCAAGTGTAGGAATTAGTTGTCATATTAAACACAGCTATTTTAGGAGCTGTGTTTAATTTGTCAGGAGCTTGAAGTAAACATGTTTGGACTTACTTAATATATCCTGCCATATTTAAAAGGGTGCAATCATCGTTATATCCATTCAGTTAATTAATAAGTAGGTTGTGATCCAAACTGATTTTCATATTCACTTTTTCCAGTAATAGAACTACAGATCTCTTCTAGCTGTGAGTCAGAGCAGGGACTTGACATACTTAACTAAACAGCATGAACACACTATAAAGAAAACAAAATTAAAGTAAGTGTTTAGCAGCTTTTTGTTGTTCTCTGAAAGACTGAAAAATACGCTAACCTTCATGTTGTCTGGGGTAGAGATTTGTGAGGCAGCTTTGAGACACCTGTGAGATTTTTGTCTGTGCTGTAGCTTATCTGTGTGGTGATTCATGTTTTATCTTCTGTGCCATCTTCCAAATAATAAATCATTGTATTACAATAGAAAGAAAGAAAGAAAGAAAGAAAGAAAGAAAGAAAGAAAGAAAGAAAGAAAGAAAGAAAGAAAGAAAGAAATAAATTTTAAAAAAGTCTTATTTCAAATCCTTTTCATAGTTTGTTACTCTTTTTTCATTTAATATGCTTAATTTCAGCTCCAAACAGCATAACACATTTTCTTCATTCTTTTTAGAATTCCTTACAGATCCACACCAGTATTTTGCAGATTTCAATCCCTTCTTTTTCATCAACATCCAAGAGCTCAGAAACTGCTGCAGAGAAAGTGAAAACACACCCTAGGCCAGATCTTGCAAGTGAAATGAGGTATTATTGTTTTCAATTGTAAATCCAACATACTGTGACATTTAATGAGAGTAATAACCTGTCAGTGGCTGTAGTACTGTCGTTAAGTCAGTTAAACACACTTGACCAGCTATAGCAAATTAAGCTTATGTTCATCAAGTGCAGTGATTAAATCTTTTTCAGTAAGCAAGTATTTGTTTGGTTGCTGTTGCTTGTAGCAGCGCTCATACTCTACCAGCTGCTTTGTAAGAAATGAACAGAAGGAGAGAAAAGCTGATCTAGTGTAATGAAGGACGCGGGATCATTATTTTTATCTAGGCTTACATCATCTAGGTCTGGCTGAGATGGGGTTGGCTGTGCCCGCACTATCGCATCCCTGATGATCTGCATTCAGACATTTTCCACAGTTGCTAAAGACTGGTGTAAGACACTGCCAAAACTGCAAAAGTTTTGTCCTCTAGGACAAAAAGGACTGTCCTCTAGCCCTGAGCTGTTAAGGAGACCCAAGTGACATTTCCAGAGATTAGATGGAGATATCCTTGCTGCCATCCTTTGGCAGAATGAAATGCAGAGGTATTTTTTCACTTGCTCTGACGAGAGCCCTGCCTGAGATTTTGAAAGCCAGGTGAAATGTGTGAGCACATTGACACAGGGCAGCCGGGGTGGGGATGTGTGGCTGCACCCTGGGGCTGTGGCGGAGCCGTGGCACCCAGACACCCCCATGCTTGTGCCCCGTGGCAGCCTCCTAGTGAGAAGCGGCAGTCGTCTTCCTCCAGCATTTCTCAGCCTGCATCCTTCTTGTCCCGGTGAGGAAACCTGGTCACTGCCAGTCTGGACTGACACTGCAGGGGCTACAGAAAAGTACACCAGACTCACAGCTAGACAAAGACTGTGCTAATGTTTTTCCTTTTAGGTCCAAATCCCTGACTCTATCAAAATTAGTGTTAAATACTAAGAATCCAGAGGCAAGGGAATCTTGTTGACTTAAAACTCTCATCGATCTTGATGTGAAAAATCAGTGCAAGGGCAGGTTGATGTGTGATTATTCCAGTTCCAGTCAAGGAAAGCACCCTATCCAGAAGACCAGCTTTGTTTGTATTCTGCTATGCTATGCCTCGTGCACCGCTAGCTATCACCAGCAGGGATTTATTTCATCTGTGCCCCGTTGTGGAAAACAAACCAACCAACCAACCAACCACTCATGTCCAGCACAGTGCTCTGCTGTGGGTGATTCACAGGTGACCTCCCCTACTTGGTGGTGCTGCAGACCCTGCACATGCTGTAACTTCTGCATTTGTTTATTTAAGCAGAGTGGTGCAGTGTCCTCATTAGCTTACAGTGCAGGTTGTCATTCCTGGGGCTCTGGAGAACACCTTTGGCCTTTTTTTACAAGACTTGCCACTGTAGAGGGGAATAATTGTCATGTCTTAGCACCAGAACAACTGAAGTGAAAACAGGATTAAAGCAGGCAGGGATGATAGGGTTTCTGTATCAGCAAGGTGTTTGGATGGGGGATCCCCAAATGCCTTACTTTTCCTATATCTTACTTGTTTTTGCAGTGAAGGAAGATCAACAGGTTCCTCCCCGGAAACTAAGCTGTGTGATAGTCCAGTGTAAGTATCATAATCAGAAATGTTTGGGAATTGTATTTACGTGTGATTTTCAGCTTGAACCTCCCCTTCCAATGTGCCCTCCATATTTTACATATGCATGTAAATATGTCAACTAATTTTAGCCAAGATGATGCTAGTGGTGGTGGTTTTCTGCTCGTGTTCTATGTTTTTGTGCTCATTATTTTCCAGTGCTCTGTCTGTGCACATATGCAGTTAATTGCTTTCACATTATGAAGCATCTCTAATTAGGTTGTAGACTGTCAGTATAATTTGAAATTTACAGCTCTCTGTCGTATGTGTGCATGTAATTTGCTTTTTTTCATTTGATAATGTGGGAAAGGTGATCAGCTGACTACAAGGGGAAAATAATTTTCATTTTTGCCAAAGCTGTATTCCATAAGGAAATGAGTGGGACTATTTATATACTTGAAGTTGAGTCGAAGCATTTTGTTAGTAAGGAGCCTAAGTCAACAGGGTTTGTCTGGTACACAACATGTGAGGCTCAGCAGCTGTTTTTATTTCAAGTGAATTAATGCCACAAGAATATGCTTAAAGCCAAATTCTACTCCCAATGTGTTGAGATGAAGATAGGTTAACTTTGTAAAATTCAGTTAAATTACTTCTATTTTGGTTGCAGGAAAAACTTTAATGGTAGCTTGTTCTCAACCAGTGTTGTAGTCTATAAGTCCCACTGAAATGTGGGAGATATGTTATCTGAAATGGAGAGGGGAACTGAAGATAAAAATATTAAAATGCACAAGCTTTTCTTAATATACTTGGCTTCTTTAAGGATTAAATTAGTCAGAAGCCTGTTGCTAAAAATACTTTAATAGCTTTTGTTTATATCACTTCCTTTGCCTGTGTAATTTCTGCTCGTGCTTCTGAAAATATGACATTAAATAAGAAGCCAGAAATACCCAAAGGTAGGCATCATGTCACTGGAGCATTAGCAGCAGTAATTACAATGTGGAGGTTCTTACAGTATCTCAGCAAATTGTGTGGGCATTGATTACCTTAATTCAAAATGTCTTTGTTTTTCCTGTATATCATCATGTATTATAATGCTTTCTTTAAAGCTAGTTCCTGAGAGTGTTTATCTTAGCAAATCCAATTCCAGTAACTTGGCTTGGTTTTTATGTCATCCTTTCAGAACTTCTTTGCTGCAGAAGTCCAGCAGTCTGAGCAGTTTGAGAAAAGAGACATCCGAAATGGTTGGTTTGATCTCTTACCTCCTCCCATCCCCTTAGAAACAGGGGTGACATCTTTGTTGTGTTGGGCAGCGACCCTGTGGGTGCTCTGTTGCTTTCTTCTGAGAAATTCTGAGCCAGAGTGGGGTTCCTCATGTCTTGTGTTGGCAGTGGTCCCATACATGTGTCATCCTCCAAATTTTCTTAAAGGAGAAAATCTGTCCTTAAAAAAACAGGGCACAGGTGCCTTTTTGACTATCCTGCTGTCTTTTTTCTTAGATAACGACAGGGTTTGGGTCAGGTAATTAATGTAAACAATTCCTTGTAAAATACAGTCTGGAGTCACTTTGTGTTTTAGGGGGTTGGGAACAAAATAGGGAGCCTCTGAATGTCTGGTGATAGCTTCAGTTTGGTCACTTGAAAAGATTGCTAAAAACCGGTAACACCTAACACTGTCATCAAATCAAGGACAATTCCTGTGCTGGTTTTCTTGGCAGCTTAAACTCCTAAAAGCTCCTGAACTCCCTGGTACCCAAGCTGCCAATCTGTGCCTTACAGCTCAGGAGAGATGCTGACAGGACTGAAAATATAACCAGAACATGATGATGAAAGCTAGAGTTCATGGGTTAGGAAGGTTTTTCTTTTTGGGCTTGGTTCATTTGGACAGCCAAAGGGAGAGACTGCAGATATTTTATCTACTTGACTTCTACCCTGCTTGACTCCTGCTTCCCCTCAGCCTGCTGTGCCCATTAGTGCCTTAGCAGACTGCATGCCAGTAATTATGTGCACAGCTAATCCTTTACAAAGTAAACCGAAGCTACTGTGTTTTCATGTCAGCTCACTGACCTCAAAGAAAGCAAGAGCTAATCTGTGTGAAATACAGCTCTGATGAGATTTATTTTTGGGGAAAAAAATTGGCAGGGAAGGGTATATCAGAATTTAAGTCAGGGTAACCATAATGAATTGAATACTGGCTGTAAACCTTGTGTTTTTACATGTCTGCCTTAATCTTTCCCAAACAGGACAGAGACTCTTCCCAGAAGCCAACAGAGGTAACGTATGTCTGCGCACTCGTGCCTGTATGTAGAGGAGCATAGGTGTTGCAAGTCTCACTTGTATGAAATTGTGGCATGCAGTTCCAGAGGGGGAATAGCAGGCCTGCAGACAAGCTAGCAGGGAGTACATGATGGTTATCACCATCGCTTCAGTGCCAGGCTTGTCTTCTCGCGCACGCACGGATTATCTTTCAGTCTGGTTGAGCACAAGGTTGCTATCTAAGCTAATGTTTCCCACAAACACACTCTACCATTAGACAATTAACAAAGCTAATCATTAAGTATTTTACTGACTCTGTAATTACCTTTGATTAGTGGCTTTCCAAATTGTTTCCTCTGAGTTGCAACCGTGTTCCTAAAAAGGCTGTTGCTGCCGAACAGTTACCCAGCCGTACGGCCGTGGTTTGCATGCAGCGACTGTTACCTGCAGGACCTGGGCCTGACCTCAGATACCACTTGTAGTGTCAATTCTGTATCAATTCAGCAAAAGCCAAAGGGTCATATTTGAACTGTGAACAGGTTTGTTTGAGTCTCCTTTTAAAGAGACAGAGGAACAACTGGAAAGGTTAAAAGTGTTGCTTTAAATTTGTTAACTGGTGTGTCTGATATCTGTCCTGACATTTATACTCCTTGCTTGATACTTTATTCCCTCTCAGCTTTGGTAGTGAACATAGTCTATGAATTCATTAATTCTGAAATTGCAGTGCAATGATATACAAAAAGAGCTGCCAGACACTTGGCAGAGAGCTGATATACTGTGTGGGGGGTCTCATTTCTCTCTTTGCTTCCCACTTCCCCACAGCTACAAGTTGGGGAGACAGAAACCCTGAAAAGCTGGAAAGGTTCAAAGCCTCCCAGGGCTGCATGTTTACCTTTTCCATACCTGTAAGCCAACCTTGCAGAGACTGAGAAACATCTTATTTAAGACCTTAGGAGGTAGTGTTAGTAATCCTGGGTCCTGAACATACCTAAATGAGGAACTTGTTTGTTTTCCTTTGTGGCTTTTACCTTCCTGTAGCAACAAATGAGAGAGACCCTCCAGATTATCTGTCAGCAGTCACTTTGTGCATTCTTGCTCAAAAGGCCTTTTGTAATTCCCTAATACTGAATCTTTATTCCTCTAACTTGAGCAGGTTAAACCTCCTATGGAAGGTAATAGTTTTGCAACCCTCCCTCCCAAGTCTCCTTCTCACGGTGGCACAGGCGACGAGGATACTTTTGGTACCCGTAAAGCCAGATCTTCCTTTGGACGAGGCTTTTTCAAGATAAAAAACAACAAGAGGACTGCGAGTGCCCCCAACCTGGGTAGGTATTGTGCACTCACATCCAGATTCTGAGTATTTTGAAGGGTCTAAACAACAGCTGTAGCTGTCTACAGGAAGACCATCCTTAGTCACAGCGTGAACTGGTGGCACTTCTCAGTAGAATGTCTGGAAAGTATCACACAGTAATGACAAAAAAAAAAAAAGGAGAAAAAAAAAGAAGGAAAAAACCTCACTGATGTAATGAAGTATTTGATCTGTTTCATCCTCTGCTGTGATATCTCCCTATGGACCTTGTAGTGGGTGGCTGCTGTTGTGAATTGCTGGCTGTCTGACAGAAGTTCACACAGGGGATTTGTAGGCTTTTTTTTTTCTTCTTCATTCTTGCCCTGGTTCCATCCTCAGTTTATCTTTTATAAGATTTTTCAGTTGTACAAAACCAAAGCGGCAGCACACAGGGACGGGTTGGTTTGGAATTGTCACTTGATGACATTTGCAGTTGACAATGTTTTGCTTAATGCAGAAGGCATCCTTGCCACCGGCTGAAGTCCTACTAGTTCACTGCTCTGCTACAGTTAAATCTTTCCACTGTTCCCATTCAAGTCCAAAGGAAGTCTGGACATCAGATCTACTGCCATTCATCTAGAGATTTTGGCTTTCAGTTGCATGAGGTTTAGGAATTAAACTCTTACCTTTCAGGAGCCTGGAGGAAGATAGCTTCTGCTTTGTTGTACAGAAGAGTCTCCTGTTCTTACTTACTCAATGACAATTTGAGACTTCTCTTGAAACAAAATAACATACCTACACATTTGCTACGCATTGGCCATAATTGCTTATGACACAGAGCATGGGAACTTGGTACCTTACTTTGAATAGTCTGTTCTAAGGGTGAGGCTCTTCACTGTGGTTTATTTCACATGAGCTTTTGTGTAATCACTTGTTTCAACCTGAAATTAATTTGTCTGTCAAAGTGGAGAGTACTTGTAGCTGTTGTAAAGTATTGGAAGATCCTAATTCAGGGTTCTATGTATTTAAGTTATTTATGTTACCCAGATTTCAATGCTTCCATCAGGAAAGCTGGTGTCCATATACCTGCAACCTCACTGGAGCCCAGGGGTGTCACCTGCCCAATCTGCCGTGGAGCAAGTGACCTCCCTGCACTGAAGTGACCGCGATGCTGTTTTACCCTCTTGTACTGCATTGTTTATTGTGACTAGGGGGGCGTGGGGATTACCAGCAAATCGGTAACCCTAATCCCTGTGTGAACTCAGTGTTGTGCAGCACATGTGTCTCATGTACCTCCCTCCTTTTGTCTTGTATTTTGCTGATGTAAGTTTTGAATCGTGTTTCACCTTGTCCCTCTGCGTGTTCTCTCCCGTTGCGCTGCGTGTGGTTATGTGCGTTGTTTGGATGTCTGAAGATCGCAGCCGAAGTGCAAGTGCACCTACCTTAGGTACAGTAATCCTGCATGTCTGCCTGTACCAGCGCTGCGTTGTACCCGCCGCTAACAGCTGGTATGGCCACACACTTGCCAAGCGAGACCTAGACACCAGAGCTCTGCACCCGAAGCTCTTGTCCATCACTAAAAGGAGTTTTCATGTAACATCTGCCCTCTGCTAAAAGTCAGCTGCACCACTTCTCAGTAACTGCTACTAATGAGAGAGATTGCGGGTTCATTTGCAGAGACCTTTGCCGTGAGCTTGAGCACAAAGCTACCCACAGGGTGAGGTAACAGGCGAGAATCAGTGGTATTTAAATCTCTGAGGCACCTTTATGCTGCCACCTGTCCTGCAGCCCCTGGAAGAGCTTAGGGCTTGGTGAAGCAGGGAAAGAAGGTTTATTTCCCAGGCTAGGGGACTTGTGAGAGGTAGGATACATAATTCCTCCTTTCAGATGTAGTTATGTCTAGAATATAATAAATGGATGGGAAGTAACTGGAGCAGACAGGGATGGAGACATCCACTTAGTCAAAACCAGTCTTGTGGCATGAGCAGTCCCTGGGTGGTTCTGGCAAGGGCAGGTGAGACCTGCAGGGTTCTGCCTTAGCTAACGGAGCTGTGTCAGTCAGAGTGCTCGGACAGCCACCCGACGTTCCCCTCGCGCGTGAGGGGACCAAGTGCTCTGGGCCCTCCTGGTTTCCTGTGAGGCCCGTTAAGTGTCAGGATGGTGTCAGTGCATGAAGGGGGGTGATGTACAAGAAGCAAATGTTGCAATGCCCGCCAATCTCTGCTGCTAACGCACCAGTCTTGTCCTGGTATTCCCCCTCTAGAACGCTGTTCAAGTGTGTTGTTCCTAAGCCAGCATGTTCTCCTCACACAAGTAAAGCAGAAACTACAACTGCAGAAGCCTGTCTCTCTCCAGCAGGATCCCCATATTCAAGAGAGGTCAATGCCCAGAAGTCATCTTTTATTGTGACCTCACTGCGAGGTCTAACATCTAAAGCATGGGAAATGGGGTGTATTCAAGTGTATTCTAATTGAATCACCTAAACCGCTCCTTGTTGTTGTTTGTGGCACTTTGTGGCCACCTCAGCATTAACTTTGTGGCCCGAGACGACACGTCCCAGAAATATATGCTCTACCTTGATTCATGTAACTTGTTTGGTTTTCTCATGGAAGTCTGAGAGTCCATTTCAAAAACATTATTAGGTGACCAACTGGTCACCTAATAATGCAGACATGTTAAAAGAGGGCAAAAATGATTTACAGGCCTGACTGTTCCAGGCCTGGCTGTCAGCCTGCTGCAGGCTGCCTTGCTGTGGCTGCTTCATCTGAACAGGCTCGTGCTGTCACTGTTCCTCAGCAAGTAAGTGGCATAAAATCCACGTAGTGGTTTTATTCAGCTATCTGGCACTTGCTGGCACATCTTTGCTTACATAGCCTAGTAGATACTGCAATACTTGTAGTTTTCTTTTTAAACAAACTTAAAATAGTTTTCTTCTTCTGTTAGTTTAGTTTTTACTAAACAGTCTTGTGACAACTTTGCTTTTGGGAACAGGAGCTGTCAGGTTTGTTCTCATAGAAAACAGCAACTACAGATCAAAGATGTACTGCTTTTAGAGTGAGTGGTAATGTGTAGGGTCGCTCAGAGATGTTCTGTGAATCCCTTGAAAGAGAAGATCTAGTCCAGACAGAACCTAAAATCCCTTGTGGTTCTCTGCAGAGGAACAAAATATTCCACGGTTTTCAGAAGTGAGGGGGAAAGGTCCCTCCTGCTCCTGGGGCAGGAGGAGTTGTTTGTCGATGCAACTGCAAGTTATTAGGGAAGATGCCTGCAGGGAAATAATTTATTTTGTTGTGCTTTGGGAACTCCTGGTTCAGTGCCCTGGCATGGCACTGCTTCCTGAGCATCCATGTGGCTCAGCTGTCTGTGAAAGGACTGCAGGAGCACTCCTCAAGGAAGACTAAGCTTGGGATTTAATTCTCTGATAGATTCACAAGGTGATTTTTGCTCACCTTGGATGCAAGGCACTTAACCAGTGCACAGCATTGCCTTGGAGTGGCCCATGAAGGAGTGTTATTTCTCCTGGATTTTCCCATCCCTCTTTGCCCTATTTTCTTAACATGATGGCTCTCAGTAGATTTAGTGAGAGTCATTCCTCAGTTCAGGAGTGTGGCTGTACAGTCCTGCACGAGTGAATGCTGACGGGGCTTCTGCTTTCTAATAGCTGAAACAGAGAAAGGATCTGCAGATCACTTGGATCTGGCTGGTTTGCCACCTCGCCCAAAAGAAATGGATAGTCTACAGATGACACCACCTTCTCCAGACTCCAGGAAAAAGGCCAGAGGGATCAAGAGGTTATTTGGAAAGTAAGTAAAAGACAAGAAATGCCTGTTCCGCAGAGCTGGGGCTTGCATAGGGGTTTGTTGGGAACACAACTTCCCTTTTTCCTGCTCCAACCTATGGCTCTGTGGTTTACTGTCTCGAGAGCAGGAGCTAGTGTGGCATCTGAGGGAGCTATCAGCCTGTCAGAGGAGGTGGAGGAAGAGCTACAAACCCCACAGGAGATCTTACCTGCATTGTTTGCAGTAGTGGAAGCGTGCCTTTTCCTTAGCCAAATGTGAATATGCTTTCTTCCTTTAAACTAGGCTTAAAAGAAGTCAATCTACTACCTTCAACCCAGATGACATGTCTGAGACGGAGTTCAAAAGAGGAGGGACAAGAGCAACAGCGGGGCCACGGCTGGGCTGGTCTCGGGACCTGGGGCAGTCTCACAAGTAAGACGAGTGGTGCAAAATGCGCACTAGTGCTCCAGTCAAGCACGGGCTCCAGAGGAGAAGCACAGTGCCAAAATGAGATGTCCCCTCTCCTGGCATACAGGAGCAGGTGGATCCAGGCTGTTCCCTCCTTTGAGACATGATCTTTGCGGTGTCGAGGTTGGTTGTGTGGTGGGGTCCTGCTGCAACTGGAGTGTTTCTTGCCCACGGCTTCACAGGAGCTCAGCTGTGAGGCCATGCAAAGCAGGGCATGAGCCCCCGTGGTAATGGCAGATAGGCCTCTGGTCTGTTTCCTGCTGCACTTCTGGAGATTAAAGGCTAAAGTAAAGCGTCACAGCCTTGCTTCAGAGCTGTAGGCAGCAGAGGTGGTTGTCTGGGTGGTAATAGACTGTGTTTATTGTGATAGTGGCAGGTCAGCAGCAATCAGCGCTTCGCAGTGCTGACAATTCAGAAGCCTCACCTAACAGCCGACTGAGGGGCACGTTCTCCCACAGAGATTGTCCCCACTCCCACAGAATACTCTTGAAATAGGCTTAGGTTTTGATTTTATCATTATGTATGAGAATAGCAGATTTGAGACATCAGATTTATCTTTTTTTTTAATTATTATTATTTTGTGTGAAATCTTCTGTAGTGAGCTGGACATGCCTTTTGCAAAGTGGACGAAGGAGCAGGTTTGCAACTGGCTCCAGGACCAAGGGCTAGGATCTTACATTAGCAGTGGCAGACACTGGATCCTGTCTGGGCAAACACTTCTGCAGGCTTCTCAGCAGGATCTGGAAAAGGTGAGAAATACTGGAAACTACTTTCAGTTAAGAATACCGAAAATTATTATTGCTGTGCATGTGCATCAAGTCTGTAAGGTGCATCCAGTCAAAAAATAAAAAGATGCCATTTGAAAATGTTGTTATCTGCAGGAATTCCAAATCTGTTTCCTTTTAGTTGAAGTTGTAGAGAAGTGCAATGCTTTGTAACAAAACTACTAATTACAAATACATGATTTAACTTCATTAAACATGGGTGTATCAGTCAGCTGTGCCACTTGAAAATTATGCACGGAAAGGTGGCTCGTTATCACACAGGTTTGTAGGTTCATTATCATTTGTGTGTGGTACAGTTACTTTATGCCTGCATAAGAAGGGTATGCAAAGCTGCTCTTGTGTTGCCCTGACTATACTTCTCATTTTACTCAGAGTAATGAGATTTGTTGCACACAAGGGTGATGTGTTTCTTTGTCTTAAATCATTACAGAATTGTTCACATCTTGTTTTCTAAAATTAGATTGATCTCTACTTTGAATCCACAGTATTTGCTAATATTTGAATTTTCAGCTTTTAAAAATCACTGTCCTCACCAAATATTAACCCTGTTTCCTCAGTGAGGGAGTGAGCTAATTCAAAGTCATGGTTACATGACGACCAGGGTAAGAAAAGCCAGATAGGGACAGAGTGAGCAGCACTTTCCATAGTGCTGAACTCATGTGAAAGTGACGCTGTTACACAGCAAACAGAAAATAAACCTGCCATGTTACCAGCAGATCCTGTGTGCAGTGTGACTTTCTGAAACCATTTGTAATTCAGCAGAGGGAGAAATAAAATACAGTATCGTCTCTAGGTGTGCTGCTTTCCTTCCTCTCGCAGGAGCTCGGGATAAAGCACCCATTGCATCGGAAGAAGCTTCAGCTTGCTCTGCAGGCACTCGGCTCTGAAGAGGAAAACAACCATGGAAAGCTGGATTACCACTGGGTTACCAGTAAGATTTTATTGCATTCAGGGGCAGCAGCTTTTGATAGGGGTTCCTAATCATGGCTGATTTGGGGATCAGAGTGGGAATAACACTAATTGGTGCTCGGTAACTTGACTGCCACAATGAGTGTCTGTCTCTGCCTTAGGGTGGCTGGATGACATTGGCCTTCCCCAGTATAAGACGCAGTTTGATGAAGGAAAAGTGGATGGCCGAATGCTCCACTACATGACTGTGGTAAGTAAATGTCATTTCTTTTCCTGATGGCTTGTTTCTTGTGCTCTTAGTTGTTCCCCACTTTAATGCATACTGCTGTACCTCCAGATAGCTCACTAAAGGCCAGCTGAGACTAGAGAGACCTGTTGTTGCAGCTGTATAGATAATATATTCACTTCTCCTTCTCCATCCCAACCTCCATCTTCCTCCTGCTCCTTATGGGTCAGTTTGCCAGCGGCAGCAGCCTTGAAACTGTAGTGGGTGTCCCATGTTGAGCTAATCCTAATAGCTCTAACCTATAGAAAACAGAAGGCCTGATACTCACTTGCAAGTATTTCCTATATCCTTCCCAACTTTAAAGATGCTCTCCTAAGGTGGCAGAGCAAACATAGTAAGCAAGGGCCTGGGCTCATGCATGAGAAATGGGCAATTGTGTGCTTAACAGTTGTGTGTGCATGACACAACATGCTCAGGCAGTGTTTGTAAGTACACAGAAGTGCAAATTTTGTGGTTGCAGTTCATGCAGCTGGGCCTTTGCTCTTCAGGTTGTTATTAATTAACAGTAGGAGATGGATTTTTTTTTCTTCGGTGAGCAAATATTTGGTCTACTTACTTATTCACATGGGTTCAGAAAACCCAAGTCGTTTTCTTTGAAGAAAATTGCAGTTTTAAGAACCAACTTGTTTGAAAACAGGCTACCTTAATAGCTTTTTTGCATAATATATTTCAAAATGCTTAGCTCCCACTTTACTGCTGAAGCCCACCCGGCAGGTTTCCTTTGTGTAAGTCTCAGGTAAGATGAGAAAACACCTTTGTTCTTCTCTGGAGACACAAATACAAACTGAGCATCACCTATATTAATTCCTTCAGTATAACAGAGAAGAAATCAGTTGCCTCCTGTTCTCTCATGAGCCCTGCCATGGACAGAGTAAAAGCGACCTTTTTATGCCATGTTTGCATGTATTTTGTATAAACTTTACAGTAGCACCAGGAGGAAGCCTGAGATGGATCTGTCCGAGTCTTCTGTAAGACAAGCACAGCAGAGCTGAGGAACTGCAGACAGTGCCCAGGATTAATGTGCCTCAGCTACCTGGCACCACTTGGCTGTTGGGTGCATTTTGGTCAAATCATAAATTTTGTTTCTTACGTGGTGTGGTTTGGTGTGTGTTTCCTTTGGTTTTTTGTGTGTGTTTTGGATATTAATATTAAAGTAGGAGGTGGTTTCTTTCTTCTGCTTCTGAAGTCTGGGAGATCTGATGCCAGTAAACTGCAGTGAGCTGGATCTTGTGTTGGGACACTTTACCACTGTAATTGAATCGTGGACAAGATGCAGTGTAGACTGTGTTGTAAGGGAACTGGTGTTATTCAACAGTCAGTCTTTTTTCTATTAAAGAAGAAAGAAAAATAATAGGTGGACAGAGGAGGGATGTGTAGCAGGAGCTTTGACTTTTAAATAGATATTCTTTCTCTTACTTCCTTTTAATTGTAGATAGCTAGGGATATTTTTAGGCACTAACAATCATATTGTAAGATCAGTTTCAGTGTAAATGATCAACTAAATGCAGCTATATGCAAATTATCAAAGAAATACTTCTTAAAATCTCATGGGGTTACCCTGACTTAGTAAACCACAAAATAGAAACTGTAATCTTGGAGTTTATTTGGGCAAGTGAAGAATTTAGACTAAGGTACTCTTGACAAAATAGAGTCCAGTGTTTGTAACACTTAAAGTCGTGCTACAACATATTAAGCTGGGTTAACCCTGTCACAAGGACACAGAAATTTGTCTGTCAGCCAACTTGCACCAACCAGCAAGAGAATTGGACATTGAGATACTTGATGGCATAGTTTGAACTGAGGTGTAACTGAAGAGCCTACCACAGCAGGGATGCAAGTCCCAGAGCATGTGTGAGTGTATGGGAGGTTTTTCTTTTGTAGCTCCCCTCTGGAGCAGCAGCAGCAAGCTGGGAAGTGCAGCCAGGCCTGTCACATGCTGATCCTTAAAAGCTTTTCATGACTTCACTCCTTGAATGAGAGAATCTCACTGGTTTGTTTTTGGGGCCAGTCATTGGAATGAAACCAGAGGTGGGCAAAATGTGACATCTTCTGCATTGCTTAGTTTGCAAACCTGTGAACAGGTCAGGGAGGTGGGTAGCACCAGCATCCTTTTTTAATCTGTGAGCTTCATCTAAACCTGTCTCCTTTGCCACTGTCCACCACATGTCCTGTGAGGTGAGCCCCCTTGGGTGCCAGAAGGCTCTGTCTTTCCCTTCCTCAGTGCTTGACAGAGCCCCAAGTACAAGAAGGAGAATAGAGAACCCTAATGGAGCCAAAGCAAAGCTCCTGTTTGCTTCTGTAGTCATGAATGGGGCAGGGGACAAGTAGTCTATTCCAGCTCTCTGCCCAGGTGAAGGCATTCATCTGTGCCCTGCACTCAGTGCAGAGAAAGGGGCACTGTGAGGCGCCATCTCATTCCTTGGCATGGCACGAATTGTCCTAAGAGTTGCCTGACACTTTCCATGGACACTGGTGGGAGCCTAAACAGCCAGTCTGTGTGAGCTATAAAATAACTTACCTGTGAGATGAATGTGTAAGTACAAAAAACGTTGTGAGGATTTTGCTTTTGGAGAAGGAACCATCTGTGTTTGTTAGTGTCATCTGTGCATTGTGTGGAGGAGTGTGGCTGTGCCTTTGCAGGCTCTTGCTCTGTGTTGTGAGAGAAGTGTCTCATCCCACGCTGGAAGTGGTGTGCTGTAAAGGCACAGCCAGGGTGCCTTGCAGTGCCTTGTCACAGAGCCAACTCTCGTGTCCCCAGCGTGCTCCCTTGGCACATGTGAGGTGGAACTGGCAGTCCTGGCCAACCTGCCCTCCTTCCCCTTGAACCATAGTGGGTGATGCATGTGCAGGATGTTGAGCTGGGGTCAGGGAAACTTTGGGTGAGCCTCTCCACAGCCTGGGTGTGGTCACCCTTTCCATCATTCCATCACTTGCAGCAAGCATTTAAGAAAATACTTAATCTTTCTTATTTTTTAATTTTCTTCACCCCTCTTTTTTCCACTCTAACCATACAGAATGCCTCCATTTTTGGGATAATTTAGTGTTTTCAGTTACACTTTTTAGCTGGACATTTGTGGTATTAAGACTTTTAGCAAGATTAATGCAAATGCCAGGTCAGTCTGATACACTGTGTTTAGACAGTTGTCCTGGATCTAATCAGACCACTGAGGGTGTGTCATCTCACCCTCTCCCCTCATCACCGCAGGTTTCTTGTACTGAGCTCTATGCGAAGAACGTCACCCAGGAGCTAGTGCAGAGCAACATGGGAAGTCTTTATTTTAGGACAGAAGGTTTGACATTAATCACATGTCTCCTGTATCAAAATCTCACCTCAGAATGTGTCAGATGTGCCATTTTAAGCTAGAGTCCAAAGCCTTCTCCTCCAGTCAGGTGCTGGTTCCGCCAGTAATAATTGTGAATAATAAGCACGTGGATGTTTATTAACTTCCCCTTTATCTTTGACAGGATGATCTGCTGTCCTTGAAAGTTGTCAGTGTCCTCCACCACCTCAGCATCAAAAGAGCCATTCAGGTTTTGAGAATAAACAACTTCGAGCCCAACTGCCTGCGCCGAAGGCCATCTGATGAGGTGATTCTGTGTTAAGATGACACTCTGAAGAGGAGCCCACTAGGGTTTTTCCCTGGTGCTTGTGATTGTTCCTGCTCTGCCCTCCCCTTCTTTCCCTTCCTTCCTATTTCAATCTTTCCTTTCAGTGTCCTTTTCCTCATGTTGTTCTTCCTAGTCTCGTACCCTGGTGTCAGTACCTGGAACACCACTTTTCTCTTTTCCACCTGCCATGGCCCCAGACTCATGTCCCCTTGCCAAATCTCCCGTTCCTCTTCCTGGCCAACAACTGGCTTCTTTGTCTTGGTCTCTGATGTGCTGTCTGGAATGTGAATAGTCTTGAACTCAGCACACTGTTGCTGTGAGTCTTGTGTGACTCTCTGGAAAACTGATGACTGTGTCAAAATTATCTGTCTAAAAGTCATTCGGCCCCGTCACCACCAGGTGACTGCAGCCATCAGTCTGTTTTGGAAGAAGCGTGTGCTGGGTAGGTCAATGGATGATGAAGCAACCCAGATTCTTGGATTTAGAGTCACGATGCTTATGTGCTAGAAAATCACAGCAGCTCATGGAGCTGGCTACATTTTTGGTGGTACTGGTGGGCATTGCAAGTAGTCCTAGTGCCCAGCTGGATGGTCAAGTGGCCTGAGCATAACATGGTCTTCCCATCTCCACGATGGTGTTGCTGCAAGACAGCAAACCAGAAAGAGTTGGGGTTTTTTCTCAAGTGCAGAGTGGGCTTGTATTCATTAAGGGTGGGAAAGGTTTGTTTCAGTGAAGATTGGAGCTGGGACAGCAGGCTTGGGAAGTGTCCTTAAGTGCCCTTTCTTCCTGTCCACAGAATAATGTCACGCCTTCTGAGGTCACCCAGTGGACCAATCATCGTGTGATGGAGTGGTTACGTTCTGTTGATCTGGCGGAGTACGCCCCTAATCTGCGGGGGAGCGGTGTGCATGGGGGACTGATGGTAAGGTTTTAGGCTCTCTTACCCCATATTTTATTATGGGATAAAAAATATGGCTGAGAACTGCTAGAGCAAAGTTCTGACATCGTCTTTGCTACACACACCTTATCTTCTTATTCTGCTTAATAATATAAGCCCTGTAGTTTAAAGGACATGATTGTCTTGAGCAGAATTAATATGGGCCACAGTGGGCTTGATCTGTGTCCCTCCCACAGTTTTATTTAGGCGTGGTGCTCGTCCCCTCCTGTCCAATGATGCTGTTAAACAGCCACCATCTTCCTTCCTAGGTCTAGACAAGGTTTTATTTTCTAATGAAGGCTGGTGGCTTTTGTAAAACACTTGATTTCAGTGCCAAACCAGGATTGCTTTTAACTGCTCTAGCTTAAGATACTCCAGATGAGAGACTGGACGTTTGCTGTTGTGATTAAGAGGCATATCCCTGCTCCAAACATCGTGTGCCTGTATCATTCCTCTGGAAGTATTTTCAGGAATTAGAGGGAAGCAGATAAATACCTTGTGGCAGCTTCACACATTACATGAGTTAAGGGCAGATTTATCTGTTTCTTTCTTCATACCTGCCACTGTGTTTCTATTTCTAGCTCAAGAAGGAAAGCCTGGAGATGGCATTCTGTGAACCCTTTAACCAGTTAACTCTTTTCTGCCTCCTCATTGCTTGTTTCTTCTAAAGTAGAGACCCGAGAGCAACCTTAGGAAGTGACCAAGATAGGCTTGCCTGCTGACCTCCTTGAGACCTCATCAGACAGTGCTGCTTCAGCTGGATTCTCTGTGATTTGATTGGTAGGTTTTGGAGCCCCGTTTCAATGTGGAAACCATGGCACAGCTGCTGAACATCCCACCAAACAAGACGCTACTGAGACGGCACTTGGCCACTCATTTCAACCTCCTCATTGGGCAGGAGGCCCAGCAGCAGAAACGTGAAGCCATGGAGTCCCCAGACTACGTCCTCCTAACAGCAACTGCCAAAGTAAAGGTGAGCCATGTGCTCTTGGCTGGTGTGGGAGCTTCCAGGCAGACATTGAGATCTCCAGCCTGCTGGTGTTCTCCAGCCTGCTGGTGTTCTCCATGTTGGGAGAGCAGTTCAGTAAGGTCTGAGAAAAGGGGCTGGCTGATGAAAGGAGCGTGAGGGCGGGGTTCAGCAGATCTGGGGGTTTGACACTCATATCGCTGCATCTCAGCCTCTCATACTCACAGAAAAGAGGTACCACTCACGTGCTGCTTCTGACTGTACTACAAGGTGTTTGGGATGGAGACTTTCTCCTACTGTTTATATGAATCTGGTTTAATGCAGAGGGATTCTGATGGCTTTTGGGATTCTTTAAGTGGTGATGTCTAAATGGTGGTAAAGTAAGGGGACAAATCATGTTCTCTCAGGTGCAATTACTGCGAAATGCAGCTACTCAGAAGATCTTGGTGTAGGAGAGCAGTGAGGTTTTGATCCTTCATCATTGAAACACCAACGCAGGAGTAGATCTGTTAATTCTTTGCTGACTCTTAACTTCTTGTCATTTTTCTCTTCACTTGTAAGCCAAAGAAACTTGCTTTCAGCAATTTTGGGAGCCTGAGGAAGAAGAGGCAAGATGATGTGGAAGAGTACGTGTGTCCCATGGAGCTGGGGCGGGCATCTGGAAGTGGGTCGAAGAAGGGTTTTAAGCCTGGCCTGGATATCCGGGTGTACGACGATGATGATTTGGACAGGCTGGAGCAGGTAAGCCAGATCTGCAGTTTGGAATTCTGGACTGTGCTGCCAGGTCTGGTGGAAAACCCTTCCTTTTCCCAGGGAAACCTTCTGCTTGCTTTGAGCCATGAGGGTCCTGACTCCTTGCAGTCACACCACATGTCTCGGCCCAAGAAGGTGCGAGCTGTGCGTGTGGTGTCTTGAGGCCCAGCTCTGACGTCACTGTCCCCGCTTGACAGAGCACGCTCCTCTGGCTGTGGCGGGGTCTAATCAAGCAGTTACATTATCTGTTGCACTTAATTGCCACTCTGTCATGGCATACAGTGAATTCATTCATTCCTTCATTTGTTTGTTCATTCATTCATTATCTGTTTGGGGTTTTTTTTAGATGGAAGATTCAGAAGGGACGGTGAGGCAAATAGGAGCGTTTTCTGAAGGCATCAACAACTTGACAGTAAGGCTTGAAAGTGGGATCTGTGGAATAAGGTCTCTGTTCCTGTAAGATGGGTGTGAACCCCTTGGTGGTGCTATTTACTACGACACCATTTAACAAACCTACAACTTCCCTTCTTGTCTGTTACTGGCCCTGCCAAGAAACTGGGGTTTGTAGCTGTGGAGACAGTTGCTTCGGTCGATTTCAGTGCCTAGGAAGGTGCAGGTTTTGTTTAGAGTGAGGCACCACTGGCCTCTGAGGCCTACAGTGTGCCAGATACCGTGCAACTTGTGGGTACCGGGAGATGTCATCAGAACTAGGTGTCAGTAAAAGGTTTGTGAATGAGGACAGAGGGGAGAAGAAGAACCAGCGTGCGAGGAAGATACCCGCCCATTCTGGCAGGGTGCTGCTCCAGCTGGGCGTGGTGGCATGGGGTTCCCAGCTCTCCCCGCTGACTCCCCACCCTCCAGGGAGGACTCAGGATGTGGCACCTGGCTCTAGGCCAGCGGGTTGCCAATTGATGGTCATGACACATTAAGGAGGAACTTTTTCACTCTGAGGGTGACGGATTACTGGAACAGGCTGCCCAGAGAGGTTGTGGAGTCTCCTCTGGAGACATTCAAGACCAATCTGGACATGTTCCTATGTGATCTGCTCTAGATGATCCTGCTCAGGCAGGGGGGTTGGACTGGGTGATCTTTCGAGGTCTCTTCCAGCTCCTAATATTCTGTGACACGTTTTGTTGGTGGAAGCCCAGCCCCAGCCTGCATTCCCCTGGCCACTGGGCCAGCAGAAATGGGACTGAGCTGCAAGCCAGGAACCAGCACGGGTGGGAAATGTCCTCAGCAGAACAAAGTGGTGTCTGGCAGGGCTGCTGGCGGTGTTTGCTGCCGGGCACAGGACTGGGCTCTCCCAGGTGCCCCATTTCAGTTGCGAGGGCCCGATCCTTGACTCTTCCCTCCCTTCCTTTCTAGCACATGTTGAAAGAAGATGAGATGTTTAAAGACTTTGCCACTCGCTCTCCTAGCACCAGTATCACAGATGAGGACTCCAACGTGTGACAGTAACCGCCGAGCACTGCCAAAGCCTCGCTTTCCCTGTGGCAAGGAACGTTGTCACCATACGTGACGGGCAGCAGATCATGTACATTACACTGCTCTTGCTTCTGTTTGTTAGAAGTAACACTGGGGGGTGGAGAGTTTAAACAAAAACAGGAGGAAAACAAACAAAAAGGTGCCTATTCTAGAGTTGCCATAAGAAACACCCAGACACTGGTGAATGGTAATTGTTTTTACTATATTTAATGTACAAACTGGTGGTGTGTTTGAGTGTTGCATCTAATTCCATGTGGTATGATAGTGCTCTTCTTGCTTACTCACAGCCTCAGCTACTCCTTTTTACTGTTTCAGAGTAACAGATGATGTTAGGTAGAAGCCTTGTGTCTGTAGATAACCGTGCATTGGCTTTCTCTAGACTCTCAGCTTAAAGCAAAAAGCTCTTTTCCTGCTCTTTTCCAAGCGCATTCGTTCGGCACAGATACCAGTTCTGCCCTTCCTACGGTATCCAATGTGGGATTTTAGTCACTTGTGCCAGGCATAAACTCCCCAGTAGCTCTTTGACTGTTGCTCTTATTTTTATACTGTTTTATAAAAAAAAAAAGGAGAAAAAAAAAAGAAAAAAAGAAGTATATGAAGTACATATAAAAGCAAAAATTAAAATTTTGTGAGATGAGTGATGGAAAGTTCAGTGTGTGGGGGAAGGAGAGAGAGGGTTGTAGAAAAAACTTCTGCCAGTTTGCATCCCAGCTGGTTACTGGAAGAGGCAGGCTGACCTTTGGAACTGTTGTCTCTCGTTGCTTTTTACTAAGTGCACAGTTTAATGATCTTCCATTTGGGATGAAGCAATTCTAAAGCATGTTTCTTCTAGCAGTGGCTTGTACAGGAACTGCACAGTTAAAACTGTCTTCTTGCTTGTTCCCAGCAGCAGCAGTTAGAGCATTCAAGCCAAGGTTATTAACACTTCTGTGACTTAAGCCTTGTCCTTAAAGTCGAGAGTACTCCCTGCCTATGGAAGGGATCTTTCTGTGCCGTGACTTCACGTGTAAAGGTGATGTAGCTGCAAACTAAACAAAAAATTAAAAAATAAAAAAAAAGTTATATAGAGAAATGTTATAGGAAATATATTATTTCGTGATATTAAACCTAAGGTGGGACTTTTCCTCCAAAATGCAGCTATCAGACATGTTGCTCATCATTTTTCCTTCTTAAAGCACAGCTCCTCTGCTTCTGAAGATGATGGGGTTTAAGGATCCTAGCTAGCCAGTGGAATCCCTCTGTCAGACTTTGGGTGTGGCGAGGTGTCCCAGCCAAAAGGCAAGCAATCAAAGTAACTCTGTTTATTGCAGTGGTTGTTTGTGTGGTGTTGAGCATTTGCATGTATTTTAGCACAATGGCATGAAGCTTCTTGGCTCCATAAAGGCAAAAAACCCAACCCCCGAGTATAGCTGGAAGTGTTCTTGTGGTGGTGCCTCGCTTTAGCAGGCGTTCGTCACTCGCTCTGTCGCTCTCCTTCCTGGAGGTGAGACTGCTCCCAACCCACTGCTGGTGTGTGGCTCCTGGGTGGGTGGGGACTCGGTGGGTGTTTCCAAAAACACGGTTAGCAAAGCTGGGAAAGGGAGAAAGGTTCTTTCAGGGGCTTCGGCAGAGCTCCTGTCAGGCTCTACGGGATGGAATCCAGACGTGTTCCTGCAGCCCGATAAGCTGTGGCCAGCCTGGTCCTTGGAGGATGTGCCCTGCAGGCTGCTGCTTATGTACCAAGAGGAAAGATTTTAATGTGGACTGGGTGCATTCCACATGATGTCCAGCGATGCCGTTTGCTGTAGTAACTGGAGCCAGGCAAACAATCCGTGATGTAACGGAAATGTGTCTGTGCTGATAACTGTGTGTCTGCACACAGAGCCATTCAGTATCCCTGATGAATCCTTTCCACACATCACTTGCAGTCCCTGGTCTTGGGGGGGTGTTTGAGCTGTCTTATTGGGGCAGAAATATCTGCTGCCAGCTTTAGGGTGCAGATGTGGATTCAGGGCTTGCTTCCTGGGAGTACGCTGCAGCGTGGCAGTTTTGCTGAGCAAGACTCCACTCTCCCAAATGCTGCAG
>VXBZ01007879.1:38059-60626 GCA_013399135.1 Heliornis fulica | reverse complement strand
CCCCCGTGTTTCAATTGTTAGTGATGTCTCAGTTGTTAATGAATTCTTACTCCAAGTCAAAGGTGAACAGCAGCCACCAAGAAGCCTGGAGGAGCAGGAGGAGCTGGGAGGTGTTACAGAACAGCTGACCCAAGCTGGCCAAAGTGATGCTCCCTACCCTATGGTGACATGGTCGGCACATAAATGCAGGGGGTGAGAGGGGTTATTGGTCAGGGAGCAGTGGTTGCTGCTCAGTGACTGGCTGGGCATTGGGCAGTGAGAAGCTTGTCANACCCACGAGTTTCCTCCCGTTTTTGCTTCCAGTTCTCCCCCTGTCCTGCTGCCTCGGGGAAGTGAGCAGGCAGCCGCGTTGTTACCGGTGGGGTGAAACCACAAGGAGGGACTCTTGCCCACCCTTCTCCTCCAGGCTGGCTACAGCAGCTCTCGAGATGTTCAAACCAGCATGTTCCTAGTGCTCTTGTCTCCTGGATGTGTTTCAGGCCCTGGGCTGGGTTCAGGAGCTGTTTGTTAACACCACACAGAGATCTGCCCCGAGGCTGGAGCGCCATGAGCGGCAGGGTGTGTGGGATCGTAAGGGCAGGCACCTAAGGACAGTGGTCACCTCCAGGGTTCTGGGACTTCCCCCTGACTGAGTGCAGAGTCCTGAAGAGCTAACCAAACACTTGGAGAAACGGTGCTCCAGTCTCCTTGGCAGATCCCGAGAGACAGAAATCACTGCGGCGTGCCCCTGCCAGACGAGCTCTGCTCAGCCCTGCCCAGTACCCTCGAAGGGATGAGAAGGTCTCTCTGGGGCTGTGAGGAGGAAGCAGAGCAGCTCATGAACGAGCCAGTAAGCACCCATTCCCTATCCAGAGGGAGCTGTGGGACACAAGCAAAGATTTCAGTCACCTGGCTGCTCCCGTGCTGGGGCAGCGGGGCCAGTAGCCTGGAATCAGAGGGTGGGAGGCCGAGCAGCTGGGATCCTTGTCTAGGGAAGGAGGCACCAACAAGGTGGTAAGGAAAAAGACCCAAACCCTCAGCCTCCGGAGGGGACATCTGGGAAAGTCATGCCTTCCTTCAGTGAAGATGTTGGCCAGGCAGGTGGACCATCATGGAGTAGTGAGGTAGCAGGACAACTGGTTTATGATGACCTAGACAACATGGAGCTACTCACCAAGCCTGATGAAGTCCAGTGTACCCGACCCATGTGGCAGATGTTTGTACACAGCGCACTGACACCATACACCAACTCACTGGCAGTGATGGACTGGCAAAACAAAGGAGGCACCAATGGTGGATGAAGTGACTGGCCAACTCCAGCACTACAGAGGAAGTCTCCTGGCTTCCCCTGTCTTGGCTGTGGAGAAGCTCTCCCAGGTGGCCCAGCAACTTGGAGAATACATCCTACTCACCACCTGTGCAGACGGGTATCACAGCTATTAGGAGTACAAGTTCCTCTGCTCTGACCAGATACAGAGGGTACACACCATGAGGCACCCTGTGCACCCATCCATAAATGGATACATTGACTGGAGAGTCAGGGAGGGACCAGTAGAACCCACTCACCCTTTAACAGACCCATATGGAGCAAAATTTTCCAAGTACCAGTGGACTCGGAAGAGTGATCAGCGAGGAGACTGCTCCCAGCAAGGTGCTGGGGAATCCTCGAATAAAACAGGACCTAAGTTAGAGATAACAGGAGAAGCAGCAGCTGATTCCTAATCATACCTGTGAGAAGGCCATGAAGGACTGGAGATGGGCCCATGACACATTTGAAGACCCGTGAAAGAAAAGACATGTGATATATATATAGGACAAAAGAAACCTTTTGTCCCACCTTCCCTGAGATAATCCAGGAACAGGCAGCAACAGCACAAACTCCTTAGTTGAGCCAACAGCCCATCTGCATGCGACGAACTCTGCGACCAACGGGGCAGTGAATATTGGGATACAACCGACCACCCATCAAAGAGGCATTTGAAGCACCCTGTAGGTGTCTCCAGGTTTGGGTGCACACCCTTCACCAGGTGATTAAAAGAAAAAGGTTGTTGTTTCATCTCCAGGAAACACCCAGTGCCAATAAAGAGGCTTCTCTGAAGTAGTCCTAGAGAGATCAAAGGAGTTCAGATCCAGCTGGAGTGAGATGGCATCATCTGAAGCGCTGGCGCCGGAATTAACATGGGTGAAAGGTGTGAAGGCTCCTGGGCCTGTCAGGCCGGTGGCTGCTCAGCCAGCTGTGGAGAAACACACCCAGGAAAGAGCCCACCTGTCTGGGGATGGCAGCCGGCTCCCAGAGTGCCGCTCTGCCGCTGCCACCACCTTCATCCGGAAGGAGACAGCTCACCCTGTGTGTCTGTGTGCCCGGTGCCTGTAGAGCCTTTGCTGGTGAAGGAAGAGGCTTCCCTGAGGCCACCTGCATGCAGAAATTATCTCCTCCTGCAGAGAATGTGGGCCAGAAGGTCTCACAGGGGGACAACCGGGAGAACAAGGCTGAAACACTCTAGTCACCTGAGAAGTCTTCAGTCAAGGTGAGGTCTATGCATCTCCTCTGTTTGTGGCTCCTCGGACCAGATTCCAGCCAGCTACAAAGATGCTGAGCGAGATCCTTCTGGTCGACTTCATGAGCTTCTGTATGGAACAGGGGATGGAGGAACATACCATGACCAAGCAGCAGTCTTCACTGTTTGGTGTGGACTGTCTCTGGAGCCAACAAGCAGATCAAGCTCCCGATCTCGGTGCCGGTGCTGCAGCCGAGTGTTGGCACAGCCCCGCTGAGGTGGTGGTAAGACTGTGGCCATGCCAGCAGACGAGCACTTCCGAAACAAGGAGCAGGTTTGAGAAGCTGGCAGAGCTGTGCTGCCTGGTGGGACAGGACTGCCTGGGCCTGCTCATCGTGTTGGGTGTGCCAGGGAAGCCCAAGGACCCAGACAGCATTGCCAAGGAAGGGCAAAAATACCACCTGTGGGGGAGGACCGTGCTACGGCAATTTGTCACTGGCACTGACAGCCTCCTGCCCATGAGAGACATGTTGGCAAAGTGCCTCAGCACATATAAAGGATGGAAGGGGGTGAGCAACGTGCACATAAACTCTGTGTAAGCCTCTGGCTACTGGCAGCTGCTCTCTGCATGCTGGCCCCAGAGGCTGCGTGGGGCCTGGCTCAGCCTCTCTCTCTCTCTTTCTCCTCTCACAGTTCCCTCCACCCCCTTATTTCCCACCTTCCCCTCCACCCATCAACCTTCCTGGAGCTCCTGCAGGAGCCAGGCTGAGTCAGTCCCTCCAGGTTCTAAAACAACAGGTCATACCTGCCAGAAAAACGTGTTTGCCGCCGGCCCATTGTTTTTCCGGAACATTTTGTTTGCCAGACGTTGAGCCTTGGCCAAGGACAGCTGTGGCCCCCGAGCCTCTGAGAGGTCAGGGCAGACAGACTGACTCATAGCCCTCGTGTACTGGGTGGCAGATAAATACTTTTTTCTATAATAGGCTGAGTCTGCAATAAAGAAGATCTGTAGTGGTGCTGGGCAGAAGGTCTGCACTGAGCGTGAAGGACAATCTGAGGGCTTAAAAGTGCTGGTTTAGAGGCGTGAACTGGTTCACAACTAAGAGAAGAAAAAGCCCTTCCCTGCAGCAGCAACAGGCTCTGTGGGAAATGTACTGGTTACTTGAGCCTTAGGAGTAGACAAGTAAATCAGGGCCAGGCTATGGCGGTCCTTGGGCCTGTGACCAAAGCCCAGGGACAGGTTTGGTCCCAGCTGCCAAGCCCTGGCTTGCTGTGCCAATGTGTTCGTCCAGGCAAAAGGTACCGGCAGGTGATGAAGAAAATTGGGGAAAAACCTCAACCAACAGTGATGAAAACCTGTCCCTGGAGATGCTGCAGGGAGCTTTGCTTCACAGGGCAGCAGGGGCAGCGCCTGACCACTTGTGGCAGGGAGGAAAAGGCCTGAAGAGACAAAATTATTTTACTTTGAATTTTGTTTTCAGCTGTTTGGCAGCTGATTGTATCTATCACAGAATCACCAGATTGGAAAAGGCCATGGAGATCACTGAGCCCAACCATCCCTGTCCTCTCCTAAGCACCTCATCTACCTGTCTTCTAAATACATCCAGGGATGGAGATTCAACCACCTCCCTGGGCAGCCTGTGCCACACCCCAACAGCTCTTTGGGTGAAGAATTTCTTCCTAACATCTAATCTGAACCTGCCCTGGTGCACCTTGAGGCCATTTCCCCTTTTCCTATCACCTGTCACTTGGATTCACACCATCACCCACCTCTCTACAACCTCCTTTCAGGTAATGAGCTGTCCCTCCTTTCACCTGACCACCATGCACCTAAGTCACAAACACAAGGGAGAGCCAGCTGCTGTACCGGCTTTGCCCAAGCAACATTCCTTCTCTTCCTGTTCCCTTCGGCAGGATCAAGAGGAGAAAAGCTCAGGAATAACATGAGGCTCCTTTCTGTAACCAAGTTACTGTTACAAGAAACTGCTGGAAGACACCATTAAACCCAAAGCAACCTCCTTACCCGACATAAAAAAACCTAACTGGAGGAACATTCCAGTTTTGCACAAGATGGAGGAATGTGCTCCAGGAAAAAAAAAAAAAAGATGCAAACCCACCCTTTACAACTGCCTTGTTTAATGCTCAAGCTCAGGACCACCAAGCAAACGGGACTGTGACACAGTTTTGCTTCAACAGGTTATATAAAATCCCTCTTTTTATTTAATAAAAGAGCCTCATGTTCACAAGGACGATGTACACAGTAAAGGCAAAAGGACAGCAGAGCAAGGGAGTAACCTGGGGACGGTTCACTCCCTGACTGCACATACATCTGTTTCCACCAATCTCAGGGAAGAAACAAGGGTTGTTTGGGTACACAAACCTAACAGACTTTTTGTTTTGAACCTTCCCTCTATGAAGTGAGTGGTTTACAGTTCTGGTTTGTCTCTTGGGAGGCTGAAGATGATGTGCTCAGTAAGATACTTTATTTGTTGCACAGATGTGACAAAAGCCAGTAATGGAAATAAGCAGAGTAAGTAATACAAAATGGTTAACGTGTTACCAGACAGTTTGTGTTGGTTTTGGGGTGGGTTTTTTTTTTATTTTACAAGAAAACTTCATTAAATACAATAATGAAAAAAATCTATGTGTATCCCACAGTGATACAAACCAGCAGCAAGATCATTTCTCTCATATTTCTGCTTTTTGCCTCCTACAGAAAAAAAGGGACTGAAACTTACTATTTGAACTTCGGAGCACAGAACAAGTTTCAGAAGCGCACATCAAAAATTCAGGGCTTTGGAGGCAGGCATCTAATTAATAAAATTAATAACTGCATCATCCACTTGAGGTTACAGCAGTATCTTGGTTTTTTGCTCCTTTCAATTCCTACTGAAAATTAACCTTTTAATTTTAATGTGTTAATTAACACATGGCAGACTAGGAAGTCCAAGAGCTGCCCAAGTAACACGAGCAGCACTGCACACTGACACCTGCAGCTAGCTGCCATCCACTCTGCTTCCTCTGTGACTACTTGTCCTTCTGGTCACTCTGACTCCATCACCAGAACAAGATTTTCAGTTTCACAGGTTCCCCACATGACAGCTCTTATCTCAGCAGCATCTCCGCTGTTGAGAAGCAGAAGGCTCGGCACGCAAGGTGCCTTAAGTTTACTACAGACTAGGTAAAAGGCTGCTGTAAAAAAAAAAATTATTTCAAAAAGTTAAAAATTCAGAGCTACACAGCATCTGAGAAACAGTTTTGGATTCAGTCAGACATTTCAATTTGCTGTCAGTTTGGTGACTTAAGGCAGTTCCCGTGCAGCCTTACCAAGCAAACCCCCTTGTAACTTAGCCTGAGCAAGACACCCAGGCGAGGCCCCGACTGTACGCACATCACATCCCAAAACCCACCGCAGCAACCAGCTCCCTGCCTTCCAAATCCACCTCTGGGAAACCAGGACCCAGTTTTCACCCAGCAGTATCATTTTCACCACAAAGGCTGTGCAGAACAACTGCTTTTGCGCTCCTACGGCACCATCCACTACTTAAAAGCAAACACAGAAGTGTCAGGGTTCTTCTTCACCCCTATATTCCCCCACACACAAACAAGAAACCCCAGCCGTTCCTGGAACGGTGCACAAAACCACCTGCTGTCCATAGGTTCTTCCACTGCCCAAAGAAGGGAGCTACGAGCAGTTGGAGAAGTGTTTGCAGAGAGGCTGCTCTGAAACACAAAGGAAATAAACTCCATATTGGCATCCACCTCTCTGCTTCGACCAACAAGGCAGCCTGAACAGCTTTTAGCCAAAAACACTTAATCATCACCCTTCAACTGAACAAGCACCTAGAAGCTTCCACCAGTGCAAAGATTACATGTACAAAGGCAAACACTCCGGGCCCTCTTACTGCAAAAGCTCTGCGGGGATTAAAATCTGGCGTAAGCGAGGTGAACGATCCGGCATGTTCCGCGTGTTTCCACACGTCAGGCCAAGCGAAACACGGGGCATGCACAGTGCTAGGAAGCGGGGCGTCACGGCCGTACCATCGGGAGAAAGCAGAAGCAAGGGGCCACCGCCCAGGGCGGCTACACCGCCCTCCCTCGGGATGGAGCACTCTACAGAGCCCAGCCGGAGGTGTCACCACCTTCCCACAATACAGATGTTTCTGTGCAGCATCCAGGAGGGTTCTGGTACAGCTGAGGTGTCTTATTTGTCAGAGATGTGGAAAAAAACAACTAAGAAATGAAGTGATTTTTTATGTCGTCGTAGCTTCCCAGCACTGTGCATCAGCCAGCTCTGTAACTTAGTCCTGTTCCCCGTGAAACGGTTCTTCCCCTTTCCCTTCTACACGAGACCATGGAACTGTGAGTCGTCCTTAGAAGGAGAACCGCATGTCCTTGGAGTAGCCCAGTTTGTCCAGGTTGGGAATGCAAGCGTACTGGATCATTGGAGGAGGTCCGCACATGAGGATCAGAATATCGCTCTGCGGTGGGGGCAGGTGGTCTCTGATCATCTCTTGGTTCACAAACCCTTCACTGTAATCCCACTCTGTTAAAAAAGCCAAAGTAGGGGAAGGAGAATGAGTTAAAAGAAGGCGGCAAAGACAGATTCAAGCGACATTAGAATCAAGTGGGGGGCTTGGGGGGCTTCTGGTAACGTTCTGGACTGCAGCAGGTGTACCCCCCCCCCCTTGCATTAGTATCTTCAGCACAGTTATGCTGCATGGAAAAAATGACACCCCTGCCCTCAGGACACAAAACTGACGTACGGAGAAGACAAGGACTAACCCCGGAATCACAGATCATGCCGAGTCAGGAGGGACTCATAAGGACCATCAAGTCCAACTCCTAACACTTAACAAAGCCCACTAAAAGCCTCGAGGACGTCTCAAGCAGAGCTGTAAACAGAACATGAATCTTCTCAGCACCAGCGTTGTGACATAACATAACAGCAGAGTAAGGAGGATGGGTGTTGTTTACATAGACTGAAGTAGTTCCCCGTTGGAACACCGACAGCGCCAATGAGCTAATACTGGGATTCCGGTTTGCCCATCACATCCCCAGCCCTGAAGGCAAAAAGCTGCTGCTCAGGACTTAAGCTCCAGTGGAAGCAGCATGTTAGATCTTACCTTCAGGCGGCCTGTCCAGTGTGTACCAAAACTTAAAGCGATTGGGATTCTGAACCTGGATCTCCTCTAGTTCAGAACGTAACAGGATATCCTTCTCCGTCTGCAGGATAAGGAAAACAATGATTACTCACATGAGTAACAATGATGCACCCTCCAATGACCACGGAGGAGCATTAGCTAGCCTTTAGCTCTGCAAGATGGAACAGATTATTCAACTCCATTTTACGGGCTGAAGAGAGCAAACACTAGTTATCTCCATGACTACCCCGAGGCAGAGCTAACAAACAGCCTCAGAACATCCCAGAATCCTGGCCATGCAATGCCTTCCCCTAAAACAGAAAAGAAAGGAAAACCTGTACCACAACACAGAAGCTCCCCTTGTTTGGGGAACTACCAGTAGCGTCAGAAGAGCAAAGCTCTCCTCTAGCGCTATTACGAACGCGGCTTTCACCAAAATACTGACGCCTCCCTGCCCCTCCACACCATGGTTCTCATCTGCCACTTCCAATTTCATCAGCACTGGAGACTGCTTGGCTTGTAAAATGAACAAGGAATGACAAGTAACAAAAAGGGTATCAAGTTCTGACTGGAACAACAAATGCTGCACAGGGTATCAAGTTCTGCTCTGTCCTGATGCAATCACCAAGGACCAAAAGAGAGCCTTGTTCCCGCAAGAGCAGCTGCAGTTTGGGAAGGAGGGAAAAGGGTAGAGACTAAAAGTGGCACCACTCTCTGCAGTCTTAAGAGTTTGGCACTGGGGACACCACTATGCCTGTAACGGGGGGTTATACCTTCCCTATAATGGGAAGGACGTGACAGCAGCTACTGCCGAGAAGGCGACTATTTCTGGAGCTGCAGTTGGGTGTGTTCCTGAGGGGCCTGAGCCACTCAAAACACGCTGGGCAGAAGCACGGCACGAGCCCACGCACACTGTCATCCCACACAGCTTTCAGGAGGACAAAACCAAGAGACCAGCAGAACACACGTTAAAAAGAAACTGAAATGTTACATATTAAAAACACCTGGTCTGCAGGCTTTTGTGACTGTCCACTCGCTTCATATGTATGCGGTTACTGGGTACAAGGACTCTTTAGAGCCAAGGACTGCTGTGTGCACAGGCTGTCACACGCAGGCAACCGCTCCCAAGCTCTCCCTGCAAGAAGCAGTATGTTTTCTCGGTTCCTGAAGCAGCTCTAGCCCTGTATTAGTCACTCCCAACTACTCGTAGCAAATCCTGTCCCTCCCACCCCGATGCTGACTGTACTCCATGCCAATGCCTAGTGCTCAGCAGAGACCAGGCACTGCAGCTGCACCAGCCAACACCGGAGGGCACCAGGAGGGCACCAGGAGGGCTCCAGAGGAGCTCTTGCTGTGATAGTGCACCAGAACAGGGCATCGGTTGGCACCTGGATCACAGCTTCTGGGTAGAAAACCCCTGGTTTCTAATTCAGGTACGGTACGAAAGAGACCAGCACATGCTGAATATTAGAGGAGAGAGGAATGAGAGGAGCCTAAAGAAGCTAAAAAAGATGGGCACAAAGCAAGGTTCACCCCAAATAATGTCTCATAATCCATGAATGAGTCTTCATCACTATGGAGGAATTTAGAAGCAAAAATATTAACACCAGAAGAACAGTGGGCGAAGAAATGGCACTGCAATCCAGCAGCACACCAACATCTGTTTTGCCTGGTCATACAAGAAATCTCTACTGCCAGGACTGCAGGGATGAGAAATCTTCCCCTGCCAGCACAGCATCACAATACACCTCAAAGAGCAGAAGCAACACATGAAGAATGGGAATGGAAATGAAAGGCAATGGCCATGTGGAATCACAGCTCCATAGCTGGGGATGCTGCTGGAAAGCAGTGGTATCTGTAGCCCCACCTGAGTTATCTCTGACAGAAAGAGTCCACACAGACACCCTGCTGCAAAGTCAGGGAGAAGGAGGTACCTGCTGAAGGAGGCAGATGTCCACCTCTTTCATGTTTCCCCTATGAAAGTTTGAAAGAAGGCCTGGAAAGTCTGCCCAGCACATAATCAACTTGCACAAAGGAATGCAGCACTCAAAAAGATTTATGAACTAGATTGGAAACTGTGCAACGAGACACAGGGAAGCTTGACTTAGCTGGGAGGAAAGTGGCATTTCCACACTAACACTAAAAAAAAGTTAATTATAGCGCTTTTATATGGGAAGTTTTCCACTTTTCACCTCATTCCTACCCTCAAGGTTTGTGTTTCTTTACCAGACCTCAGCAAGAATTTTGTCTGCTGAGTAGAGTTCTGTTAATTACGTCAAACTGGATAAACGGGGGAAAAAAAGGACTTAATTACCTGATTGGCAAACAGCAGCTGACAAACAGTTGGGTCATCTTTGTCCTTCATGATTGCTCGAATGATCTGCAGCATGGGAGTTATCCCTGCAAGAGAAAGGCAGAATAATGACGCCAGAGCGCCAAGGAACGTCCAAGCGGGCACCGGAGGGAAAATCCAGCCAACCGCACCTACGAGCGGTGAGAAACAAATACGTACCAGTCCCACCTGCAATCAGCCCCACATACTTCACTTTCTTTGTAACGGGGTCAGCTTTCTTTTCAGGCCGAATAGCAAACTCCCCTGGAAAGAGAGCGACGGTAAGCAGTGGTGAAAGCGTGATATGGGGTCTGTGACCCCCTCCCAGCACACTCAGTGAACTGATTTTGCTTCAGCCCTGTCCTGCTTCCCCCTCCATAAAGCAGGAGCAGGAAACAGACAAAAGGTGAAGATGTCATGAATTAAAACAACTCCTTACAGATGAGGTTGCAAGAGATGTGATGATAACATCAGACACTGACACAGGTTATTTCTTAGCATAAGCATCAAGCGCTGAGGCTGACCACGAGCACCAAGCCATCACTATCTGTATTTCTATTTGCTCAAGTTCCATACCCCCAGTGACACCCAGAACCCCAAACTCTACTATGGAAATGGTTCTGCACAAATGAATTAATCTTACTCAGAGATTTTATTTACCCCACACAGATTATTTCAAGGGAAAAAAATACCCCTTGCAGATTTCAGCTTTATCTCCTCATTTGGAGATGACATGTCAGTTTCAGCCAAACCTGACAGAGTTTGGAAGTGCCCAATATGTTCTATTTGTTCACACCTCTCTCGATCTCAAACACAACATACAAAGCTCTGGAAAACCACGTGTCTGAGTTCTGCTGCTCACAAAACTGCCAGAAGGTTTTTTGTGGCACATTTGCCAAACATTTTTGGATTATGCCAAAGTGAGATATATTATATTGGCATAAAAGTAATTCCTACTGATAAAAGTTAATTTTCACTTGGGAAATTACAACTGAGCAGCACAAATACCAAGTGTTTTTATCAGTGTATAATCTATGTCCATAAAAGAAGGTAGAGAATTCCCTTCTTTGAGTATAGTATCAATAAAAAGCACTTCTACAGTCATATAACTAAAAGAGGGTGGATTTAGACTAGATACAGGAAAGAAATGTTTTATAGTGAGGGTGGTGAGGCACTGAAGAGGTTGCCCAGAAAGGTGGCTCTAGTTCAAGATGTCCCTGCCCATGGCAGGGCGGGGTGGACTACATGGCCTTTAAAAGTCCCTTCCAACTCGTATTCTATAGATTTGAACCCATCTAGAAAAAAAAAAAGAACAAACAACCCCAAACCTGTGACCAGTATTACTACTACTTTATAATGCTTTTTCTGTATTTTTTACTCTGGATAAATTACATCTTCTGAGTCAGCCTTGCCTTTTCCATTGTAGACAAGTAGGCCACTTGGTCCTCTGAAGTCAATAGTATCCCCTATTTTCAAGCTGTCTAAGTACTGAGACATCTTCCCTCCATCAGGAAACTTTGGATGGACACCTTTAAAGTAGATCTGTTAAAAACAACAATGAAGTGATTAATCTCACAGGTCAAAGACGAGCATTTGTCCCTCCAATATTTAGGTACCCCTATTCCTCACTGAGCACAATCAGCACATAAAGATTTACATATAATACAGATTTGACTGACAATAAAAGAGAACTGACCATGAACTGGCAATTTTTCCATTGCATATCTGTAACACAGAAAATACTTGTAAATAATCAGCATGATTTAGTGATCTTTCAAGGTCTCTTCCAGCTCCTAATATTCTGTGATTTACACCCAAGTTCAAAACAGAGAAAAAAAAACACACAAAAAAGGGGAAAAAAAAGAAGCCACTGTGTTTTCAATCATAAAAACTTAGAAGATCCCTGACATCTCAGTTGCAAAGGGATATATAAACAAACCTTCCTAGGATGCCAATTGTTTTCGCCTCAAAGCTAGAGTAATGAAGATAAAAAGGGGAGAAATTAATTGCATATTCAACTGATCACCAACAGGTATCACTGGGTGTAGTTACACTGCTGGAACTGTGCTGTTGTTTTTGTTTTAAATCACATGGGGGTGAAAGGCTTCAAGCCAGGACAAGCTGTGCTTTTACAAGAGCAGCATCAATTGCAGGCATGGAGACACATGGGAAGACAAAAGTCTTGTGAAACTTTTCTGTCCAAGTCAAAGACTGCCATTTTTCTCCTGTAGTGTCTTCAGCGTGCAATGCCATGCTCACAAAGAGAAGTTATACAGATAATTCATATCAAGCTTCACAATAAAATAAGTGTTACTAGTTGTAAAGAAAAAAACCACATTCTTAAAATAAAATTCTAAAAGGAAACCCAGTGCAGACATTCAGGTTTTTAATTCTCATCAGATTTACATATATTTGCCTAGTTTACCAAGAGACAAACCAGAAGTACACCATCACAAGGCTCAAAATCACATTCTTGCCAATTTAAATCAGTCATTCAAACTGTCTGGATCGGTAACGATAACGATCACAACTCTTAATAATAATGACCACATAACATTAGCTTCAGAGGCAGCTGACAGTTCACATAAGGTTAATTCCTTATTCCAGAAGGATTCAAGATGTGTGCAAACATCTACAGGTCTGCCCAAACTCTGGGAGACCACAGTATGTGCATACAGAAAGCTCTGCAGCATCCCATGGGCACCCAGACTAAAGAAGCGCTGTCCCAGTGCCGCACGGATCGCAGGCGATCGCAGGCCGCTTGTTAGCACAGCCAAGTGTGGAGTGGTGCACACCTGAACAGGTACGGCACGCCAGCCTTCACGCAGCACGGCACGCTGACAGGTGGGCTCAGGGGCTGCCCAGCCTGGTAAAAGTGTGCAGGGTTCTCACCTTGACAACGAGGTCCACAAAGCCCTTGTCATCATCACTGGAAACTGGAGTGTAAGGTCTGACGACCAGAGCTCCGTTGATCCGTGCAGACAGGTAGATGTGCTGACCTGTACACAGGGAAGAAAAGAAGCAGTTTGCTTTCTAAAGATTTGGCTTTCAGCGACTGCACTGAGTTGGCATGGACTGCTAATGAAGTCTCAAAGTTCTCCTAACCACATTTGTTTTAGGGACCAGTTTTTCTCCTCTCAAACTGCCAGGTACTATTCACACTTTTTTATTAAGATGAACACTTTATTTACAACTGTTCTTACTTTGACCACAGATCACTCATGCCTACCAGAAGGTCTCCCAGCTGCCATGGATAAAGCAACTTACTAGGCCAGCTCTTCCTCCAGCTTAACATTTAAATGTAGTGATCATGTTTCAGTGTCACCCACTTGCTGAACTTCCCCCAGTAGTTTCAATTCTCAATCTCAACCTTTTTGGTGAAAAAAATCCAAACCAAACAAAAAAAAGCCCTCAAATTCCATTCCTTTGAAAGGTTTTCTTAAGAAATTCCAACAACCCAAAGAAACCCAAGCGAAGAACACCTAGGATTCATTTGGATTTCGCTGTTTCACCACCACTAGTTCAACAGAACCTACCCTATCTCCTAAGAGGAATGCAGCTTTCCAAAGACAGTGCAGCATCTCTGGCTGTTGTCTGAACACAAAGAGGTGACTTTACCGCCAAGATGGAGGAAGGACAGCTACGCAAACCAGTGGATGAATGAAGATGTGCTGCCCTAACCAACTCGAAGTTGTACACAGTCACAAGGGTGCCTCGAATCACCCTCTCAGCAAAGCCTTACCCACACCTGGCAGCATGCCTGTTTCCTGATAAGGGAAGGCCTGAAGCAGCAGCAGCCTCCTGTTCCCCTCCTCCAGGCAAAGGGTGGCCTCACCACCCCCTCCTCCAGGAACAGCTCCTTGGTGACCTACTGCAGACTGTGAGCACTGACAGATGGGACCACGGTTGGGACACATCTCACAGAAACTGGTACAAGTCCAGTAAAAGGAGCTCCTCTCAAAGGGAAAACATGCCTTATGCTCTTACATGTTAAGCTTTACACCCACCCTGCCAGGACAGCAGCTGCTGGCAGCCTCTACATGGGGCCATCACACAACCCCACTCTTCCTCAAAGTGAAACACTTTTTTTTTACTACGTAACACTGTGACTGGTGGTAAAAGAGAAACACTAGTGCTGGATTAAACGTGCAGGTTGCATGCCAGTATCTGTTCCACAGTTGCCAAACCTGCTGATCCCAGTTACTTTGACCACCCTCGCCACCCAGTGATCAACTCCCCCAGTTACCCACAGATTAGCCCATGCAGAGCACCTTCAGGAGCTTGACTATGTCTCTCCTGGGACCGTGCAGGGCCAGGCACGCACCTTCTCACGCTGTGCTGAAGCGACTTGCCGATTTGCCCTGATCTTACTAAAACACTGGAGGAAGTTCCAGCATCCAGCAGGCCAAATTCACCACAGATCTTCACTTCCTTTCTGTTAGCACATAGGTCAAGAACAACTGCTGGGCTGAGACAGCTCACTCCTTGATATTCACTATGGGCAAGGGAGGGAAAATCGCTGTGCCCTCATGGCTAAAATAAGATGATGAGAATACAGCCCGAACAAGAGGGAACCTAAACACAGCAGACTGTAATGCTGGAAAGGTGCTGAGGACTACCACAAAGCACCTCTAATCCACAGATCACTGCAAGAGGTTGTCAAAGCAGAAGTCCCTATTAAACACAGGTCACAATTAAGTGTTCTTTATACAAGCAGTAGGAAACAATAGCACTAAGCTATTACAGAAGGCAGCATGCCATATGGCGAGGCCTAAGGAAACATCTACCCCAGGGCTGATTAAGAAGTTCCAGGAGACTGGCTTCGAATTCAGAAGTGAGGAGATCATCTGGTAAACCTCGTGTTAGAGGAGAAGTAGCTGTGAGCACTGCCTCAGGGGATGGAAAGGGACCAGAGAGACCCAGCACCATGGGAGTAACACACAATGGAAAACTGAAACTGCGAAAATACAAGTCCAGACCAATGCCTGTTTCTACTGTCTTCGCAGGGAGAAGCTGCACGTACTCTTGCCCTGTAAGCACACAAGACTTCAGACCCTGCAGATGACTCACAGCACGAGGATAATCCTGCAAAGCTCTCAACACCAGCTCAAGCCACGTGGACAGTATTTGAAATTCAACAGTTCAAAGTGTAAAGGAAAACATCCCAAACACATTTCTTACAGTACAATTAACAATGGTGGGATTCTCAGAATCTGTCTATAGGACAGAACGTACCTATAGGGAGACCCAGAACATGATCTATGGAAGGGAGAGCAAAACGAAATCGTCTTGTGTCATGACTAACTTCCTGCAAGAGAGAACAAAAAGAACAATTAGCTGTGTTGATGGAATTTAATGTTTGTGATTTTATTTGTAAAATCTACACCCTGGTCTGGCTTCCTGCAGGATTAAATACTTGGTTGCGGGAGAGCAGCAGCGCAACTGCAATTTCTGCGTGAAGCAAGTGTGAACTGCTGAACATGGTGATCTTGTAGACATCAACTTCTCAGTCAAACTCCCTGAAGACGTAACTTAAAACTATCTCAGAATTAATACAGAAGTAAAAATGGAATTAAAACAAATTCAAATACTGTTTTGATGTATTTCTAAATGTGAACAGCAATACTTACTAAGATGACAGATACTCATATGCAGATTAATACTAAATGATAACTAAGTACTATAAACATTTACATTGCATTCTGTGAGAAGGCCACAAGACAAGAATTGATCAGTTCTTCAGTTCACATTTAAAGTTTAAATACACAAGAGATCCAGACCAAAAGAATTTTGATTTTGATATCTCAAACTCACATTAATTAAATGTAGATGACTTCAGAAGACTCTAGCTGATGTCAAGAAAATTAGGAAGTAGCAACTCGGTACCCTTTGCTAAGAGCCTTCAAAATAATTTCCCCATAAAAAAAAGCATTAAAAGCATACAGCCCAATGCCTCATTGAATGACTTTTTTTAAAGCCCTATTGGACATCACTTGTCATTGTCCTAAGCATCTGGAAACCCTTGGCCCCCAGCTACCAGGACACATTTCTCTCTCGGGCTGCAGGTGCTGAAGAGCTTTCCACATCCACAACTCCAAATGCAAAGCTGGAGAACAATTTTTGCAAGCTGGTGCTTTGATGAAGCCACTGAAATACAACAAATTAGTCATTATCACGTTAAAAAAAATTAAATTAACTCATCTAACTGTATTAAGACAGCTTTTTCCTATGTTAAGCATGAGGAAGCAGCCTTGTGGTGACAAGGCTGCTCTGTTCAACATACTCAATGTGGGCAGATGTTAACGTTGCAGCTGGTAGGGAAAAGGCAGAGAGCAGGTAGAGGATGAAAGGCTTCTGCCTGCAATCAGCTTGACAAATCAGTGCATTTGATTTCCAGCTCTCACACAAAAAACCTAAGCTGTGTTAGAAGATCCATGCATGACAAACCAAGCATTCTCCAGACCAGTGCTTTTCACACTTGGGGCTGCAGACACCTAAAAACTGTTTGTATATAACAGCAGAATCCTTCTGAAGTTTCACATACATGTACTGCTGCATGACAGGCCAGTGCATGTGACCCAGTCTTCCACCACAAGCTCCATCCCAGTTTCTTTACCTGTGAAATCAGCCTAAGCAGTTCCTGCAATTCCCCTTCCTGGTCAAGCTTCTTGTTCCCTTCCTTGGGCCACTGTAAACTAAGGGAAGTTTCCACAAGGCAACATCATCAACTTTACCATCAGAATACATCAGGTTAAAAATTACAACCCCCAGCTACTCAAAACAGGGAGTTCACTGGTTCATTTTCTGTTTTAAACACAAATCTAAGTCTCTGCTGAAAGTACCAACAGCTTCATAGTCACAAAAATATATACCAATGTGGGAACAAGTGAAACTTCAAGACAGTAGGTCTTCATCTAGGCTGGGCTGAAGCAAGGCTAGGAGCCACGCTACAAGGTAAAAGCCGCTTCCTGAAACTCCTCTGGAAATGGAAGGTAAACTCTAGCCAGCCACACAGATGTCTTGAGTAGGCTCCACAACCACACCGAGAACCACAATTCCCTTCCCAAGTTAAAATGGGTTTGTGCAATGGCATGTGGGGTTAGATTAAAGTTCTTATCTACTCCACATTTAACAGCTTGTGAAATACAAATCGAAGCATGTCAGAAATACTTTGACTAATTCCATCTTTCCCAGACAAGTAGATATGGCAACACTGAGAAATTTAGCACCAAAGATCAGAATGTTTGCACCAGATTTTTGGCAGGATGTTAGAAGCTACCAGCACTTACTGTAACAAAGTTATTATTTTTCAAAATTCACTTTTGTTTCCAGGACACACTTTCCATTTAGGAAACAAACCATAAACATCTGCCAGCGAAATATTCCCAGTTGATCAAAGTACCTCATGCAGCAGCGTTTGACCTGGTTACATAAGAGCCGTTCCTCCATTCCAAGGTTAAGAAAAGCAGCATACAAAAATTAACAAGAGTGAGGAAAAAAAATTAATCAGTGCATAACAAACCATCAAGTGCACTGTGAATTCTCTTCTGATGCAAACTGCTACAGCAGAAACCTGCAACTAGCTTGAGAAAGTGGGGAGTATACATTAGCAGGGAGTATATAATAACAGCATTGTCGGAGTGCACATGGGAAATAAATTCAGTGATGCCGCCCAGCCCAAGCCACAGGGAAGCTTTCAGTTCCCACGAAACCAGGACTTGGAATGACAGTGATTGTTTCTTTTAACAGGCAGAACAAATGAAAGCCAAGCTATCAGTGGACTCAAACTAGTCTCCGTTCCAGCGTCCAGCCCAAAGTCAAAACCCTTCTCAGCAAACCCCTTCTGATAACATTTTGATTAGCTTGTTAACTTAAAAAGTCAACACTAAAAATATCTTCAGGTGTTACTTCACACCCAAAAAGTCAAGATTTGTATTTCATGCTTTGATGGTGATTTGGAAAAACTGGAAAATTTCCAAGGGAAATTTGGACTTTTCACCTTTTGTGGCTTTGATTGCCTTCCTGCAAGTTGAGTTACCAACTTCTGATAGCAAGACCCAACCCCAAAAGGGTCCTGATGACTCTCCTCTGAAAACCCGGTTGAGCAGCCTGTGAGGTACAGAACAGCTTCTACTTTTAACAGAGAAAGAAGCTGAGACAGCCCAGGTGCCGTCTGGACTACATAACTTAAACACCTTTGACCCTGTAACACATTAGGGTAGATAAACCCAGTGACAGCAACTGGCATCAACATCGTTCCGACAACTCCGATGCTGAATGCTACTGCCTGCTTGGCCGGACCCCATGACTATATACAAGTATTTGCCCTGCTGCAACACTAGCCAGGATGTAAGAAGCTCCAAGCACTTCACAGTGTCCACACAGACACCGTGCTGAGCAGCAGACACACACTCACCTCCTTATCGATCAGCCTCAACGCGTACTTCACCTCAGGGTCCTGCAGAGTGATCGCAGGACGGGGATTCCTGAAAAGCCTCAGGATGGTGCTGTAGATCAGCCATATTGGGTACGTCACCACCCGGGTCAGCTGCAGCAACACAGGAAGAGGGTTAGGACATGTATCCATGATACAGAGAAGTTACTGTGGTGAGAAGGAATGTGGTAGCATGACCTGGCAATGCTTATTAAGAACACACCATCCAACATAACACACAAGTTTGCTTCGTGAATTCCCAGTGTTATTCCTACATTAGACACTTGGGTTTGGTGACCCTCTGCCCATGTGCCAGCATGTCCTTAGTGGGAAATACATACACATGTGTATAAGGTGGATTCACCAGTAGCTGGCTTAATCTTTGCAGGAGCTGTCCCCAGACTCCAGTCTTCCCAGTTGCTGACATCTGGATGTACAAACTGGTGTTGCACAGTCCCCTTCCCACACCACTACACATGTTGCTGACACCCAGTTTATATGCTTGGGGGTTTCATGCTTAACCACAAACCCCACTCTCTGGCAGCCAGCCTGGACTCCTGGCCCCTCGAGCAACGAGCAGAGATGCACATGTGCCTGGTCTCCAGGCTACCTTGCCTACTTGCTGGGTAGTCTGTCTTGATCTTTGCTAGCCATCATGCACTTGTGCTGAGTGCTGGCACCACAGCACACAGGCCCTCTGACCTGGCACCTGGAACCTGCCCACACCTGTGTGCACAGAACAGCATCCCCACCCCAGGAAAGCAGCTATGGAGCTCAATGAGGACACGTGACAGACTGCACTGACTGCCTGCAGGATGCAGCCAGGCAAAGAGTACAGAGCAGACCTGTTTACACAGGGTCAGCCCTTTTTATGCCTTTATCTGTTTATTTCCCCTACTTTTTGTTCCTCCCTAAACAGCCTTAATCCCTGCCTTTGGTTCATCCCCCTCAAGGTCCCACAATCCCCACTGGTACATGCAGACAGGCATCAACCCAGCCCGATGGGGCAATGGTTTGCCCAGACAGCTCTGGGAAGGGCCAGGGCTCATTTCTCTGAGTGGGTTACTGGAGCTCCCCTGCCCACCAGTCTCTCTGTGCTCCTTTGTATGCATGTGTGTGGAGATAAACCTTCAGGAGTTGGCTGCTCTCCTGTGATGGGCCTTGGAATAGCATGGTCAGGGTATCACCCAGGTTCCCCACCCGCCATCAAGAATCTGTGTGTGTAGACTGGATCCTCAACCACCTCACCTAACATGCACCGCTGCTCTTGGCCTTTTACATCACAGCAGATGGAGGCATCATCATGCAGCCTGCTACAGGGATGAGCTTCACCCCCCAGGCTGAAGGTCCACAAGACGGGACCAGGTTATGGCCCCACACCACCCTCTTCATCCCACACACACAGACTACTGAGACAGAAGAGACCAAGTGGCCCCGATGGCCCGGAAAAGCATGAAAGAGAACACCCTGTCACTACAGCTGTGCACACAAAGTGGAGGGAAGACAGCACCTCCCCAGCCCAGTGCCATACACCTTGGGTACTTGGTGGGTCTACAGGCTTGAAAGCTGGGTCACCCACTGGCTACAAGCACAGAGCCTGTCAGGACTGTGCTCAGCTACAGGCCTGTGTCTTCATCTCTAGTGCCTGTTCCCAGGGACAGTCCAGTTCTTGTGAGGGTTAGATAAGCACAACAGCCTAGGAAATCACTTGTGTAGGTGGGTTTGGTCTAACTTAGGTCAGGAAAATAAACTGAATAATTGCTTGTAAAAATTCTCTCCAACTCTGTAATTTGCTATTTTGTTAAAGAACTGAAGGGGGGGGGGAGCATTACCAAAAGAGAGAAGGAAAGCCAACAAACAAACAAAAAAAGAAAAAACAGAAGCACTTAGATTGCCTATAACACACTTTCTCTTTTTTTAGAAGTGCTCAAAGTCCTGCCTGGTTAGCTTTCACTTTCATTTTATTTTAAAGAGACCTTTCAGAATCACATTTTCTGTAAGTATGACAGTTCTCAGGAGGCTACATTATCAAGACTTTTACATCATTATTACTACTATTACTATTAAAACTGTGGCAAGGATACAATTTTAAAAAGGGAACAGCATAGAATCTCTCTTCTTAAAATGTTCCTGTGTGGGTTTTAAATTTCTCAGTATAGCCTGAAGGCCCACCATATGCATTCCCCACCCCCCTTCACTTTTACATGAAAATACTGAAATAGCTCAACACAGGTTGTTTCTGAAGACAGTGAAGTTTACAGGAATGTCATTCCTTAATTCCTGAAGATCACTGCAGCTCCAGGAAGAACTTCTGTTACTGGGTCACAAAGAAGCAGGGAGGGAGGGGTGTTGTTGCAGAAAGTGACAGAGCAGCAAGTAAGCTTCCTAATGGTCACTGCAACAGGTGAATGAGAACTGGTGAAGATAGCAAGCTGAACCTGTAGCAGATGCTGTTTCAAGTAAGACATTAATATGCCAAAATGAACTACTTTCATTTACAGATATGGTTATCTAAAACAGACCTGAAAAGGGACAGCTGTGGTCTAGCTAAAATTGCAATTGGAAATGGGAATGCAAGGCTCAGTTTCAACTCCAACATTAATGTATGTCAGTAACAGATGACCAGGAACAGAGGAGGAGAGTGGAGTTCAAAACATCATCTTGGCAAGTCAGCTTCACCACCTGGGTACAGAGATAAGTGTTTTCTCCCACTTTTACCAATGATTTTTGGGTGATCAGATGTCAAGCAAAAACTACCACAGCTGTTCAAAAAATGAGATTAACACAGTCTTTCCCCCAATGTGCACAATCACCACCTTTTGAAGCAATGCACCAGAGCTGAGCCTACTGGAACAAAATGAAGTTCAATTCTGACAAATGCTTTTAAGATGGTGTTTAGCCTCATGGAAGGCAATTTGTTATTCATGGTCAATTAATGCAAAAGCCTCGTGGGATTTAGGCTGGAAAGTGAGCACACCCACTAACTCAGATAGCTATTTTAGCTCCTTAGTCAGAAGGTATCAACTAACTGGTGGGCAGAAAGAATCGAAAGCTGATGGTAAACAGTTGTCCTTGCTAAGAAATACATTCTCAGGGTTAGAAGTGATCCATATACTCTTTGCACTGGGTACATCAAGATATTCACGTGGATAACTGCAGTGCAACCATGCAAGCCGCATCAGATCTACATCAACAGAGGGAGGGATCGGCTGGCCCCGAGAGCCAGGAATCACTAAATGGAAGTCCTGGTGACTCAGAGTTTCCAGTCACACAAATCTTTGCTAACAGAGATCAAAAAATAAGTAACCGAGCAAGAATTTTTATTAATGGAAACAGACCTCTGTGGGATTAAAACAAAAGGCCCAAGGGAGAAGCCATGTCAAGGCGCTTGCCTTTCCTCTCCACTAGGGTGTGGCAAGCAAAACACAGTTTACCGTGAAAATGACGGCTGGACACTCCATGACAAAACCGCGGTACAAGCACACAAAACACACTCTTCTTTGGCAAGAAAAACCGCGCACCCTCCCCTCTCCCACGCTTCCTCGATCAGACCTCGTTTTAAAGTATCCTCAGTTAAAGATTCTTCTGATTTGTTGCTGAAGGCGAGAGGATTAAGGGACAGGCATTCCTTCTACAGCTTTAGCATCTGCCTCATTCTCTCCCGTTTAAGTAACGTAATAAGCAGCTGTACCCAAACTAGCGGGTGTGGCATCTACCCTGCGCTGCTCCTCTGAGGTACCCGCAGCAGCTACGCCCGAGTCGGCGCCTCAGAGGCACGACGCGGTGTGTCGGGCAGCTGCAGAAAGAAGGTATCGACACACGCCACGGGTAACGGCGCTGCAAACCCACCGCTCAGCGGACACGATCACAAAAGAGTTCTCCGCTGTAGCAGCGGCTGCCAAGCTGTCAGCACCGAGCTGAGAGAATAAACACCCCCCACAGCGGCTAACGCGGGCATCATTACCCCACGGACAAGAACCATGGGTGTCCCCGCCCCGGCCCAGGCACGAGAAAGCCCCTGAGCCACCGCATCGATGAGGAGGGTGACACAGGCGGTCAGGCTCACCCCGCCTCAGCTGACGGGGACCCCGCCCAACGGCCCCCGCTCTGCTCAGGCATCCGCGGGGCCCGGGGGCCCACCCCGGGCGCCTCCGATGCCGGCGAAGCGGCCCAGCCCGAG
>VXBZ01007879.1:699-37669 GCA_013399135.1 Heliornis fulica | reverse complement strand
AATCGCGGCGGGAGGCGCTCCGCGTTGCGTGTTTGCCTCCCGCGGCGCTCCACGCCGGCGTGGGACCGACAGACCCGCGCGTCGTGCGGCTGCCCCGGCCGCGCCGCGTACGCAGCGCCGCTCAGCCCCTGCCCACCCGCTTCGATAGCGATGGGGGAAAGCAAGGGCAATGCAAGGGCCGTGTCTGCCCTTTCTAACCGGCGGTCGAAGCCCCGCTATCTTTTCGCGGTAAGGAGAGGCGATGTATGCCAACACCGCGGCTCGTTATCGCACCAAATAAACTTCCTAGGCGTTAACTTCCCCCGGTTGTGCTGCAGCTTCAGAGCCAGCACCCGCCTGCAGCCCGCGGTGCGGAGAAGGGTGCTCCGATGCCCATCGCTGGCACCTCCGAACCTACTCCATCTCGTCACGGCCAGCAGACAGATTTGTAACGCTCACCCACGGGGCAACGGAACCGAGCTGCGGAACAAGAGAGGGAACAAGGCCGCCTGACGTTGTGGTTTACAGTTATGTGCTCAGAGTAACGACCGAGAAGCAAACGTGTCATATCGCTGTTGCCAAACATCACACGCTCCACAGCTCTTTGATTACTACCTCCTAACCTGCAGTGAACTGGCCTCAAGGATTCCTAGGCACGGTTTCTCCTCACAGAAACCAAGGGAAGGCATGTACTGCTAAGATTTTAAGAAAAGCCATTAGAAAAGCCACTTCCTCCTGTAGCCCCTCAACTCGCTCTAGGGTACTGAGCCACCCTTATCCCAAGCATGTGCTGCCCCCCAGCCCCTCTGCTTGCTGTCTGTGCAAGCAGGTAACCAGCTGTGAGAACATCTGTAACTGAACCATGGTTTACCTCCTAAACCCAGAAATTAGCTGAGGTAAATAAAGGCATGTTAACATACCAACCTGGAGGTAAGCAGGTCACATCATTGCACAATGTAGGTAAAGACAATAAACTGCAGGAATTATATATTCCTGGCAATTACATGACAAAAACATGCGTGGCTATGTAACCCTCTTTCTTTCTTTTCTCTTTAAGGACAGGTGCTGCACTGGGAATTCCTGAGTAAATGGAGGATTTATAACACCATTGGCTAGGGAGAAGAAGGACTTCAGGTTGAGGGGCTGATGCTTAGGAAAGTGGGGAGATAACTAAGAGACAGGCTGGGCACAGGGACCGTGAAGCTTGGTGGGAGATAATGTGCCAGGTGAGACTCCAGCTTGATAATTAAAGCTTAATGAAGAGCAAAGTCCAGAAAGTCCCTGCCCTCTTCTCACAGTGAGCTCTGACTTGCTCAGGTTCCCACTGACCAGCCCAGGCCATGTCTCTGCTGCTTTTCAGTGTTGTTCAGCTTGTAGGGACATGGCAGCAATAGTCAAAGCTCCCATGGGAATGTCCAGCAAACTCAGCTTCTCAGAAACTTTCCTCTTCCCTATATCCATGCACAAAGTTGACCCAAAGGCCTGCTCTGGCTTCTCCAAGGAAAGGACTGAGCCTGCTGTAGATCTGCACCGTGCTGGTTCCAGCTGCCAGCTCTTACTTGGTCTCCCTGTGTGAGCCTAGCCAGCAAAAATGTTGCCTTCATGCACGAGTGAGCCTAGGCTGCTTTGAGTCCCAGGCTTGTAAAGCACATTGTTCTACCTCACCCTCTCCACTGAGAGGTTTAAACTAAGTCAGGATGAGCCCTTTCCCTCTTCAGGGAAGTTTAGGCACCTGAGTAGAGGCAACAAACCAACACTTACCCATTAGCCACCTTGGTTACAAAGCAAAGTACTTAGTCCAGAAATGCAGAGATGCCTACATGCTTTAAAAACGGGTCTTATTCACAGTGTTTCCTTGACCTTGCCAAAGGTCAGCCTCTGATGCTTCAGGAGGCAGTTTTATTAGGCACAAGCCTATTGCCTCATTCCTGTGGTAATGTTGTTCACGTGAGTGAGACAGCACCAAATATTCTTCTGGTTCCCTCATGACACAAAAGAGGAACAGATAGAAGAGGAAGGAGTAGGACAGTAGGAGCAGGACAGTAGGACCTGGCCCCTTGCAGAACAAATGTACAGTGCCCTGAGCCATAGGTTTGACAAAACATTGCTGATCTCTTCAGCAGAGAAAGCCAATCCCTGGTGTTAGCAAGGCTGCACTCTGGACACTCACGTTTTCTTACTGTCTGCATCATAACTGGGAACAACCCAGATTCTGTGCTGATCTCATTTGCCTTTGATCAGCACTTTGTTTCTCTTGGCATACTCTGTGGGATCCTTAAGTTTTCCTTAGCTGAACAACTAAATCATAGGACAGAAGTTTTACAACACATTTAAGTACACGTTTAATTAAAAAATTACTAGTGATGCTACTGATCTGACCTGTAATTTTATCAAAGATTAACTTAAATCCGCTGACTCCAGTGATGCTGCAGCTTGTAAATGGAAATTTCCTGGGTTCCCATCTGGTCTCTTTCTGTTAATTTGAATATGAGAGTTGCAACTTTGTAATGGACAGAATATGCCCAGTGATTTTTGTATTTTAAATAAAAAGCCCAGAAAAGCCTTCCTGCATTCAGTTGATAAACTGAATTGTATTGTTGTTATTTATCTTGCTTGCCCAGAATGGCAGCAAACAGTAAAAAAAATGGTAAAGAATAAATTATGTCAAAATTAAGGATGTTTGGTTTTTGAAGTACATTAATTTCCCCTGCCAGTACCAGAAAGAAGCTTCCCTTCTAAGTGAGCTAACAACATATCCTGTCCCCTATGCAATCCCATGTGCCAGGCATCGTCATTGCCTGCAGCTTTGTATGGCTCTAAAACTATTCTTTGCAGGGGTGCATGGACCAGAGATGCAGAACCATTTATGTAAATAGGAGCCTAATACCAAACCATTTTTGCTTCTGTATATGTACATATATAGATATATACATATANATATAATATTATTATTATGGAGAAAAATTAATCAAACAAAAAGGGGCTTTAAACCACTGGAAAGTTAATTTAGCCATGTTATGAATGCAAACCTCGCAGCACCCACACTTGGGTGGGCACCTGCACTTTCCAGCACCTGCCACCACTTGCTTCCAGAGATGTATGCAAAGTGCTGCCTTTGTACAACCTTTCTTGGTTATAATGTCTCCTAATATTCACAAGGTCACAACTAGCAATTGCAGCTGTAAATAGAGAATAAATTTTTTTAATTTTTCTTCCCCACCTATAATTTTTTTGATCACTGATTTATTATCATCTTCCCTTCTGTTGTCAAATAATAACTGTATATGGAACAGCAAGACTAGAACGGCCCATCTATCTCAGTCAAAGCTTTCAGACCTGAAGAGCTTATTTCTGGGCCCAGAATTCATGCAGGTTTCTAAAAGCCTGGTAACAAATAACCCAGCATAACTGCAGAAGCAGTGCCATGACTCGTGTCTGCAGTTCATACATGGATCTGGGGTTCATATCTGAAAGCCCAGTGTGAGAAGGTAGCGGTTGCTGTGCGTCTCTGCCGTCACCATCCCTGCCATACTGATTGCGAGGATAAGGCAAAGCAGGAACCTGGCAGAGGTTGCTCTGACTTCCTGGTCTGAGTGTGCTTGCGCTGAGAGAGGCGTGAGACGTGGAACTGTCCCTACACTCCACATCATCTTGTAGGGTTTGGCACCTCCTGCCTCTCCTTTGCCTTCCTGTGCTGCCTGTCAGTCTGAGTGACAGCCCTCAGCAGGCAAGCGGAGTATAAGAGGGAGACAGCTTCATGCCTTGGACTACCAGAAGGATTTCTGAGCTTCAGGTTGTGTTTTGCCTTCTCAGGGTATTTGCTAAGATAAAGCCTTCATCCTACATGGCTGATGGGTAAGAGAAAATCATACCAAATTTTTTCTAATGTGAAGAGTGGTGGGGATGGGAGATACTTTTTGGGGAGACATGTGAAGGGGAGTTATGTGAAAAGCAGCACTGCTTCCTGTTTCCGTTCGTTTTTTCTAACTCACAGCAGTAGAAGTTGGTGAGATGACTGTATCATAAGCTGGTTTAGCTAAAACAAGGTGATGCTAAGATCAAGTGTTGCTTACCCATAGCTGATAACATAGAATCGGTTCTTCAAGCATCATCTGTGTGCCCAGGACCTTGACAGCATGTTGGCCAATTTGCCCATTCTTGTGTTTGTCCCTTGACTATGCATTTTGATTTCTACCTGCAAAACCTGTCCTATTTATCCTTTGCTATTTCAACCAACTTTAAACTAAGAAAAACATCACAGGACTCAAGGAAAAGAAACACACTGGTGGAAGAGGTGTATCTTTCATTAACCAATATAGGCTGATGCATGTATTTCACAACATTTGAACCAATTTTTAAAAAGATATTGGAAACCCCTTGTAAACAGCTGCTCATCAGGCTTTTCAAATGCTTTTCTTCCCTATGCCAAGATTAAAAGCTTCTTTTTAAAAATTTACTTTCAAGATGTTCAACCAAAGTTTCTTTGCAGGGCTCTGTGTGACCCATTTGCAGTACATGTTTTTCTTGCTTTGACGCTGTTGACTTGCTCACATGATTCACCACTGACCCTTTAATTCTCTTCATGTGTTGAGTCATTTTTGATTTATATCCATAAAAGACTTCTTCTTGGGGCATCATTTTGAGGAGAATGAAAGTGTCATGCAAGAAAATAATTTGGAAAAACGGGCACACCATGTAAGTGTTTCACTGGAAAGCTATATTAAAACTATATATTAATATAAATTATAAATAAATATTATATTAGAGTCTTTTGCTCTAGCTGAACTGCTGGTGCATTAATTACTATGGCAAAGAGCTGTGGGGTGGTGCTTTATGCACAGAAGCACATCCAAGCAAGAGTCCAACTGAACAAAATCTAGTTGGCCAGACTTCTTGCACAGAAGTAACTTACTCTGTGTGAAAGCACACAACTGAGAGATTTCACCATAGGGAGGTGATTGTGAATTAATGATAAAAATCTCAGGTTTGAGTCACACATATAATTACATTGACAACCAGAGAAATAGACAATACTCCTTTTCAGGGAAACCTTACCCAAATGCTGTGTGTCATGGATTTGCATGAAGGTTTTGGGCTGCCTCTCTTTGAAGTTGTCTTGCCTCATATGTGTAAGCTAAGCTTATGGGTGTTTTTTAAAGAAATACTGTCCAGAAAGAGATTGTACAGGATGACTCTGTAAGTTACTAAACAAGTTCTTTGCTTTGGCTGGGATATATTTTTCTTTACCTCTAATTTTCAGTTATAATGGGTACAGGTGTTCTGCTCTGTTTGAGAATGAAAGGGACAACAAAAAGGAGAGGAAAAGTCCATGAGGAGATTATGGTAGCACCCAGCAGAGAAAGAGGAAAGAAAAGGCTTTTATTCTAAAAAATTAAGTGACTTTAGACTGTAGAGACACATTTTCTTTATGTGGGACTACATTTAGTAGAAGTATATATATTTATTAGATAAATAAGAAGGTTGAAATCTGTAGCTAAGTTCTTGCTGTGACCCTCTCCTGAGAAGACACCTTGAGCTTGCCTTCATGAGCTTCATGTAATATTCCATAATATTTCTAGAGTAGGAAAGATCAAAGTCCTACAGTCCTTTAAAAACACAGGACAGCTCTACCAAGAGCAGAACAAGAACAAAGAATAGGTATTGAAGTGATGACAGATTTGCTGTATAACTTTTTATGCTGTATGACTTTTAACAAAATATAGACATACTAAAATAAATGTATATAAAATGCTATAAATTTGGAACAAAATATAAAAAAGGAAAGGAAAAAAACCTAGAAAAATTACCTTACATCCCCTTAATATTTAACATACCTTAAATGTACAACAGGCTCTTATTGCCACAGGTAGTTTCTTCCAAAGTAAAAACTGTATTAGCCATAATATGGTGGTGCTCAAACAGCTGGGACAAGCAGGTGCAGAGTAGGCAGTAAGAGAGTCCAAAACCCAGGAGAAACGTAATCCAGCAGAAGTAGTTTAGTCCAAAGTAACGTGAATGTAGATGGTGCTGAAAGTTTGAAGAACATCCCTGGTACTGTTCTGTGAACTTGCCGGTCCTGTTCCCGGGTCTTCAGCCCAGATGGCGCGATGAACAATTTTCTGTTTGATGTCAGTTTGTAAGTTCTTCTGAGAAGGAATTGCTTTTCTTAAGGCTCTGAAAAGAATGTGGAGGTACAGCTGAAAATAACTAAAAAACGCTGCTGGTGGTGGCTCCAGTGAAATGCTGCGAGCCTAAGTCCCTGTGAAATTAAGCTGGTGGCTTGCTTGGGCTGCACAGCCAGTGCTGACAATGTGATGCCACAAGCCACACTTCTGCTGTATAAGCAGAGCCTGGGCTTTGGGCAAGGGCTCAATACAGCCTCCTTCTGCTCCACTGTAAGATCCATGCAAGTGCTTGTTCCCAGCAAACACCTTCCTTCGTATCTGTCTTTAAGTCCAGCAACAAACATTTCCTTTCACTCCTGTATACTAGAATTTCTAGTCCTTTTGCTTTCTTCAGCAATTGACACCTATTCAAGTCCAGTTGAAAATTCACTGAGCCTGAAAGAAAACGGGCTGTTGGTGCCTCCAGTGTAGCTGAGGTACTTGACAGCTCAGATTCCCAGCTGCAGGCAGATTGAGGTGTGGCAACCAAAGTAGTTATGGTTATCTGCCCTCCCCTTCTGCAAGAGGCTGCTTTCCCCACTCTAAATAATGCTGAGTATAATAGGAATATCATATATTTTCTTTATGCTCCTCAGCTGCTCCAGCTTACACCCTGGTGCAATAATGTAAACTGGCTGCTTTTGGCTCTTCAATCAGGTATATGAATTTCCTCGGGCAACAAGCTATTAAGGAGTTAGGCACAGATGATTACGTGTCTCAGGATTTTAATCTTGGGCTGTATGAGTTCCATCTCACAGTTACACAAGCAATTCTGAAGAAAAAAGATTGCTCAATAATTTGGAAAGAAAAAAAAAAGAAGACATCCTGGTTTGCTACTTTCTATTCCTTACAGCATGGAGTTTCACAGAACCACTAGGTTGCAAAAGACCACTGAGATCATGAAGTCCAGCCATACCTGTCCTCTCCTAAACCATATCCCTGATCACCTCATCTACCCATCTTTTAAATACATCCAGGGATGGTGACTTGATCACCTCCCTGGGCAGCCTGTTCCACTGCCTGACAACTCTTTTGGTGAAGAACTTGAACCAGCAGCTTCTGAACCAGCCATGAAGCATAGTTCAGGGCAGGAGAAGGCACATAAAACCTCACTTTTACTCCTTCTAGATCAATTAATTAATGCCCTCTTTTCTGATATGATTTCTATTCTCTCCCTGCTAAAAACAGGGCAGGTGCCAACCTGCCTCAGTTTTTGCTCTTCCTGCCTCTCAAGCTGCCTCACATCAAGGCTACTGTGTCAGAAGACTGACCATGCCACAGTATTTGCTCACTTATTCTGCTAGAGAGCGTGGAATTTGCCACTGGCAGGAGGATGCAGCAAGGAAGCTTCTCCAGAACAGCAGAAGATGTAACAGAAATCTGTTATGAGGTTCAGAGTTGGGGTTGGAGGTGACCCAGTTCAATCTGGGAGAACCAGTAGATAAAATCATGGAAAGTTGATGTTTGAAAGAAATACCCATTGTCAACAAATTTATGCTTTTTTTTTTCTTTTCTCAAGAGCATCTGGTCTGGAGGAGAAATTCAAAATCATTAAGCAGTTCTTTGGGCTTCAATGTATGTCCTGGCTCATAACTGATTAAATTCAACTGTCAGTCATTTGAAGATTAAGCTGCTTCTCTGCTCTGCTCTTTGTCTTGATCTGATGTGTTAGTGTGGATATAGTGCCCTTGAAACTGGAGCTACCTTTGGGCTGTTCATGGCAATAACAACTCTTCCTAAATCTTGTTGATAAGATGGTTAGATGGGCATCTGAACACTATGCACTGTTATGCAGGGCAAAATTCCATTAAAATGAGGAAACTTACCAGCCTGCATAGGTTTCTATGAGCATTAGAGATGAGCTCATGTGAGAATGTTATTGTAGGCAGGCCATGTGTTTAGAGTCTCAGTCACCTTTCATCATGCTAACTTGCTGTTAGGGTAACCACTTGTATAGGTGCAGGAAAGCATCACCAGTGTGGAATCTTGCATGAAAAAGGTAGGAAGTGGTGCTTATAAGATTGCTGGTAGAAAAGCATCAGAGAGAGAATTATTCACTTCCTATTTTTTGGTGCAGTGTTGCTGCATGCTGCTAATAATCTTTTGCTTGCCTCCGGTTTGTACATCACCATCTTCATTTTTATTTCAGTGCACAGAAAATTGTAGGAAGGCTTATTAACAAGAACTTCATTAAAATATATTCTAAAATAACCTTAGGGAAGGCTCAAGTTTCCCTACAGACATTCGTTGTTTATGAACACAAACCAAAAGCTCTGTATTTTTTAGAGCAACACTGACAGGAGGGTGTGGGGAGAAGAGAAACCTCTCCCAATGAGAAGTTAGAGTGACATCGGAAGACTCCAGTAGTTACTTGTAGAAGTAACAGCATATGTGTCTCTTAACATGCTATTTCTCTGGATATCTTGACAGGAAGACCTTAAATCATGAACTTTCTAAGCTTTTCAGTGAGATGTGGGATGTGGATGTTAACCGCCTTGTGCCCGGGAAAGACTACACAATTGATTTGCAGGTAACCAGTTACTAAGTCCCATGAGGATTAAGGGCTGTATGGTACTGTAGGAAAAGGTGTCTTCTGAAAAACTGTCTATTCCTAAAAGAGTTGTCTATGCTTTGTCATTTCCACTGATGGCATAGGCAGAACTTCCTAACACTGAAGAATCACTTAGGAGAAGGAACAGTACAAAGAACACATTGATGGTTCATGTTACCTGGATGTTGTATATGGAGTCTCTCAGGTGCCTCTTCTAGGTCCCAGAACATTAAATATCTTTATCCAGTGGCCTGAAGAAGGAGATGGAGAACAACCTTCCAACTTCTGCAGATAACAGCAAACTGTGGTCATGAAGTTGGTATGCTCAAGTGCAAGGATTCTCTTCAGCTGAACCTAGGCAGGCTGGAGGCATAGGCTAAGGAAGGAACATCAATAAATTCAACAAGGACAAATGCAACCAGAACAGAATGCCCAGAGAAATGGTGAAATCTCTATCTCTGGAGGTTTTCAAGACCAAACAAGATGATACCCTGAGCAATATTGTCTCGATACAGTGTTGACCAGACTTCCAGCAGGACTAGAGATCTCCTGAGGTCCCTGCTACCCTGGATGTTCCTATGTGGGTGTGACTGTTTGTGTGCATGGTCTGGGTGACTTGCAGCAAGGGAGAAGAGGAGATAGGTCCCAAATCATTCTTGAGGAAGTAAGGGAGGAATTTGAGGGATTCCTGGGTCTCTTCTGGAGAGTGGGAAGTAGCACAGAGCTATTGATGAGGAGGGTTTCAGAGTTGTTGCTACCACAGGGAACTGTGAGAGAGGAATGTCTCTCAGACATGATGAGCAGCCATTTGCCTCCTTGCCAGCTGAGTGTGATGCAAACATGACTGTGTGTTTTGTCCACAGAGTGCAGCAGGCCATTGAATGAATATTTGTTATGCACTTTTATACTCACACAAGTGCTCAAACACTTTAATGTTGCTTCATATTATATCATTTTCTGCTGCTGATAAACCTGAAAAAGGAGTACCTGCCTCAGACCAAAATGTGTATGGGGAAAACCTCTCCCATACAGTTTCTCCATTTCTCAGAACAAGGCTGTAGTTACCCATTGCCTGTGTTAACAAACTGCTACTCATCTTTTTTTCTCTTTCCTTGAGAATGCCCTTTTTTGGAATAGAAACTTAAAAATGGTTGGGAAAGGCTCCTTTCCATTTTGGATGTGCTTATTGGTAACACTGATTAAAATGGAAACTTCAGAGCACTGTGATGCACCAACGCACAGAACTGTCTTGGTGTCTCCCTGGCCTTATAAACCATAGGCAGTTGGTCTGCAGGTTATAAATGAACAGAGAAGGAAGGTGCACAAAGCTCCTTTTTATTTATTTGTAGTGGTAGGGAGCCTTGGCTCTATATTACTTTTTTTTTTAATCATTTGTGATGTATATAGCATAGTAGCACAGTTGGTTACTGATCAGATCTGAGCTGTCACTTGAGTCATCACAATCCTCTCTGAAAATCAGTAGAGACATTTCAGGCTCTTAACAGTAAAATAGATTGTGTCTTTTGTTTTTCTTTATGCTGGCAGTTCTTCTGTAATGTCTTCTCTTATTTTGTAGGAAGACCTGATAGCATCACGAGTTTGGTTTTGATTATTATAAAGTTAGACAGCATCTCTGCTAAGGCCATCATACTTCTTTCATTATCTTACCCTGGTGTTTCCCCTAGGGAAAAGCAAGTGCTGCACAGCAAGGTGACAGTGCTGTCCAGGACAGAGCAGACAGACATCTGTTTCACAACGTAAATGAAGAACATCTGAAGAACACAAAAACTTTTGCAAGTGAGACCCATTCTTTTGTTAATGGTGTGAAAGACATGAAGCATTTGTGATGGGTTTTATGTGTTTGTCTAAAATGTAACATCATATATAATTTGGGTGGTGGTGAAGATCATCAGGCCACATGTCATTTAAAAGTTTCCACAATATTTGCATGGAGGTTACCTGTAGTCTCAGCCTCAGGAAGAACATCCTTTTGTGCCTTAGCCAACTTCTTCCACTACAAAGTGAAAGGGATGATTCTTGTAATTGCTCTGATGTTATTCCATGTATTGAAAATCCAGACACCAACATCATCTTTCCTCCTTTGATCACTATCCCTTTGAGATAGCACTAGGTTCCACAGGATTTCTGTTGGGAACTATACTTCAAGCATGTCTATGAATGTATGTTTCCTTCTCTGATTTTCATTTTCCCCAGATAGAGTCACATTAAGCTGATCAAACAGACAAACTAATGGGGAGCACTGTTTTTCTTTGCCCACCCACCCTCGTCCCTTCTCTGAGCCATGCAATTGTGTGTCTAGTGAGGGCAGCTCACTGAGCACAGTGCCGAGTCCCTTCTGCTCACTAGCCTGGCAGGAAATTACTTTGGGTTTTGACCTCAGGTATTTTTCTATCAGCTTGGTGTGCTGAATCAGCCACCAAAGTCCACTGAGTATCAGAGGATGAGTAGATGAAGCAACAGAATGGAGCAGGTGGCAAAAGGAGTGCAAAGGAGAAAATACACCCATCTACTCACTGGTCAGGTGCTCAAGCAGTCTCATAGAGGTTTATTTCCTCTACTGAAGTAATGTCTGCAAAGCCTTCTGCTAGCATAACTGAAGTTCATAAGCCTATGTCTGTAATTTAGGTGGCCAGATATGAATTGGTTTTGTAGAAGGTCATTATTGCTTCAGCATTTGGTTCCATACAGAAGCCCCGTAGCAAGCTGTTTACCTTACACAGAAGTACAGGAAGTACAGGTCTGGCCTTCAGTCACCTCTAGACCTGCACCCAACCATGTACCTGAGAATGAAATCTGACATTTAAAGAAATGCCATATTGTATGGCATCTTTTTATAACAGGATTCTCTAATGATTAGATCACAGGTATGATTAGGCACATGTCCTTTTTGATCAGGATAAGCATAGTGAAAGTTCCTCTTTTTCTGCAGCCTTTATTTCCTTATTGGACAACTATGAGACATCAACTGGTGTAGCAGAAGTAGTGACTCCAGAAGAAGTAGTTGAAAACAATTGTTTTCTTGATGCTATCTTAGCAACAGAAGTCATGAAAGTGAGTAACACAGAAAACACTGTTTAGCTGCTGAAAACACTTAATTAAAAAGTAAACTGTCATTATATCTTGGTTTTCTATCCATCAGCTAGCTCATGAATATCTGCTTAAGAAAAACCTAGCAAAGCCAAACCTTGCAGATTTCAAATATCAGCTCTATGACATCTGGTTCCAGCTTTATGCCAGGAAAGAAGGAGACAGGTATGTTTGGTGGATATGGCCCCTGATAATCTTGACACTATTCTGACCTAGGTAATTATAAGCCCAAGTGCCATCTATTACACACCGAACTGGAAGATACCCTCAGAATACAGCCAGATCAGGTGTACATTGCTCCCACACAGATCATGTTTAAAGACTTACCTATCAGATAGTCACAGTATTGACCTTTGGGGTAGACCACTGGTGAACTGCCTCTGGCCATACTTTGTGTCCCTGATCACAGGCCTTCAACCACAGACACTCCACCACTTCTCTAATCTGTTCTTCACCAGTTTGTCTGTGAGTCTGTTACAGGAGACAGTGTCAGAAGCCTTGCTAAAATCTGGACAAGCAGCAGCAATGTATCTGTGGCATTTACTAGTAACCTCCATCATCAACTACAAACGTAGACATCGTGGCTAGATTCCATTGCAAGTTGTGTGCAAAGGAAGAAAACCCAACAAATCCAGACAAATAAAAACACCCAGTCCTGCTCACACATCAACCTAAGCAAGCCTGTGCATCTTCTTGCCCTTTACCTCCACCAGTTGGAACTATTGATATGTATAAAATACCTATATATTATTCTTTGGTTTCTTCCAGACCCGATTCTTGTGGTTTTGAACATGTTTTTGTTGGAGAAACAAGGCGTGGTAAACAGATCTTAGGTTTACACAACTGGGTGCAGTTTTACCTCCAGGAAAAGCGCAAACAAATTGACTATAAGGGATATCTCGCTCGGAAGAACAAAACCAGGGTAAGAACAAGTAGGGTGCCTTTGGAAATAAGAGAACAGGTTCAGAGATAAAAGTTGTGGTAATGAATCAAGGCACAACGATGCAACTGCATTGTACCTAGTTTGCCCAGATGTATATAAGCAGAAGAAATACTACCATACCCTCAAGTCCAGATTCTCTTTTTTACAAAAAAATACTTCCTTTTTTTTTAAAAAAAAAGGAAGTATTTTGCTGTATTTTTCTTTTTTTAAAAAAAAGGTAGTGTCAGAATCACAACACTGCTTAACTGATATAAACGCTCATGTATGCATGAGCATGTATGTCCTCCCAGAGGACAGGGAGAAGGCTGTGCTCCAGCTATAGCACCCTGGCACAGCAAGGATGACTGAATCTTGCAATGCTCTCAAAAGTCTGGAGTTAGCAAGAGCTGTATTGGAGATTATTCTGTTGTTTTGTTTATGCTTTCAGCCTGATAAAGATGACCAAGTTTTGACCATCCAATTCAGCTGGAAAAGCTCAGTCAAGCCAATTGGAAGCATCTTTATTGGTGTCAGCCCAGAGTTTGAATTTGCCCTCTACACGATCATTTTCCTGCTGGCTGAAGAAAGAGTCACACGTGAAACAGTGAAGATAGAGCAATACGACCTACAGATAGTTGTTTACCGCCATGGTGACCACATTGGAACAGCATATCCAGTACTCCTCAGCACCAGTAGTGAAGACAAGTAGAGTGATCAGACAACATTGCCTTTTTCTGGGGGGGTGGGGAGGGGATCGGGGAAGGGGATGATGACATAGGACTTGAACAGCAGAGCAAATTGGTATGTGTTTTACAACTGATTGAGTAAAAATTTATGATTCACTTCTAAGCTGCAATGGGGTGTTTAACTGATAGTGTGTCATGGTTGAGTGTCTGACAAAACTTGAAACATAATGCTGCTCATATTAAAGGTTGGATCCAACTTACATCAGCTTCCTCTTTAAAGGGGCTCATTGCCATCAGGTGGTGTGGAAAACAGCCCGGGCTAACTCAGCCCACCTGTACTGGTTGCTTGGGAAAGTCAGCTTTGTCCTGGCCAGAACCAGGAAATTACCCACCCATTTTTTCCACACCTTCTATATCATGGCCAGATCTTACATTTTCAGTTGATTTAGGTCATTCATAACTTATCATTCATTATTTATACCATCTGCCGTGGACTGATTTGTTACTCAACATGAAAACTATAAAACTATATAAAACTATATAAAACTATACAAAANAAGTCAGCTTTGTCCTGGCCAGAACCAGGAAATTACCCACCCATTTTTTCCACACCTTCTATATCATGGCCAGATCTTACATTTTCAGTTGATTTAGGTCATTCATAACTTATCATTCATTATTTATACCATCTGCCGTGGACTGATTTGTTACTCAACATGAAAACTATAAAACTATATAAAACTATATAAAACTATACAAAACTATATAAAACTATATAAAACGATATAACTATATAAAAATTAATACACAGATTTCACTAATTTGTTAAATACAGAATAACTAAAAGAAAAATAACTCACATCCCGCTGATGTTTTGTGTTCCAGATAGGAACGTTGACTTGACACCCGGCAGAAACACGGTATTTATATTTATTTTCTCCTCATTTCAAAAGAGGTTAATTACTAATGAAATTTTAAAACTGCAGTGCGATGGAGACACAGGGCGCACATTCAGATGACAGAACAGTCATCAGATCAACAGCAGGTTACAATGGCTCTGCCCAGGTTTGCTAGAAGCCACAGTTGGCTTTATCTCACCCAACTTGATAAATCCACAGCACAGACACCCATGTCCCCATTACAGAGTGAGACCCCTGCAGTCACTCATCTGCTTCTGTAAACAGCATTAGGGTTAGATCAGCAACCCTGCATAATTCACTGACTAGATCTCCAGTGACAAGAAGAAGATGTCTCTGGGGACAATGTTCCTAGACCTAGACCTGGCCACTGGTCCTTCACCTCATATGGTCATATGTGCCCTGTTCTTCCAAAACGTGTTTGATATCCCAATGGAAGGACAATAACACTTTTCCTTCTTGTGCTAATGCAGAGATGGGACGATGCTGAAACCTGAGAGCATGAGAAGGATTTGTTAGATACTTACATGCCATAAGAATTTCTACCACACAGCAAGGATCATTATTCACACTGGTGATAGATCTACTTTGGGCTACTGTTTTCCCTGTTGATCACCAGAAAATCGTCTTTCTGCTGTGGAAGGCAAAGCAGTAGCAAAGGTCTTTGCAGTTAAGTACCTTTGGAAAGCAAGAACAACTTTGCACTGAGCCAAGTGGGGAATTCAGACACTTCCATTTCTTAAGGCAACTTGCACGTACTCTCCATACACCTACACAGCCCTAAGAATATTTACCACCTGAGGAACTTGTTCCCAAGCTCCTCTGACCCATGTCCTGCAGCACTGGGACATCAGCAACAGAGGAGCAACTGATAGGGCATGGATGAACAAGTTCACCCTTCCCTGCAGCATCAAGGGCTACTGAAGGACAACCAGAGACTCCAAACTCAGGTTCTACTCTGTATTTGAAGCACGCAGGATCTGAGGTGCCTTTCAGCAATGACACAAATTGCTGAGCTGTCACACAGAATACCTGCTCTGTGGGCCTGAAGCCAGCTCTGTGGAAGGTGAAAGGCACCCCGTGTCCTTCAGCTTGGAGAAGTGCCCTGCAGCCAAAGGCCTACACGTCTCATTACGGCTCCCCAGAGTCCTCCTTCATCTTTGCATAGGTGGCTGGGCAGAACTGAGAATAGAGCTGAGCCAGCAAAGCCTGGGACGTGATCTCTAGCCTTGTCCCGTGGCTCAGTTTGTTCCACACGTGCACCGCGTAGGTGTTCCGAAGGAGCTTGTGAAGCTCCGTGGAGCTGATTGTGTGAAATAACTTCTTCCAGTCCTCCCAGCGAATAGGATAAAAGGCCTCTGGGGAAAGCGCACGCACCCCTCTGCAGTTCATGTGGGTCTGGATATTACTGATGGAGCACCACCTCTTGAAGACACGCGTTAGGAGTCCTGGGCCCTGGTGTGCCCAGATCCAGCCATTGTAGTTCTCCACAAAGTCCTGCATGCAGCGCTCCACGAACGCGTGCTTGGGTCTGAAGGACAGAAAGGCCCCATTCAGTACATCCTGAGACTGCATACCAAGGGAATTGGTGAGGTTCCTCAAGTTCCTAAGCACGATGAAGTCTGTGTCCAGGTAGATGCCACCAAACTTCCACATGATGGTGATTCTGCAGGCATCAGACAGGACAGGTAGGAAATAAGGTTCCTTCTGGTGCTCAGGCTGCAGGTACCACTTTGCCAGAGGTGTCCCTGAGAAAAGCTCCTGCAAGTCCAGGGAACGGAATTCCACATTGGAGAAGCAGCTCAGTAACGAGAAGCCCCAGTGGTTGGGTAATGAGGCGTTCCCGCTTGCCAAGCCTTTCATGAGCACCACGACCCTTGTCCCAGGGTGCGTCCTGGCTGCTGACTCCACAGAGCATGTGAAGAGGTAACTGGGGTCCATTCGCTCCGATGTCTCCACAAAGAACATGTCCCCAGGTTGGGGAGGGTTTCCACTGGCTGTGGGCAGAATCTGGCCACACGCACTTTGTGTCGGCAAGCTGTAGAACTGGCCCTCACCGTCCACCCCTCTTCTCCAGTAGATCATGAGGAGGAACACAAATGAAATGGTGAGTATGAAGAGAGACCCAAGCCTGTGGCTCAGCTGCCCTGCAGCCAGTTTGGTCACGCACTTGGGCATCCTGGTCTGTCTCTCTCTCGTTGCTGCCTGCTCTTCCATGACAACCATTGTGATCTGAAGAGGAGCAAAGAAAAGAAGACACTGAGAGGCAAGAGAGCACACCAGGAAATTTAAGAGAGTGCCAAAGCAGAGCAGAACTCTCCTTCCTTCACCTCAGTGCAGCATGCCTCAATTTCACCTCTTCATCATTTCTGAAACAGTCTCCTGGCTTCTCAGTATTGTCACAGGGTTTTCAGGTCTCACATCAGAAACTACAGCACATCTTTTCTCTCTTTCAGACACAACATAAGGACCTGTCTTTCCTTTCTGTATATTACAAAGCAAGACTGACCCTAATTTCTGCCCTTATTCATTGTCCATGTCTATGTTGCACTTGTCACTTAGAAGGATATACAGCATCTGACACACAAATGGCATACCTGCATGGCCACACAAAACCAATTCTGGGAATGGCCGACCTTAACTATCATCTACTCTCAGGTAATTCCAGACATGAGATATATATGCAGGAAAGGTTAGGACGAGAAAATAGGAATGCTTTTTATGAATAATCCTGGAGCTGTGTCAACAGATTGTGTGGAGCTGCTGCCCTGAGAAGTTTTTTGTCCCGAGGAGAGTTTTTTCCCCATGATACACAACCTGCCCTTCTCCAAATCCAAATGCAATACTAAAACCCCAGTGATCTCATCTGTTCCTACCTAGTGGCTTCAGTCTCCGAGACTGTTGAACCAGCAGTTGCTGCCTTTCAAAATCAACTAGAGTCCTGTACAGAGTCTGGCTTATTTTCCATGGCACTGTACCCTAGCAGAATGGATGGATAGTGGGAGAGAAACTGATACAAGTCAGCTTTGGAGGCAGAGGCAGATATGTACAAGAGCTCCCAAAGTAAACAGAGTTTTAAAAGCTGCTTCCTAAACCTGCTTCTCTGCCACATTCTCACTTCTACCTCCTCCAGTAGATGGTGTTGCTTAAACCAGTTTTCATCAAACCAGGATGCAAAGACCATTCTGGCTGTAACCTGCTCAGCTCAGCCACAGGAGTTATCTGGTGATGAACTGGCAATCCCCTCTCCATCCTTCACTTACAACTTTTCTCCCTGATGAAAAATTGAGGGATGGAGATGAAAAGATTATTAAGGAATCAATAAGAAGAGAAATCATTTTAGCTTCATTCTCAGTATTAGCATGAGCATTTCTGTCCTTCCCACTGCTTAAACAACAGAACCAACACCTCCTGAACAGGGAGGTGGCTAAGTCACCATGACCATAAGTTTTTAAAACATGCATAGATGTAGTGCTTAGGGACATGCTTTAGTGGTGGATTTAACAATGATAGACTTAGATGAGTCTCACATTAGAAGTTCAGAGAATCACAGAATGACAGGTGTTGGAAGGGACCCCTGGAGATCATCTAGTCTAATCCCTCTGCCAGAGCAGGATCACTAGAGCAGGTTGCACATGGCAGCATCCAAGCAGGTTCTGAATATCTCCAGAGGTGGTGGCTCCAGATCTCAAAGATCTTTTCCAAAATAAATTATTCAATGATTTATCCTGCCCATGTCCAAATCCAAATCCCCACACTCCAGAACAGAGAGCTATGGCAAACAACAAACGCTTTAATCTGTAAGCAAACAGCAAATGGGATGGAGAACCCAGCTGGCCCAACACCATCTACCATCACCTCTGGTTACTGGAGCTGGGTAACACACTAAACTCTCCACATGTCCAGAAAGTGTCTTGTTGGCTGCACTGAGAGGTTTCCAAATGCAACAGGACAGAGCCAGTGCCCACCACTAGGCACTGGGGCTTGATGAACAGAGGGGAGGCAGCCGATACACAGATCATCAGCTCTGGATTCCCAGGACACTTTCTCCTCCTGCATGGAAAGGCCAGCGTGTGCTGGGGCTGCTACAGGCATCAGAAGAACACACACTGCTACCTCAGTACCTATTTCCCCTTCCCCACCCCCCATCCTGTTACAGCTCTAAATCACGTTCAGCTTAGTAACTACAGAAGGAAAGCAGGCTTGAGGGCACAGAGCCTACTGCTGCACAGAAGGCAGGGAAGCACGGCTTAGATTCTGCACCGAGAGGAGGAATGTCTCCAACAGTCACATTTCTGCGTGTTTAGAAGGACATTTCTGCTCTTGCAGCGGGTAAGAGAGTGTTTCACTCGCTGCGCTGGCCAGTCCGTCTACTTGGCAAAGCAAACACAGGAAATATGGCGCTCTACCTTCCTCTGAAGCAGCAAGTCCCAATCATCAGAAGCTGCAAATATTACTCACCTGTCCCTGCTTTCAAGGCATCTCCGAAGCCATCGCTCAGCTGGACAGCGTTACGAAGAGGTTACTACCCCTGAACACCCCTGAGACTGTATGGTCTGGGATTTCCTTTTTCGGAAAAGAAACAGTGAAAGAGTTTCACCACGCTCAAAAAAGAAGCAGATCAGGGAGGATGTGGGATGTGACATCATACATTCAGTGCCTGTGCTGTGAGGAGTCACCCAATCAGGAATGAATGAGGAAAAAAATAACAGAAAAAAAAAATTCTATTGAAAGCCCATTAACACCACGCTTTAAGCTTTACACGGTGGCATGAAACCATTTTGCTGTTCTGTTTTCTGCTTCTCTGCACACAATTCCCAGTGCTTACACTGCCTGGGTGGCTGCCACAACAACTGGCCTCACAGATTCATGGGCTGCCTCCTCAAAGCCTGAGACTCCAGCTCTGAACGCTCCTCTGAACACACGCTCTTTTGGTCATGTACTTGCCTGATCCATCTGGGAACACTCACTCTCATACAGACACTTCACCAAATGGCTTTGCCAAAACTCAGGTGTCCCTCACTTTGTGACAGAGGGAAGAACCACCTCTTGACATCCAGCCTAAGCCTCCCCTGTCACAGCTTCATGCCGTTCCCTTGAGTTCTAATGCCTGTCACCAAGAAGAGGAGATTGGTGCCTGCCCCTTTGCTCCCCATCATCGGGAAGTCACAGACAGTGAAGAGATCTCCCCTCAGCCTCCTCTTCTCCAGAATAAACAGACCAGCATCTCCTTGTAAGACTTTGCCCTACAGACCCTTCACCATTCTTGTTGCCCTCCTCTGGACATTCTCCAACAGTTTTATGTCCCTCTTGTGCTGTGATGCCCAAAACTGCACCAAGTGCTCAAGGTGAATACTCAACCATTCTAACCTAAACCACAGGGAAACAAGCATACCTGCATCAGTAGGGTTGCTGCAATCCAAGTCTTCTAAGACACAGTGGCTTTATCTCACCTAACTTGATAAATCCACAGCACAGACACCCATGTCCCCATTACAGAGTGAGACCCCTGCAGTCACTCATCTGCTTCTGTAAACAGCATTAGGGTTAGATCAGCAACCCTGCATAATTCACTGACTAGATCTCCAGTGACAAGAAGAAGATGTCTCTGGGGACAATGTTCCTAGACCTAGACCTGGCCACTGGTCCTTCACCTCATATGGTCATATGTGCCCTGTTCTTCCAAAACGTGTTTGATATCCCAATGGAAGGACAATAACACTTTTCCTTCTTGCAGAGATGGGCAGATGCTGAGGCCTTCTGAGAGGAACTAGTTTAATGCTCACATGACACAAGAATTTCTACCACACGGCAAGAAACCTTCTAATGTGTATTTGGTGACAATACACGATTTGCAAAACACTTCACACAATTTTCATGATGTTGCTTGCTAAATCCAAATGCCTGGCTAAACAATGCAGTGCTGGAAATATGCAAAGGGGAAAAAAAAACAACTGAACAAAACCTGCCAAATGTTCAGAGACACTTTACTACCTAAGGTAAAGACTGACCTTTAAATGACAGCAAGCTTCCCGTGTTCCAAGCACAGAAAGGATAAAATAGAATACCAAGGGAATGGTTGTTGAAGATCCCGTGCCTCTTCTGTGCATGGATTTCACCCAATGTGATGCTGCTGTATCAGCAGCACATGCTCACATCTGCTCTTGGTGCTCCTGAGGAGTATTGGGGCAGCCTTGCAGAGAGAAAAGGGGTTCCTGCCCTACATGCCTGTAAATGTGCTTTACTGATATTTTCCTTAGTAGCAAAGCCACAGACAACCATAACAAGAATCAATCAAACAACCAAAATTGGAAGACAACTGGATGATTGGTTTGATCATACAACATGAAATGTACAATAAGACAACCTACATGAAGCCAAACATTGATCCCCAGTTCCTGCAATCCTCTGTTTTTCAAATTGCAGAGGCAGATACTCAGAAATCCCTAAAACCTGGCAAATCATTCCGAATTGGAAAAAATGCCTAATGTTGAGCAACGCTGTTCCAGAACATCATCAGATCTTTGTCACACTTCAAGTAGTGATAACAAATGGCAAGAAATAATCTGTACAAATTCTTTAAGGGTATGAATTTAGCTGTTTCAGAGAACGAAAAGTTACATGCTCAGTTCACAAGGACAATTGCTTTAACATAATCACATTGGAACTGTATAATTATTGGATTACTTCTCTGGAAGTCCTCAAACCTCCAGGTCTAGAACTTCACATAACCAGTATAAACAACTGTCTTAGCCAGGTGGAATCAGGTGCTGGGAAAGCATAGGGGAGTTGCAGCTCTTAGCATGGGACCCAGTGATGGAGTCATTAAGACTGGGGTAGGACTGGAGAAACTGGTAAAGCTGAGCTGGGCTAGAGTGTGTCATGAACATCCAAATCTAGTGCCACAGGTGTGCTGCTTCTGTCTGAGACAGCATTAATTTCCTCCATTATAGCTACTATAAGGCTGCTCTGGATTCATGCTGAAAGTAGTGCTGACAACAGAGAGATGCTTTTGTTACTGTTGAGCAGCACTTACACGGAGTCAAAGCCTTTTCTGCTTCTCAGACAATCCTGCCATTATGTAGGCTGTGTTAGTAGATTTAGGCAATTCAGACAACTTTTAGGGATTTTGTGTTCAGATATAGGGAGCCTTATTAGCCAGAGATAACACTAGACATAGAAGCAAGGAAGCTTATCTTAGCAGAAATTAAAAATCAGCAAGTACTTAAAATACTTGAATAGGCGTTCTTATGAAAGTATTTATGATTTTATAGGTTAAATGTTTGCTGTCTGAGAGAGACAAGCTAGGAGGCACTAGCCCCCTTGCACCCCGCGCTGTAATAAACATACCTGCTTTATAAACTTTCATGGGTGGTGAAGCTTGATTCCATGAGTCAGCTGAAGGTGCAGAAGGAGTTGAGAGGGGACACAGGACAGCTGACCCCAACTGCCCAAAGGGATATTCCATACCATTTGACATCATGCTCTGCACTGAGAAGCTGGGTGAAGAAGGAAAGTGGCAGAGGAGCAGGCATGTTCAGAGTGATGGCTTTTGTCTTCACAAGTAACCATTAGACATGATGGAACCCTGCTGTCCTGGGGATGGTGGATGCTTGCCTGCCCATGGGAAGGATGAATGAAGTCCTCATTTTGCTTTGCTTGTACACGTGGCTTTTGCTTTCCCTATTATGAGGGAGACAAAGAACTGCCTTTACCTCAAGAAGAGATAAGATTTGACAATACTCACGTGCAGGAAACAGACTCCACAACCAGTGAGGTTGTAAAGTAGGTATGTTTTCTTCAGCACCGGGCAGCATGGGGTGGGGTTGGGGGGTAGTCCCACCAAAGTCTGTGATTTTTCATCTTGTATTTATACAACAAGAACTTACACAATCTTTTGTTAGGCAAGGAAGAGAAAAGTGGTACAAAACAGGAATGATTCCAGCAGCTAATGCTCCCAATATTTATAAGAGCTAATATTAAATACTTCAGCAACAGCTTTATAGCTCCTACTTCTGCCTCTAGAGAGAATGGCAGACAAAGCTCATGCAAATATTTGAGGTGAGGTCTGTGGGTCCTGTGTAGCTCTGGCAGCAGGAGGAAGGAGAGCTGGGTCAGCCCAGCCCTGTTCCCCATGGTTTAGAGAAAGCTGAGCAGGAGGAGGACCTGGAGGAGGGACTCGCAAGCTGCTATCCTCCAGTGGAGAAGATGGCGGCAGGGCCCGTGCCACCCTCCCTCAGCACCTCTCCAAAGGCAACTCCAGGGAGCAGATGTCATATACTGACCCTCCTCACCAGCACCTAAACTCCCCCCACTGCCCCTGCCCTGCTCCCCATAGTGCATCCCCTTCCTCCTTCCTCCTCTCTGTGACAGCCTTGTCTGGCACAGCCAACCCTTGTGTGGCCCCACCATGGCCAGGCAGGCTGCAGGAGACCCCAGCCCACAGGCAAGCCTGTTCTGCCTTTCTCCTGCTTCCTCTTTGGCTGTGGCCACCACACCAGTGCTGACTTACCTCTCTTGTCCTTCCCGTCGTGCCCAGACACTGTTGTGCCATGCGGGCCATCCAGAAGTCCACAGGTGGCCGTGCCTGCTCCTCCTCAGAAAAACGGTCCATTTCGCTCCATGGGCTTCCTATGCCCCTGTGTCTTCTGCACCTCCCTCCCTCCCTCTAAACCCGCTTTCCAATACAGCCGAGCTGGCACAGATTAGCTGACAAGAAACACAAGCACTGCTTTTTTATTTTTCCCTCTTGAAAAAAACCAGCAAAATAAAAGAGAAATCACCAGTTGCACAACCAGACACCACAGTCTAACAGCAGCCTCACACGGAGGTATCCTTGGATTCTTTTACAGCCCGAGAAGAAATGTCCTTCCATTGTGTTTTGCTGTGGAGGGGCACCCAACACGTAGGTACCCTGCTGCATTCTATTGCCACCTATCAGCTGCACAGCTTGCTGCAAAGGGGTAGGACGGGCAGTGACCTGCTGAACACAGCAGAGAAAGCACCAGGTAGAAGCACACCTAGAAGGAAGGTGTGATGGTTTGACTACAGCTGGAGGCCAGATGCCTACAAGAGTCACTCTATCACTCCCCTTTTCAGATGGACAGGACAAAAGATATCTATTGAGAGGCTTTGGAGTCAAGATCAGGGAGAGGCCGTTCCGCAATTAGTGTCAGAGACAAAACAGACTCAACATGGAATGAAGGAAAGAAAACTCTCTCATTTATGCCACTGCACTACGCACACAGGGAAACCAGAGTCAGATAATAAGAAATACAAACAGCACTTAAAACAACACCCCCCGCCCCTCACTTCTTTACAGACTTCACTCTATTTATGATTTCTCCTCTCCAGGATGTCACGGGGGAAAGAGGGGTGGGGAGTGGAGGGAAATGGGACCTTCAGTCTTTGTTTAGTTCCTCATGAGTTGTTTTCCTTCTTGGTGGGGGCAGGGGGTGGGCACATTTCTCATATTTTGCTCTGCACCAGCATGGGGTCCCACCCACGCAAGACACTCTCTTAAATGTGACTCACAGCGTTATGGATTCAGCCTTGTCAGCAGCAGTATTCAGCCTTAAGCCCAGCTGGTATTTATTCTGTTGGGCCTAAGAGAAGCTTCTAGCTGCTTCCTGGAGGAGCCACCATTGAAGCCCCACCCCTTTCTCCACCAGAACTCCATCACACAAAACCAATACAGAAAGTTTCCTGTCTAGTACAGGGAGGGGACCTGGGTGAGACTGACAATTAAGAAACCCACCCGGATACATTGATTAACCTGACCAAAATGGGTTTTGCTTACACGCATCTGCCAGCAGTATTTTAATCAAGGAACATTCCCACCGACTCTGCTGTTCAGAATCCAGCCCAATGTACAATAAAACACACAGAGATTTAAGAGGGGCTTTTTTGGTAGGAACAAGAGAACAACAAACTACCTCGAGAAAGCCAGCAGCTTGTTCTGCCTGCATTCACCACTGACACGTCTGCGTGCTGACAGTGGTCCTACCAGGTGGGCAATACAGCGGAGCTTCCCACCGGTGTAGTCTACGTGCAGGGGGACTGCTGTGTCCTGGGGAAGGGGGAAGTACAGCCTTGTGGCAGAGAAAGAGCAATCCAGATGTGCATCAAGGTATCACACCATTAGTGACCGATCCTATCTCCACATCAGCCCCGTGGCAAGTTCCTGTACTAGCAGTACAAAGAGGTCAGTGCTTCTCTGTGGTACTGTACTAATGTGTCTGTGTTTCTCTGTGGTACTACTGGTGTCCAGTCTGAAACGAGAGCTGCAACAGGTGCACGACAAACTGCACAAGTCCAGGTGAAAGGAAAAATGATTAGTCTAAATTCAATTTCAGTAGCATTACTGCAAATTATAATTACATCCATGGTTACTTATTAATCCATGTTAATTATATCCATTAAGTTACTCATCCACTTACTTATTTCCAATAAAAGGAAAACAAACCACCAAGAAAAAGCCCTAATCACTAACAGCCTAACGAGTGTTTTACCTCCAGTTCTATCCTAAATACGATACCCAGTTGCAGTAGATATGCAATTTAAATAAGGACAATTCTACTCTGATTAGAGTGTAACATCCTGCTGCTGTGGAAGGCAAAGCAGTAGCAAAGGTCTTTGCAGTTAAGTACCTTTGGAAAGCAAGAACAACTTTGCAGTGAGCTAAGTGGGAAATTCAAACACTTCTAATTTCTTAAGGCAACCATACACCTACACAGCCCTAAGAATCTTTACCACCTGAGGAATTTGTTCCCAAGCTCCTCTGAAATGTGTCCTGCAGCACTGGGACATCAGCAACAGAGGAGCAACTGATAGGGCATGGATGAACAAGTTCACCCTTCCCTGCAGCATCAAGGGCTACTGAAGGACAACTAGAGAGTCCAAACTCAGGTTCTACTCTGTATTTGAAGCACGCAGGATCTGAGGTGCCTTTCAGCAATGACACAAATTGCTGAGCTGTCACACAGAATACCTGCTCTGTGGGCCTGAAGCCAGCTCTGTGGAAGGTGAAAGGCCCCCCGTGTCCTTCAGCTTGGAGAACTGCCCTGCAGCCAAGGGCCTACATGTCCCATTACAGCTCCCCAGAGTCCTCCTTCATCTTTGCATAGGTGGCTGGGCAGAACTGAGAATAGAGCTGAGCCAGCAAAGCCTGGGACGTGATCTCTAGCCTTGTCCCGTGGCTCAGTTTGTTCCACACGTGCACCGCGTAGGTGTTCCGAAGGAGCTTGTGAAGCTCCATGGAGCTGATTGTGTGAAATAACTTCTTCCAGTCCTCCCAGCGAATAGGATAAAAGGCCTCTGGGGAAAGCGCACGCACCCCTCTGCAGTTCATGTGGGTCTGGATATTACTGATGGAGCACCACCTCTTGAAGACACGCGTTAGGAGTCCTGGGCCCTGGTGTGCCCAGATCCAGCCATTGTAGTTCTCCACAAAGTCCTGCATGCAGCGCTCCACGAACGCGTGCTTGGGTCTGAAGGACAGAAAGGCCCCATTCAGTACATCCTGAGACTGCATACCAAGGGAATTGGTGAGGTTCCTCAAGTTCCTAAGCACAATGAAGTCTGTGTCCAGGTAGATGCCACCAAACTTCCACATGATGGTGATTCTGCAGGCGTCAGACAGGACAGGTAGGAAATAAGGTTCCTTCTTGTGCTCAGGCTGCAGGTACCACTTTGCCAGAGGTGTCCCTGAGAAAAGCTCCTGCAAGTCCAGGGAACGGAATTCCACATTGGAAAGGTTGCTCAGTAACGAGAAGCCCCAGTGGTTGGGTAATGAGGCGTTCCCGCTTGCCAAGCCTTTCATGAGCACCACGACCCTTGTCCCAGGGTGCGTCCTGGCTGCTGACTCCACAGAGCATGTGAAGAGGTAACTGGGGTCCATTCGCTCCGATGTCTCCACAAAGAACATGTCCCCAGGTTGGGGAGGGTTTCCACTGGCTGTGGGCAGAATCTGGCCACACGCGCTTTGTGTCGGCAAGCTGTAGAACTGGCACTCGCCGTGCACCCCTCTTCTCCAGTAGATCATGAGGAGGAACACAAATGAAATGGTGAGTATTAAGAGAGACTTAAACCTGTGGCTCAGCAGCTCTGCAGTCAGTTTGGTCAGGCACTTGGACATCCTGGTCTGTCTCTCTCTCGTTGCTGCCTGCTCTTCCATGACAACCATTGTGATCTGAAGAGGAGCAAAGAAAAGAAGACACTGAGAGGCAAGAGAGCACACCAGGAAATTTAAGAGAGTGCCAAAGCAGAGCAGAACTCTCCTTCCTTCACCTCAGTGCAGCATGCCTCAATTTCACCTCTTCATCATTTCTGAAACAGTCTCCTGGCTTCTCAGTATTGTCACAGAGTCTTCAGGTCAACGCACAACAGATTGCAAAGCATCAAGGTGCATTCTGGCGTTTCTTCTGCCTCCCTTTGCTCCATCACTGCTCCTAATCTATTGCAACACAACAGAGAGCTGTGGCAAACAACAAAAGCCTTAATCTGTAAGCAAACAGTGAACAGGACAGAGAATCCAGCTGGCCCAACACGACCTACCATCACCCCTGGTTACTGGAACTAGGTAACACACTAAACTCTCCATGGGTCCAGAAAGAAAGGCCAGCGTGTGCTGGGGCTGCTACAGGCATCAGAAGAACACACACTGCTACCTCAGTACCTATTTCCCCTTCCCCACCCCCCATCCTGTTACAGCTCTAAATCACGTTCAGCTTAGTAACTAGAGAAGGAAAGCAGGCTTGAGGGCACAGAGCCTACTGCTGCACAGAAGGCAGGGAAGTGCGGCTTAGATTCTGCACTGAGAGGAGGAACGTCTCCAACAGTCACATTTCTGCGTGTTTAGAAGGACATTTCTGCTCTTGCAGCGGGTAAGAGAGTGTTTCACTCGCTGCACTGGCCAAATGCTGGTTTTCCACATGCATCAGCATAGGTCCAGTGTGCCCCACCTTCCTCTGAAACAGTCCCACTCAACAGAAGCTGCAAATACTACTCACCTGTCTCTGCTTTCCAGACAGCACAGGAGTCCTGGCAAATCTGCACCAGAGCGCACCTACAATCGGGATCTGGAACTTCCTTTTCTGAATAGGGTGTAAGGTGGAGTCTGAATTGATGGTGTGTACATGCAAATCAGGAAGGATGTGGCACCATTCAGGTAATACACTGAAGGAAAGATTCATGATGCATCTGATGGGTCATGTGGCTGTGCTATGAAGAACTTGTCTAGTTAGGAATGAATCAGAAAAAAAAAAAGGAAGAAAATTAAAAGCCTTTTAAAGCCCATTAACACTATGCTTTAAGCTTTATACAGTGGCAAGAAAACATACTGCTGTTTTGTTTTCAACTGCTTTGCAAATAATTCCTCCTGACCCTAGAAAGGCAGGCCAAGGATGTCCAAATATTTGAGGTGAGTTAACAGTAACTTGGAATTGTCATGGACAGATTAGGCCAAGCCATAAGATACTGCAGCTAGATACAGAGAACACTTGTCTCTTAAGTGTATCTTTTGTACTTAAGCACCTTTTTTGTACTTCACCTTTCCAGAGTGAGCCATGCAACATCCAACTTCACCTACGTGTCTTTTAGACCTCTTTCTCCTGAAAGAAGAGAAAGAAAAGTCAAACTACAAGCACATATAGCTCTAATACACTGCTGGAGAGACACTGAGGGGTAAGAAGAATTAAAAGCAAGCCACAGCAAAGAGCTGGTGGATATTAGCAAGCTTCTGAAAAAAAAAAAAAACAAACCGAAACAGATTGTGGGGAGAAATGTTTTAGGTTTAGAAATTTTTTAGTTTTTATAGCTGCTGATTCCCAACGTACTGTACAGCACATGGCCATAAGTGTGATGGCATCTTGTTGCAGTTATCAAGAAAAAAAAGACACAGATTCTGTCTGTTATTTGCAACAGAAAGAACCAAAGATGTACATAAATCACAGTGTCAGGCATAGCAACATCATTCAGCTGTCATTGAGCTTCTGTCTCCCGAATACAATAAACAGTAGTCAAAGATTGGTGGAAAATGGTCGGCAACACTACTCTGCTGGGACAGAGTAGGATGAATGAACTCAGATAGAGCTGTAACAGCTTCCCACAACACGGGCATGCTCGATTTCAGGTAAGTGAACTTGCTCGGGAGCTTTATCAAATTCGAAAAAACACTGGCAGGAGCTGTTACTTCTCAAACGGTGACGCTCTGACAGGATGAGTGGCACTACTATTGCAGAGTGGCAGCATATGGATTCCTAGCAGAGGAGCAGTTCCACTCATGTTACCAGTGCTGTTGGCTACAGCCACAATGTCAGCCGCTTGCTGAGCAAACTCAGGGATCATGCAGTGCTGCACAGATACGCTGTGTGGCAGTGCCAGCCCCTGAGCCTCGCTGCAGGAAAAGGACAAGGTTTAGATACAAGCATTGCCACTAAGGCGACTCTGAACCCCACCGATGGCTGTCAGACCCTACTACCATGTGTGGTGATAGCTCCACCAAGACTGGAGCCCTGAGCCCAGAGCTGTGCCACTCAGCTCTCTCCTCCCCCAGGAATTAAGACTTCTACCAGGTCTGAGACAAAATACTAGACTTGGGTTTCTGCCAGACCACCACAGAGGTGCAGGCCAAGGAAACGGCTCGTTATGTTTTCATCCGCGCTTGAAACCACAAAGAATTAGCCCTTGCTGAGCTTCATTCCTCGGGGTGTCTCTGCACTGCTCTCACGCACGAGAGTGCTGCTTTGTGGAACAGCCAGTACTGAACTCGGTGCGTTGTACCGTTTGGCTGCTTCTGGAGAACAGTAGGCAAACTCCCCTTCTGAATACATCCAGGCATAACAGGGACGGATGGACAGGCAAGTCAGTTCGTCACAAGATAATGTGCCACCACACGGCCCTCTTAAACTAGGTGGAAGGATGTAAAACTAGGCGAGCAAGAAGTGAGCTGAGCTGGCACCTTGTCAGAGTCGGGAATGGCACCAAAAGTCAGCTGAAGTGCATCTGCACGGCTGGTGGTAAAATACAGGATGGCACACTACAGTCAGAGGTGCTGTGTGTCAGGGAGTGCCTCAAGTCTCTTCCAAGAGGTGTAGTGTATGTTGAAGCACATCTGAAGTGCTTCTACACCGACGCACGTAGCATGAGGAAGAAGTAAGAAGAGCTAGAAGTCATGGCTCAGGCCCAGCAGTATGACATGACCAGTTTCAGCAAAACCTGTTGGGAGGACCCTGGGACTGGTGTGCAGTGATGGATGGTTACAGGTTCTTCAAAAGAGACAGTCAGGGCAGGAGAGGAGGGGTGGGTGTGGCACTGTATGTAACGGAGGGGCTGGACTGCACAGGGCTGTCAATTGGCAGTGGCACCGTAAAGAGTCTCTGGATAAGGATAAAGGGACAAACAAAAAAAGGGGATGTTGCAGTGGGAGTCTACTATAGACTGCCAGGCCAGAACAATGACATTGATGAGTTGATCTTCAAGGAACTAAGAGACACTTCTAGATCATCTGCTCTTTTCCTGTGAGGGGCTTGTCAGACATCAGCTGGGAACACCATACAGCTAACACAAACACGTCCAGGAGATTCCTAAGCAAATGGATGCTAACTTCCTTGTTCAGCTATTAAGGGAGCCAACAAAAAAAGGTGCCCTCCTAGATCTCTTGCTTATAAACAGAGAAGGGCTCGTGGGAGAAGGCATGGTAGGTGGCAGGCTTGGCCAGAGTGCCCACCAAGTAGTGGAATTTAAAATCTTTGGTGAGAGGAGGAGAACTTCCTCTAAAACCTCAACACTAGACACGGCAAGAGCAGATTTTGGTCTGCTCAGGGAACCAGTTGGTAAGGTCCACTAGCAAAAAGCTTGTGAAGGCATCTAGGTCCATCAATGCTGGTGACTTTTTAAGTAGCACCTTCTAAAAGCACATGAACAGGCAATTCCAAAACATTGGAAATCAAGCAGGCAGGACAGGAGCTTGGCTTGGCTGAACAGAGACCTTCTTCTAAAACTTAGGTGGAAAGTGAAAGTGTACAGCAAATGAAAGTGTACAGCAAATGGAAGCAAGGTCAGGCAACGTGGGAAGATACAGGGACACTGTTCACCTTTGTAGGGAGAAAATTTGTGTGGCCAAAGCTCAGGTAGAGATGAGGCTGGTGAACACTGTGGCAGACAGTAAAAAGGGGTTTTAAACTGCATTAAAAAAAGAGGCAGACCAGGGAGAACATTGGTCTATAATTCAACGAGAATGGTCACCTTACTGACAGGGACATAGAGAAAGCAAAGATGTTTTAACCCCTTCTTTGCCTCTGTCTTCAACACAGTTGATAGGGTCTGGGACTTCAGATGCCTCAAGCTGGAGGACCATGACTGCGGTAACGATAAACTCCTAATGAACCCTGAACTTGTGGGTCATTTGCTGCTCCATCTGGATCCATGCAAGTCCATGGGCCCCACACAGATTTATCCCAGGCTACTCAGGGAGCTGGCTGATGTCACTGCAAGACCTCTCTCACTTATTTTTCAATGGTCTTGGGAATCTGGAGAGGTCCCAGTTGACTGGAAGGTGGCAAATGTCCATATTTTCAAGAAGGGTAAAGAAGACGACCCTGGTCATTATAGGCCTTTCAGTCTCACCTCAGTGCCTGGTAAAACTATACAGAAAATCATACCGGGAATTACTGAAAAACATCTAAAGGACAATGCAGTCATTGGTCACATCCAACATGAGTTCCAAAGAGAAAAGTCCTGTCTATGCAATCTCCTTTCTTTTCACAACAAAGTCACCCAACTGATTGACCAAGAGAAACCAATAGATGTTATTCACTTGCATTTCAGCAAGGCTTTTGATACTGTGTCTCACTGTATCTTGCTGGACAAAATGTCCAGTGTACACCTAGACAAAGCCATAATGCGTTGGGTGGGCAGCTGGCTGACAGGTGGGGCCTACACACTAGTGGTGAAAGGGGTTACATCTGACTGGCAGCCAGGCACTAGTGGGGTTCCCCAGGACTCCATTTTAGGCCCAGTTCTTTTTAACATTTTCATAAACAACCTGGACTCAGGTCTAGATGGTATCTTAAGTAAATTTACAGATGGAGAGGAAATTTACCTAATGGAGAGGAACTGTTGGCTCTATTGAGGGTGGAGAAGCCTTGCAGAGAGACCTGGGCAGACTGGAGAGCTGGGCAACCACCAACCCCGTGAAGTGCAACAAGTGCAAGTGCTGGATTCTGCACCTGGGAAGGGGCAGCCCTGGCTGCACATACAGATGGGGGATCAGCCGCTGTTGGGCAGCCAAGCTGGGAGGGATTTGGGGGTCTTGGTCGGCAGCAAGTTAACCATGAGCCAGCAGTGTGCCCGGGCAGCCAGGAGGGACAACCGTATCCTGGATGTACCAAACACGGCATGGCCAGCGGTCCAGGGAGGGGATTGTCCTGCTCTACCCTGCGCTGGCACAGCCTCACCTTGAGTCCTGTGTGCAGGTTTGGGCACCACAGTACAAGAGGGACACAAAACTACTGGGGAGTGTCCAGGAGGGCAACAAGAATGGTGAAAGGCCTGGAGGGGAAGTCTGATGAGCAGAGGCTGAAGTCCCTTGGTTTGTTCAGCATGGAGAAGGCTGAGGTGAGATCACATTAGGGTCTATGGTTTCCCGATGACAGGGAGTGAAGGGGCAGGAGCCGATCTCCTCTCCTTGGTGACCAGTGATAGAACTCGAGGGAAAAGCATGAAACTGTGACAGGGGAGGTTTAGGTTGGATGTCAGGAACAGATACCTGACAGGGTGGTCAGGCACTGGAGGTCCCTAGGATGTGCTGAGGATAACTTCCTTGTCCAGGTGATAGAGGAGTTGACAGGGAGAGATGCTATGCTGGACCCTGTCCTCACCAACACGGAGGGGTTGCTATGGGATGTGAAGCTCAAGAGCAGCCTTGGATGCACTAATCACAAAATGGTGGGTTCAAGATCCTCAGGGTAGTGAGGAGGGTGCACAGAAAGCTCCCTACCCTGGACTTAGGAGAGAAGACTTAAGCCTTTCCAGGGATTCACTGGGTAGAGTGCCATGGCACCAAGCCTTGGAAATGAGAGGGGACAAAGACAGCTGCCTAATATTCAAGAGTCACCTTCTCCAAGCGCAGGAGTGATGCATCCCAACAAAGAGGAAGTCAGGCAAAAATGCCTGAAGCCTGTGTGAATGAACAAAAAGCTCCTGGACAGACTCAAACAACAAAATTCCACAACAAAAACAAGGGAGCCTACAGAGAGTCAGTGCAAGGGCAGGAAGTCTGGAAGGAGTACAGGGAAACTCTCCAGGAAGCCATAGATCAGGTTAGGAAATTTAAAGACCCTCATGTGGCCCCACCATGGCCAGGCAGGCTGCAGGAGACCCCAACCCACAGGCAAGCCTGTTCTGCCTTTCTCCTGCTTCCTCTTTGGCTGTAGCCACCACACCAGTGCTGACTTACCTCTCTTGTCCTTCCCGTCGTGCCCAGACACTGTTGTGCCATGCGGGCCATCCAGAAGTCCACAGGTGGCCGTGCCTGCTCCTCCTCAGAAAAACGGTCCATTTCGCTCCATGGGCTTCCTATGCCCCTGTGTCTTCTGCACCTCCCTCCCTCCCTCCCTCTAAACCCGCTTTCCAATACAGCCGAGCTGGCACAGATTAGCTGACAAGAAACACAAGCACTGCTTTTTTATTTTTCCCTCTTGAAAAAAAACAGCAAAATAAAAGAGAAATCACCAGTTGCACAACCAGACACCACAGTCTAACAGCAGCCTCACACGGAGGTATCCTTGGATTCTTTTACAGCCCGAGAAGAAATGTCCTTCCATTGTGTTTTGCTGTGGAGGGGCACCCAACACGTAGGTACCCTGCTGCATTCTATTGCCACCTATCAGCTGCACAGCTTGCTGCAAAGGGGTAGGACGGGCAGTGACCTGCTGAACACAGCAGAGAAAGCACCAGGTAGAAGCAGCACCCAGCAGGAAGGTTTCCTGTCTAGTACAGGGAGGGGACCTGGGTGAGACTGACAATAAGGAAACCCACCCGGATACATTGATTAACCTGACCAAAATGGGTTTTGCTCACACGCATCTGCCAGCAATATTTTAATCGAGGAACATTCCCACCGACTCTGCTGTTCAGAATCCAGTCCAATGTACAATAAAACACACAGAGATTTAAGAGAGGCTTTTTTGGTAGGAACAAGAGAACAACAAACTACCTCGAGAAAGCCAGCAGCTTGTTCTGCCTGCATTCACCACTGACACGTCTGCGTGCTGACAGTGGTCCTACCAGGTGGGCAATACAGCGGAGCTTCCCACCGGTGTAGTCTACGTGCAGGGGGACTGCTGTGTCCTGGGGAAGGGGGAAGTACAGCCCTGTGGCAGAGAAAGAGCAATCCAGATGTGCATCAAGGTATCACACCACTAGTGACTGATCCTATCTCCACACCAGCCCCGTGGCAAGTTCCTGTACTAGCAGTACAAAGAGGTCAGTGCTTCTCTGTGGTACTGTACTAATGTGTCTGTGTTTCTCTGTGGTACTACTGGTGTCCAGTCTGAAATGAGAGCTGCAACAGGTGCACGACAAACTGCACACCTCAGCATCCTGCATCTGGTCTTTTCCAGAACAACCCTAGCATTGATGGAAATCAAAAGAACTCTCTCCATCAAACAAACACAGAACATTAAGAAAAGGTATACAACTGCCCACCAGACAAAGACAACAGGACCAACTGTCAGAATGCATATACAGAAATTAGTGAGAGATTTACAGATAAACATACAATTCTAGGTGCAAGGAAAAAGGGTTGCTCCAAGTTAATCTGTTGCATCACCTCACACTGGTGATAGATCTGCTTTTGGCTACTGGTTTCCCTGTTGATCACCAGAAAATTGTCCTGCCACAGTGGAAGGCAGAGCAGTAGCAAAGGTCTTTGCAATTAAGCCCTAAGAATCTTTACCACCTGAGGAATTTGTTCCCAAGCTCCTCTGAACCATGTCCTGCAGCACTGGGACATCAGCAACTGATAGGGCACGGATGAAGAAGTTCACCCTTCCCTGCAGCATCAAGGGCTACTGAAGGACAACCAGAGAGTCCAAACTCAGGTTCTACTCTGTATTTGAAGCACGCAGGATCTGAGGTGCCTTTCAGCAATGACACAAATTGCTGAGCTGTCACACAGAATACCTGCTCTGAGGGCCGGAAGCCAGCTCTGTGGAAGGTGAAAGGCACCCCGTGTCCTTCAGCTTGGAGAACTGCCCTGCAGCCAAGGGCCTACACGTCCCATTACAGCTCCCCAGAGTCCTCCTTCATCTTTGCATAGGTGGCTGGGCAGAACTGAGAATAGAGCTGAGCCAGCAAAGCCTGGGACGTGATCTCTAGCCTTGTCCCGTGGCTCAGTTTGTTCCACACGTGCACCGCGTAGGTGTTCCGAAGGAGCTTGTGGAGCTCCGTGGAGCTGATTGTGTGAAATAACTTCTTCCAGTCCTCCCAGCGAATAGGATAAAAGGCCTCTGGGGAAAGCGCACGCACCCCTCTGCAGTTCATGTGGGTCTGGATATTACTGATGGAGCACCACCTCTTGAAGACACGCGTTAGGAGTCCTGGGCCCTGGTGTGCCCAGATCCAGCCATTGTAGTTCTCCACAAAGTCCTGCATGCAGCGCTCCACGAACGCGTGCTTGGGTCTGAAGGACAGAAAGGCCCCATTCAGTACATCCTGAGACTGCATACCAAGGGAATTGGTGAGGTTCCTCAAGTTCCTAAGCACGATGAAGTCTGTGTCCAGGTAGATGCCACCAAACTTCCACATGATGGTGATTCTGCAGGCATCAGACAGGACAGGTAGGAAATAAGGTTCCTTCTGGTGCTCAGGCTGCAGGTACCACTTTGCCAGAGGTGTCCCTGAGAAAAGCTCCTGCAAGTCCAGGGAACGGAATTCCACATTGGAGAAGCAGCTCAGTAACGAGAAGCCCCAGTGGTTGGGTAATGAGGCGTTCCCGCTTGCCAAGCCTTTCATGAGCACCACGACCCTTGTCCCAGGGTGCGTCCTGGCCGCTGACTCCACAGAGCATGTGAAGAGGTAACTGGGGTCCATCTGCTCTGATGTCTCCACAAAGAACATGTCCCCAGGTTGGGAAGGGGTTCCACTGGCAGTGGGCCCAAACTGGCCACACACGCTTTGTGTTGGCAAGCTGTAGAACTGGCCCTCACCGTCCACCCCTCTTCTCCAGTAGATCATGAGGAGGAACACAAATGAAACGGTGAGTATGAAGAGAGACCCAAGCCTGTGGCTCAGCTGCCCTGCAGTCAGTTTGGTCAGGCACTTGGGCATCCTGTTCTGTCTCTCTCTCGTTGCTGCCTGCTCTTCCATGACAACCATTGTGATCTGAAGAGGAGCAAAGAAAAGAAGACACTGAGAGGCAAGGGAGCACACCAGGAGGTTTAGGAGCGTGCCTAAGTAGAGCAGAACTCTCATGCCTTGATGTCACGGCACCTTGCTTAAATTTTGCCTTTTCATCATTTTTGTCTTCTTAGTATTGTCCCAGGGCCTTAAGATCCCTCATCAAAAACTATGGCCCATCTTTGTGTTCCTGTATTTCACTGATATACAATGACAGGACAAGGGGCAATGGGTGCAAGCTGGAGCATAGGAGGTTGTTTGTGAACATAAGGACACCTTTGCACAGTGTGGTTGACTGAGAGCTGCCCAGAGAAGTTGTGGAGTCTCCTTCTCTGGAGATATTAAAAAGCCACCTGCATATGTTACTGTTTGACCTAATCTATGTGATTCTGCTCTGGCAAGGGTGTGGACTAGAGATCTTTCGAGGTCCCTTCCAATCCTGACCATTCTGTGTAATTGCAGAATTTCAAATTTACTGCTGGAGGCTGTTTGCAGGAACCCCATGTGGCTGAAGCCCAGGAAGAAATCAGGATAAATGAGTAGTCTACCTCAGTTGATTAGGACTGGATCAGGGACCAGTTAAGCCATCTGGACATCCATAAATCCATGGATTCTCATGGGATGCACCAGAGGGTGATGAGGGAGCTGATGGGAGTCATTGCTGGGCCACTGTCCATCATCCTTGGCAAGTCCTGGGAAACAGGAGAGGTGCCTGTGGACTGGAGAAAGGTAAATGTCACTCCAGTCTTCAAAAAGGGCAAGAAGGAGGAACTGGGTAACTACAGACCGGTCAGCCTCACTTCCATCCCGGGAAAGGTGATGGAACGACTTTTCCTTGGTGCTGTCTCCAGACACATCAAGGATAAGAGGGTTATTAGAAGGAGTCAACATGGTTTTACCAAGGGGAGGTCATGTCTGACTAATCTAATAGCCTTTTATGATGTCCTACCATCATCCATCCAACCAGGTGGATGGATGATGGTAGGACAGTGGATGTGGTTTTCCTTGACCTTGGGTCAAGCACGTGACACTGTCTCCCACAGAATCTTTGTGGATAAACTGAGGAAGTGAGGTAACGAGGTGGATTAAGAGCTGGTTGAAGAGAAGAAGCCAGTGAGTTGTGATCAATGGGACAGAGTCTGGCTGGAGGCATGTATCTAGTGGAGTCCCTCAAGGGTCAGTACTGGGACCAGTACTGTTCAATGTATTCACTGATGACCTGGACGAGGGAATAGAGTGCACAG
>VXBZ01007878.1:28142-43306 GCA_013399135.1 Heliornis fulica | reverse complement strand
TGTACACAGTAAATGCCCATTAAGCAGCCAGCTGATAAGGTTTAATTTTTACCATCTCCCCCAAAACCTCATTAATGACTTTTGAACTAAACCCCAGCAGGCTACAGGCCAAATCTGAGTTGCACTGCAAGGCAATGTTCTACAATAAATTTCAATGACTGGAAGATGGAATTCTGTCTTTTTAATTTTCACACTCATGTAACAATTATACTGCTGCAGAGGCTTCAGCAAACTCAAGGCTTGAAAGGAGAATGAGAAAAATCAATGCAGTCTAGATCCTTAAAAAGCATTTACATTTTCACTTCTGGCAGTCTATGTCTAACCCAAAAGAGAGCTGCTTATTGTTTTTAATTTAAAACACAAATTTCCCCCCCTCCATAAAATTCTCAAAGGGAACACTGTATAAATAAGAAAGTCAGCTGGCAAGGACAACAGCTAAGTGGGTAACCCATTCAATCCCTTTCAAATTAACTGTGATTAACCTGAGGCACAGAAAGGCACCACAGGATGCTTTTTCTGTAGCTGTCTAAAGATCACCTCCACAATACCTGTATGATGGGGAAAACTCCTTTACCCCCTCAAAGCAAGAAGAAAACCCCCAAATCTACCCTAAGCAACATGAATGACTGTACCCACTTTCACATTCAAACGAGATTATTGCTAATTGCCTCTGCAGGCCACAAATGTGCTGTTGGTGCTGAACCTTGAATGCAGCAGAATGTCTGCTCAGGTTTTTCTCCCTTGTGTAAACAGCTCTTTCGACCCAGGGCTCACATTCCTGAGGAAATCACTTTCCATTGTCTGAAAACCAGCAGGTTTCATAAAACTATAAGCAAGGGAAGCAAGTAAAGTGTCGATCAGTGGACTTATAATGTACCTGTTGTCAAGGCAATGCAACACCCCTCCCCAGCAGTCATGGAGCTTTTGCATATTAGGTTTGTCTCTCATGCAACACTTTATCTGTCCTCCAGGGACCAAAAAGCCTCACTGAAGGAGACTACCATCATTTTACAGGCACACAGCAGTAACAAACAGTGTCTTGGATAGGAGGCTTTATGGAAAGCTGTGCATGCAGAGGGAAGGGCCTGATTCATGTGGTAACAAAAACATGTGAAGCTCCTCAGGTTAACCTACTGATAAATACACCACTCATTTTAAACACCAAATCTCCTTTCCATCATGCTGCCAGAGCACTATGGCACTGCCAGCCCTGTCTCTGCTCAGCACTCTGGGGCTCTCCCCAGTCTGGCTGTGGCTGAGGGCCCCATGTCAGGACCTGGGGCTGTCGGCCTCTGCCCCTGCATCACCAGGCCCTTATGGTCCTGCCCTCTGGGGCCCACATCCTGTCCTGTCCTGTCTCCACTGATGTGCTCATGAAATTGGGATATATGAAGAGGGAAAAAAAGTTACATCTTCCTGGAGTAAGATCTATTACTTCTAAAACAGAAGACAGAAATAAGTACAAAAATCAGATTCCCTTAGGAGTAGAAATATAAGGTCACAAACATTATTTGCTTTCCCCACCAAAAACTTGGACCAGCTATCAGTGAGTAATGGTTCATCAAAAAGAATATTGTTATTTCTATGATTCTAAATCTATTTCTATGATTTCTATGTTATTCTATGATTCTATTTTATTAAAAAGAACATCTTCCAAGCCATCTTGTATTCATTCTTTTGCAGTAGTTGTTACATTTTGTCTAATTTTGCAATATTAAAATGAAGGTCAGAGAGGACCGTCTCTTGTCAGTTACAAGGTTATTCAACCAAGTCCACTGCATTAATTACAGACTGTATATACTGTTGTACAAATTATGCCTGAAATAAAAATGAAAGAGAAAAGCCAAATTAGTGTGTGAAATAACACCTGAAACCAAGATTTCTGCATGCCTTTCTAAGAAAAACAATTTCCAAAATCCAATTGTTTTTTTCTTACAGTGACAAGTAACCAGCCAGCAGTATATTGGTATTTTACTGATGGATACAGTAAAAGAACACATAAAAATATTTTCTGTAGACTCATTTACAGGTTTTTTTCTCCATGTTTCTTCATGTGACATTTCTTCAGTTGATGTTCACCCCTGTAGAGCATTAAGTGCAGATGTTTTCACCTCTACTCCCAAACTTATTGCCTAAGTTGGCCTAGGCTACATCCCTAACCCAACTCTTACAGACCTTCTCTCACTCTACAAAAGGACAGACATGATGCCAATGTTATCAAAGTGTGTCTAGTCTCTTCTCCATGCTGAAAACTACACTTCTATATACTCTGACACATATCTGTGTAGTATCTTAATTCCAGGAAAAAAAAAAAAAGAAGAGAGAGAAATGTATGCTGGTTCTATACAACTGTGGTGAATGAATATTTAAATTCTGTAGTTTTAAAGCAATTTCAAGAAATTTGGCCTCTCTAAAATATAGTCCAGCAGGCTCTTCTGAGAAAGGAAGGAATCAATTACTTCCTCAGGGATTTATACAACATGTATAGTAGAGATTAGTTCGGATAAGAAAGGGGGAAAATGTGCCTGTCTGTCCAACAACAGAAGTTTATCTGAGTACATACTAAAGGAGAAGCAACACACTGCTATGCTTGAGCAGGCTGTGCTCATGGCAGCTCATCAGGCTGAGACATGATACAGGAATTTCCTAGAAACCTCACAGAATGAGAACAAAACTTGCTGTAAACTCTGCTGTGTGATATCCTACGATTTTCTTTTGCTTGGTCGCCTGTGAAAGACTGTGATAGCTGTAATAATTTTCCCTTCTGCATTTCTAAAATACACATCTCTAATGCATTAAAAAAAGGCAGGAGGGAACAACCATCCTTCCTCTAATGTCTCTTGTGAACTGCTTTTTGGTATGACAATCAAAATAGGACTTGTGATGTTCTGATAAGTTTAAAAATATTTTATTGGACAGCACAACACTCATGCTCAGGGAGAGAAAGCCAGAAGGTGTAATAACTGCCTGCCACACTCTGACCAGCTCTTTCTTCCTTTTTGTTCCTGAAGGTATTCTTCATCAGAAATTACCAGCTGTTGTAATGTTGTCTATATGACATGTATATATTTGGTCAAGATAAGCCATGACATTCTTAGATTCAGACACACAATATTTTTCTCATGTTTCTTAACAGGGATTGATTAATTTATACATATCCACCTTTTACACAATTTTTCCTAAGGAAATTTTGACTACTATGAAAAAGTGAGCTTTTGGGATTTTTCTGAGAAGATTAAATGCTTTCAGTAAAAATCTCCATCAGCTCTAAAGGTCACTCCTACTCTAGTCACAAGCACCAAGAAGTAGGACAAAAGGTCTTAGCTGACAGGTCACTGGAGAAAGAAAGCTAGAAAACTTGCATTCATTTTCAATATGGTACTTGGGTACCTGGGCAAATAATTTCCTTTCTCTCTCACTCTCTCTCTGTGTAATGAGAGGAATATACATTGAGATCTAGCTAAAGAATGTGACATTAGATGAGTCTCAGAGTAGTCTGAGATTTACTAACAGAGGATCAGAGCCTATATGATAAGAAAGGTACATTATTATTCCTTATCTTATTGATTCTTCTAAAAATAACTATTTCTATGAAAGACATCATATGCCAGCTGTCCATCATCATCAAAAATTTTGAGAATATACATACCTCTCATAATCTGATTTAAGATATATAATCTGAAGAAAAGAACTCATGCTACTGCAGTACCACACTGTACAGACTGGTATCAACATATCTAAACACTGGGCTTATTTTCAGATTTATTTCCCCAAAATGTCTCTCTCTCTGAGAGGACTATGAAGCAGGAGTTACTGAAACAGTCAAGAGAAAGCATCTTTGGGTAAGCTTTAGCTGTCAGTTTCACTGAACTGCAGGGGTTGTCTCAGCCTGTCTCAGAAATAGGAGCCCCTAGTGTCTTCAAGGTGAGAGATTTTGAACATCATCATGCATGGGTTTCCAAGTGCTACAGAAAGAAGCAATTACATTGGTTTCATTATCTGAAGACCATGGCTTGGGCTGATGCTTGTGAGTACTGCTGTCCTTCTCACAGAACAGCACACATTTAGTAGGAGGAACATCTCTGCTCCATGTGTGGATTGTAGCACCAATGTCAGTTTGTTCACCACAGCACTGACATTGATTTCTGACCATTTAGTGACTTTAACAGACTAAATAGATAAAACGGGTTCACGTTCACAGGTGACTTGAAATAATAAAAAAAAAAAAAAGTTTAAGTATTTTATCTCCTTAGAGTTTTCTAGGGATATGTTTGACAGTTTAGTGTACTTCCAGCACTTAAAAAAACTTCCTAAACTGTTGTTGAAAAACCTGTTTTTTAAATCAACAGCCTCATCATACTTTTCCAAGGAGCCACAACACAGCACATTAATCTGGAACTAGGTTTAAATAGAAAAGAGAACGTAAAAGAAAGAGAGACTTTCATGAAAAGCATTACTATTAAATAAATTATAATTCAAAGCTGCTCTGATACTTTCCTATCACAAGTGATACTTGTGAACAGGAAAGAAGAGATCACAGATCACAGAATCACAAAGTTGGAAAAGACCTCTGAGATCATCAGGTCCAACTGTACCTGTCCTCTGCTAAACCATATCCCTGAGCACCTTGTCTACCCATCCTTTAAATACATCCAGGGATGGTGAGACATCAGTAGCCTATTCCAATGTCTGACAACCCTTTTGGTGAAGAAATTTTTCCTACTTTTCCTGAACCTGCCCTGGTGCAGCTTGAGGTCATACCCCCTCATCCTATCACTTGTCACTTGGACAAAGAGACCATCACCCACGTCTCTACAACCACCTTTCAGGTAACTGTAGGCAGTGATAAAGTCTCCCCTCAGCCTCCTCTTCTCCAGGCTAAACAACCCCAGCTCCCTCAGACACTCAACAGAAGGTTTGTTCTCCAGACCCTTCACCAGCTTGGCTGCCCTTTTCTGAACATGCTCCAAGACCTTGATGTCCTTGTAGTGAGGGGCCCAAAACTGAACACTGAACACAGATGTGGCAACAGAGAGGAGAACTGACTTCCCAAGATTATGTCCAAAAGAGATCCATAAGTCACGAAAAGCCAAGAAGTGACACAGGCCTAATGGTTATTATGAACTCAGTTGATATTGCCAAACTTAAAGAAAATTGATAAAATATGTAAAACAGAGATGATGAGCTACTTCCTTGAAGTGCACAGGCCCTGAAGAACACCTTCACTGGTGGTGCTCATCCCCTGGCACAATGGAGTAGCTGGATTTGTTTATGTTTATATATGTTTAAAACCAAGTCCCTCCTTGGTGTTCTTTGAATTGTTTACAGCTTTAGCTGATATCCTGTGCACAGTGGATACCTTTTCAATTCTATTCCCTGTTACCAGGTTCCTCTAACATAGTGGAGACAGGCAGCTCCTCCTAAAAGAAATTCACCAAACTCACCGGTAATGAGACTCTGCCTGTGGCATCAGTGACACAGAGACTAATTCCATATCTTCAGCTGTTCTCTGAAGTACCTCTCCCAGTTGAGGAAAAAATGCTTGTGGTTACAAAGAGGAGAAAAACACATCTTTTTTTTTACCAGAGAGGCTTTCTCTTTTTCCTTCCCCAAAAGGACTGTGATAGCAGAGGAAAGACTGAACAAGGTGACCTCATTATTAGGAGCCTAAGGAGAAACACCTGCTGCAATGCAGCCTTTAGACACATATATCTAAAAATCTTTAAGTTGCTGTGAGGTAGGAAGACCTCAGACTCATAATGCAAGGGCACATTTCATTGGCAACACTGTGGTTACTAGTAGAGATTTCTGCAAGCTAATTACTATTCAATCTGGTAATTTATCCTTTCATCAGAATAAAAGGATTCCCCTCTGGGTGTAGCTCCTTCTTCTCCCTCAGGTACCTGACACTGCTGAAATTGAAGGCCATAATTCAATTAACAATGGATGGGAACCTTTAAAGAAAATTAACCATTCAGGAACAGATGTTGATGCCACAGAAATAGAGATACTCACTGTGAAGCATCACTGGCTGTCATGTGGATAGGAAAATGCAGAGACATCTTAACTTGGAATCATACACCAGATGAGATACTACACTTACATCTGCAGATCACAATTCAATGAAGTGCTTAAGCACATGTTTAGATTTCATTAATCTGCTTTGTTTAAATACTACACAGAATCACACAGAATCACAGAACGTCAGGAGCTGGAAGAGACCTTGAAAGATCATCCAGTCCAACCCCCTGCCCGAGCAGGATCACCTGGATTAGATCACACAGGAACGTGTTCAGATTGGTCTGGAATGTCTCCAGAGGAGACTCCACAAACTCTCCAGTCTGCCTGTTCCAGTGACCTGCTTAAATTTCTTCTGTACCTGTAACATTGCTAGCAAAAATGTAGACACTTTTACACTAGTAAAACTTCCCTGATTGAGAAACCACCTTTGGATCTCTGTGATTCCTGATGGCACACACAACACTGATGCCTCAATTTCTGAATATAGTAAATAAAACATGAGAGGGAACAACCTGTGTGAAACTGACCCCATGGCTGGGGCTGGAACTAGGAATGGTAATGGTCTGCAAGCCTGCAGCATGGAAGGGCTGGCTGCAGATCACTCACGTGCCTCGGGGTTCAAACTCACTAATGCCAATGTCAGGCTTCAAGTTTAACAAGGAGTTGGAAACTCAAGGCCTACATCAGGTTGTATGTTGGCAACTACCAGAAGTTTTATGTGTACATTTTTTGGGGGAATACAGATGAGAACATAAAATCAACAGAATGAGCTGTGTTTCTATCTGTATCCCTCCTCCCCATCATTCCTTTTTGGAAAGGTGTAGCGAAATCTCATCAGAGCAGCAATTAGGGATATTTTTTTTTCTAATTTCTGATAGAAATTTATCCATCACTGCTTTAAAGCAATTGACTCATATTCTAACATTGCTTTAGAGCTTAAACAGACTGTTCATTGCCCTGGAATTTACCCCTTCAGTGCATTTAGAAACAGCAATCACTTCTCCTTCTGAGAGGTTACACAAGAAACTTAATCAGTTCTCCCCATGTTAGGTAACAAAAAAATGAGTGGGCAGAACTACTATTTCTGAATATGGCCACATAGTCTTCCCTATCAGGACCTGTGAGATATTTTTCAACAAATTCCTCTGTAATGTCTCTAACACCCCTGTTCAATCTACACAGGTCTCTACAAGTGTCTCAGAATCACTCAGGTCAAGGGGTCTCGGGAGGTCATTGAGTCCAGCCTTCCACTGGGGTTTTGAACACCACCAGGGCCAGAGATTTTCTGGGAAACCTATTCCTGCACATAATTACCTTCATAGTGATTTTTTTTTCCTTATAATTGCCCAGTATCTCCTCTGTGTCAGCTTAGGACCACTCTCTCTCCTCCCATAAAGGGCCACTCCTTCCTTGCTTGTGTTTCTCAAAGAGCTGCTCTTTCTCTATCGCTGATCTCCAGCCATATGAGCTACTCCACCACCTCTTGGTTTCTCCAACTATTTCACAGACATGTATGTGTCCATACATGGAGCTTTAGCTCTCCTATTTGCTTTCTAGGCTGCATGCCTTTGTTTAGAGGCACTTGAGATGGGTTCTCTTCTTGAAGTGCTCTCACTCCATTCCTCTGCCCCTTGAACTTACTACCTGTAACTGCTACTCCCTCACTAACTATAAGCTGTTGTAACAATCCTCCAAGAGAACCCTGTTTAAAACCAGGTTGTCCAATCTGAAAAACGTTCCTTCCTGGCTTTGTCACCTGGATCCAGTCTCCTGTTAGTAGCTGTCATTCCTCAGAGAACCCCATGGTCATAAAATCCCCAACAGTTCCTGTCATACCAGCTACACAGACAGCCATTAATTCACAAGTTGAGCCTGCATCTACTCAAGCTTACTCCCCTCATACACAGGACTGAGTAAAACACTACCTAGGCTTACATGCCTTTGCTTCAAGAGCTCCACAGTCTGTCCTAATTTATTTCTGATTACCTTGTTAGTTAGTGTCCACATAGATAAGCAGCAAAAGGTAACAATCCAAGAGCTAATGATCCTCAGCAGTCTCACCACAACATCTTGGATACAGGCCCTTGCCAAGGAACACATGTCCTCTGAAAGCAGGCTCAATCCATCTCCTCTTGGGATGTTGTGTTCCAGCAGAGAGAGAGAGTGCTGAAGTCATGTAACCAGTTGTTACTGACATGAATAAGATCTGGTTTGCCAAGTAAATCACTTTCTGTGGCAAGGCTGAAGAGCTCTGGCTACATCTCGTTTATCAGGGCAGTACAGCACTTTCCCTGTGCCCTCAGATACTACTGAACATTATCACCCTTCTGCACTAATCCTTTGCTAACAACAAGGGTACATGGAGAAAATCCATACATTTGACACCATTGCCCTGCCAGATACAGAATTAACAGTGATACTGTAAGGGATTGGAAAAGCCTAAGCAGGTTTGGTATTGTCCTCTTGAATATATGTTATCTCTTAAGTCCAATAAAGAGATAACATATATTCAAATATAACTGAGGCCAGAATATGGATGCTCATCTTCCACAATTTCAGCTAATGCCAGTACTCTGATGTGAACAGAAAGGATCATTTAAAGTTTTCCTCTATAGGAATCTATCAACTCTTCAGGCTTGGTCAACCATTAAGTATTCAGTATTCTGATTTTCTGGGGTAGTACATAACAATTTATCACCTACCATCACTTCCAGTTTTACTTTAATTTGCATTCAGTCTAAGAAGAGTAATATTCATTTCTCCTTGCTATATATTTAATTCTATGCAATAAAGTATTTTCCAGGCCTTTATTTTTGTTCCAAAGGAGGATCTGTCACAGGTTACAGACTTCTGATATCTGTGAGTTTCTCAGCAGAACTTTCTGTAATGTCAGGGAGGGAGTGAAAGTATCTCATACCCCCAAATTATCACTGAAATCTGTTTAATACTCGAAGAGGAAAGTTCTCATTACAACTCTGGTGAAATTCACCTGAAGAAGTCAGTAAGATGCCTCCAGAACGACAGTTTCAAATAGTGTGTAGCACAGAATAATAAGAATTGAGAAATTTAAGCTACCACAATAAAACTGAACAAAGAATTATACCTTGGCAATAATCTATGGGTGATGCATAAGCATGCTGCAGTAGAGAGCACCCCAGTAGCTTCCAATACTTCCCAGATGAGGCCACTTTGGCCAGCAGTATAACTGCAGAATCAAGAGGAAATACTGCAAGACCCAAGAGGACTAGATGAAGCTGGAATGACAATAGGACATTGGTTAATTCACGCTTCACAGCACAGAATTACAACTGCTGAGAGGAGACAAGTCCTAGGAAAAATCTTCAGGGCAGCAATGGCTGCTTAAGTTAAAAAAATAGAATATTTTTTTACAAAACAAAATGAAAAATAAAATCAAGGTATCATGATGTGTCAATGTAAGACAGCTGATAGGTTCCATGAAAAATCCATAGTGAGAGAAAGAAAAAAAAAGAGAGAAAATAAGAAAATGCAAGATTAGAAAGAGGTAATAAGATTGTGCTGTATGAAGATTAATTAGTAAGGGGAGTGTCCTCTGATCAGGCAAGTCACAGAAAGTATTCATAACTATCCCTCTAAGTCCCCTTAGTCCTTTACATCTAACAGTTAACCTTGAAACTTCAAAACATTATATTACTCCCTCTAGGTGTCAGACAAATATTTTAAGCCAGAGCAATAATCATAAAAATGCTACAAAATCAACCTGTAAAGTACAGGTCTGTGAGACTATAGACCCTTCATACAGACAAGCTTTTCAAAAATTGTTCTTCTTTAAAGTACAAAAATATGGCACCTTGTAGAAAGCTTATGAAATTATGATTTAATTTTGTAGATCAAATTTGGAATCAATAATTTTTAGTTTTACCAGTCTCCTATTGAGCTGAGTTTAAGCATCAGCTCCTACCCAAAGACAAACACTGTATGTTTTGCTGCTAAGTTAACATAAAACAGGCAACCAACATGTGCAGCAGAACTGTTTTGTGGTACAAAACATTAATAATATCACACCACACAAAAAATAATGTGTCAGAGCACTGAAGAAATGAGTTTGTTAAGGGTGTGGATGAAAAGAAGGATTAAGACTTCAAAGGAAACACAAGTAATTGACAGGTTTGGAAAAAAACCCAGCTCTAAGAAAAGGAGCTTTTTACCATAAAACATCTTGTAGCTTCCATTAACAGTGAAACATATATTATCATATTAACAAGATCATATTACAACAGCTGGGGGCAACATCAGAGAGCTGGAACCTCACTGGAAGAGTTTTATTTAGGGTCAAGAATCTCCCAGATGATCATCCATCAACTACTGTAGAAACTAATTACAAATCTGAAAAAAGACTGAAAAATGGAGATGAAAACCACAGAAAGTTACTAAACTCTAGATACTGATTCAGAGGCAAACTAGATCACTCCAGAATTCAGAAATACATAAATAATTCAATTAGACCCCTTCCACCATCTTCTCTTGCAGACAACCATGAAGATGTGCATTTGAAACCCACTGTGTGATTCACACATTCTGCTATAGGGTATTACTAGTTTCAAAAAAATATGAGCAGATAAAAATCTCAGTTTGTAAAGGGTATTCTCCACACCTTGGCAATGATGGTTTGTTATTTTTCTTTTTTCTTTGAAAGATAATTTGGGTTTTTATTTTTAAGTGCAAGCTAAGAAATTGATTTACAAATTTCTTGTAATCTTTTTAAGTCAAGGCTGTAGGATGAGACCTTCACTATCCAGAAGTGATCCATAACTGCTAGATGCCATCCTCTGCAAAAATGTCCCCCAAAAATCCACATAATCTCTAATGTTTCATAAATATGATGTAGATTACACTTTTAAATGATGCTAAATAAACTATTTTCAAGTATAGGAATGTGTCAAGAAATAATTATAATTTTTAAGCTACTATATAAACTTTGTGCATTTCATATTACATATTTGATGATGCTGGAATAAAAATAAGTTATAAAGAATTCAGCTGTTAAGAGAAAATCTCACTAATTTTTTCCCCCTGTAACACTGAGAAGCAAGATAGCAAGTAAATCCTCCCCAGCTCATGATAAAAATTAAAGTTGGATCACTGCTATCTATCTAGTAAAACACAGACATTCTGGGGTGAAGAGGAAGCAACCCCACATCACAGACATTAATCACTATGAAATAAACCTGAGTCACCTGGATCTGAAGCCTTTTGAAGGTCCCATTTACCCAGGCCCACTGCAAAAACTCTTCATGATAATGACTAAATGATCATGAGCCCAGCTGGATATTCCAACAACACCGGCTCTGTCTTAAGAGCAGAGGTTGAGGTGGAACCAAATCCTCAAAGTTTCTTAACAAAAAAAGGAAACTAAGGCAATTAAACTACCAACATAGCAACTTTATTTCCTGAAAAGCCATTTAAATAAAGTTCTGGGAGTACCAAAAAGAAAAAAAAGAAGCTTTCTGCAAGGGTTTCTATGAGGGAGTCAGTATCCCAGAGAAGTAAGTCTCCCACTAAAACTGTGCTTGGGACTGTGCTAACTAATAAGGTGCAGTCTACTGTACAACGACATTTATGTTAATTAATACTATTAGTTAACATAATCTAACATAAAACTAATAATGAATTAGTTAATTAATACTGATGTTACTATTACCATAATACTATGTTCCACCTGGGTGCAGAGCTGAGGATGTAACGGCGTAAAGGAGCCTCACAGTGCCCATTCAGAGACGGGTGTGGGTTGTATCCAACTCACAAACCAGGAGACTGTGAGATGAAAAGCCTGTCCAGTTTATGTCTCTTCAATGAAATGGTAGGAAAGAGCCAAGAATAAGGGGTGGGACTGCTGATATTTCCTACTATCTATGATGTTAAATTATTTGTCACAGGGAAGGCAGGCACGCACACAAAAGTAAAGCTGTGTGTAAGAAAAAGGGTTATCAAAGTATTCACACTCTTTCAAAAGAGTTAGTTGGCAAAAATATGCTGCTGAAACACATTTTCATGTGTAGGTAGCAATTCCTCCACATCCAAGGGCTGGAATCCTGTGTGGGGAAAACTGAACTGCTCAGTATAATGTAAAAGCCAGGCCTCATTAACTCTTGGACATCTTCTAATTTCTTGGTCATAAATCCTATTACCTTGTATTACAAACTGCCATAAAACTCACAGATAAAAGATAATTTATGCTCAGTGTACAGAAGCTAATGTTTCTGTACTCCCGAGAAGCACACTACGGGGAAATGAGCAAGTATCTGTGTGAAACCTTAAGCCATTCACAGTGAGCATGTCTAGCATGACAAACATGACTCTGAGGGCCTGATGCTCTCCAACCAAGGTATATTCTAATGGTAATTGATATTACCAACATTTCAAGCATCAATTGCATGGACTGTGGCATAAAATATCCTGCTTATAAAGAGTGATTAGTCCTCATGAAGAATTGAGGCTTTCCTCCCCTCCCCACTACAGAAAGAAGTATGATGGCTATTCAGTACAAAGATACTCCCCCACACCCTTTTTTCTTTTTCTCTTATTAAATTGCAGTCATCACATTATGAAATGCTTCAGAGCAAGCATCACCTCCTGGAAATCTTACACCACCTCCACTTTGTTGACTCCCATCCCAATTACTGTTGCATGGCACACACAAAAACTAACAGCCCTTGGAGTTGGTAAAATCAAAGGCAGTCTCTTGTTAGCTTCTTCTCAGAAGCAGTTCAAAGTCTTCAGACTTTGGCACTGATCTGAACTGTTGGTTATCTGCTCAAAGGAATATTTTGCTTTGGTGAAATCTAAGCAGAGGTTGCATTAAATTTAGGCTTCTTGGCATTAGTTTTTCTTTCCCATTTAGATGTGAGAAAATCTTTTGTTGTCAACTTAAAACTTTTGTAGTGTCAGGGTATGTTCTCATTGCTTGGGTCTTTCCACAGGTCCACCTCACTTCATGCCTGCTCTGCTTCCTCCTTAGAGTGCATAAAGGCAGATATTTATGGGGTGCAATTCATAGAATCACAGAATCATAGACTAGCCAGAGTTGGAAGAGCCTCCCAGAGGTCATCTAGTCCAACCCCCTGCAAGAAGCAGGGACACCCCCAACTAGATCACGTTGCTCAGGGCCTCATCCAACCTGGCCTTGAACGTCTCCAGGGATCCAGGGGCATCCACCACCTCCCTGGGCAACCTGTTTCAGTGCTCCACCACTCTCACAGCAAAGAACTTTTTCCTAATATCCAATCTAAATCTCCCTCCCTCTATTTTAAACCCATCACCCCTTGTCCTGTCACAACAAGCCCCACTGATCACCCAGTTTATCTGTTCTATCCAGATATTTTTAGTTTTTGCCTGGGTTCACCTGAGGGAGAACCAATACAAGTCTCCCACTGTAGTAAATGGGGGACTGATTACATTTTGAAACAAACACACAGGTATATATTGCTCATATATTTTATCAAAGACTCCAATGAAGATCAGATTCTTCCCCAAGAGGGAAAGTTTTCAGATCTACATTTTATAGGAAAAGCAACATCCTTGTAACTTTATCATTTGCATTAGCATTTGAATCTCGAACCCTTGCTTCATTTGTTGCAGTTTCCAGACTTGCATTTCAAAAAGTCACTGGGTGTCCCACTGTGTTCAACTCTCTCCTACCTTGATTTTAAATTACAAAGGGCAGAGGGGGAAAAAGACAGAATGCTTTATGTTTACAAGAGAAAAAACATCACACTGAACTCCATTAAAAAAAAAAAAATCTATTTCTGTGGGGTATAAACTTGCTTAGTTAGTTTCTATCAAAACTATGCAGGATTAATGTTATCATCCTCCAATAGCTGAAGGGAACCTACAAGGAAACTGGAGAGGGCCTATTTACAAGGTCACACAGTGACAGAAAGGGTACTGTGTTTAAATGGTTNATTTGAATCTCAAAACCTTGATTTGTTTCACAGTTTCCAGACTTGCATTTCAAAAAGTCAGTGGATGTCCCACTGTGTTCAACTCTCTCCTACCTTGATTTTAAATTACAAAGGGCAGAGGGGGAAAAAGACAGAATGCTTTATGTTTACAAGAGAAAAAACATCACACTGAACTCCATTAAAAAAAAATAAAATCTCTTTCTGTGGGGTATAAACTTGAGGGCCTATTTACAAGGTCACACAGTGATAGAAGGGGTACTGTGTTTAAATGGCAGAAGGGTAGATATAGATTGCATGTTAGGAATACTTTTTTCACCATGAAGGTGGTGAGGCCCTGGCACAGGTTATCCAGCAAAACTGTGGCTGTCCCCTCCCTGGCAGTGTTCAAGGCCAGGCTGGATGGGGATTTGGGCAACCTGGGCTAGTGCAGAGTGTCCTTGCCCATGGCAGGGGGTTGGAACTAGACAATCTTTTAGGTCCATCCCAACTCCTAGTGATTGTAGTTAACCCACCTCATGTCATACTGTATATCCAACTTGCTTGGTCCAATTTACTTAGTCTGACAAAAACCCACTCTATGATATGATTTGGAGCTACCATGATGCTGGCAGTGAGAAGTTTAAACCAACAGTGAAAAGCAATTTTGTGTTGTAATCAACATTAAGATTTTTATTTTTTAACAGCTTGCCCCTCATAGCTGCCTTTTATTCCTGAATGCTACAAACACCCTGAACTCACAGAATTCAGTTACTGGCCATGCAGACTGACAGCACGGAATGGCAGAAAAAAGGGTAATAAATAATTCTGTGGAACATTTCCCACCAACAAAAAAGTATTAAATGCTTGTTTTATGGCATCATTAAAAATAGGGGATGAAGAATTTTCCAGCATGTCCAAACAATTAACAATCTACCATTCCAATGAACAGATCATGATTTTTTTTTTCAAGTTTCCAAGCTTTCATTGAAGCCTCTTTTTGAAAGCAACCTTAGGCATGGCACCTTAAAGACACTTAGGGAGAAGGTGAATGGAAAGAATTAAGTCTTTTCAGTCCAAGAGTTTTGTAAGCTAAATTGGGAATTCTCCACCTTATTTCAGCTTGGGTTTTTTTTTTTGTTAAGAAAATCCTAAAATTCATTTACAGTGGTAAAGTGTTGGTCGCAACAACCCCAGGCAACGTCACAGGCTTGGGCAGGAGTGGCT
>VXBZ01007878.1:9015-27755 GCA_013399135.1 Heliornis fulica | reverse complement strand
TCCTCAAGCATTGGGACAGGCTGCCCAGGGAGGGGGTTGAGTCCCCATCCCTGGAGGGGGTTAACAGACGGGGAGATGCGGTGCTTGAGGACATGGTCTAAGGGTAGACTTGGTGGTGGTGGGTTAATGGTTGGACTGGATGATCTTAGGGGTCATTTCCAGCCCTAAAGTTCTATGATTCTATGATTCTATGATAAGGCACCCACAGGTCAACCACACACAAGCTACTCTTCATTTTCAGATTTTAATCACAGTGATACTTTAGCCTTCTTTCCCCTCACTCACCTGCCTCTACCCATTTAGCTGTGCAACTATTGATCAGAGCCATTCCGTGTCACACTCTCAAATGAGCTCAGGTGACGTCTGTCTGTCCTGCAGACACTGGGCTTCCAAGGTGTTAATGCAGCATCTGCCCCTGTGGATTTAAATCTATAATCCCACAGAACCTTATTAATGCTTCTCTCAAATTACAATGAAGAATGTATTGTGCAGGGGGTTGCCAAATTTATCTGTGAATGTTATTTATTTTGAAGAAATAAGCTTTCCAAGGTAAAAGGGGAAAGCTAAGCTTCTGGAAATGGGGTCATCAGTAAAAGATATTTCTAAATAAATAAATGAATCACTTTTAGAGATCACTCTTTGATGCTTAGATTTGCCTTCAATATAAATCTTAGAAGCTGAAGCCCAATAAGATCTTTTGTGTGTGTTGTTTTATGAATCAATAAATAGAATAACAGGCCTGAAAAACCACAAAACCTGCCCCCACCCCATCTTAAATAAATTCCCTTGTTGATATTAGCTGGATTCCCATCATAATGAACTGCACCACTCAGATCACCTGAGAGCTCTGGTGTGTTTGTCAGGAACTCCCTTGAAAATGGGATGTACAGTAAGTTTGAATCTAACCAAAAATTTTAAAACTTAAAAAATGTATAATAAACCTCCCCTATTTACCCAAATTCAGTTTTGACACCTTCTGGATTTCTATTTTCCTCCCCTCTAGAACAAAGCTATCCTGAACAAATTAAATGTGATCTTTCCCAAGGCAGGAATGCAAACCCCATCATTTGCTATTTCCCCTGCCATATATTTTATAGTTTGGCTTTGATCCTACAGAATGAAGTTAAGAAAATGAGCATTTAATGTGCAAGATTTAAAGGGCCAGGGAGGGTGGGAGGTCAGTTTTACTCTGAAGTAACTTTCCACTACACTTACAGGTTGAAGCAGGTAAATCAGTGAGCACTCCTGGGTAACCATCACTGGAAAAGGAGGGATATTTGTCACATGAAAAAGGATTTCCACCGATGCCATTGCTTGGTCAAAGCGTCCTCCAAGTCCGCCCAAAGTCACAATCAAATCGATCTAAAAGAAAAAAAAAACAAAAACAGTCACCAAGAAAACTTTCAGGCATGATCTCTAGAGCCTAAAATTTACAGTAAAATCACCTTGAAAAAGAAATAAAAAAGAAAAAAGAAATAACTACTGACTATACAAAAGGAAATGTCAAATACAGCTATTTACTCCCATTACTGGTAAATACCATTATGTGACTCTTGAGGCTGAGTGTCAAAGCTCAGTAGATTCACAGCCAAACATGTGGTCCTTTTAAAAAGGACATAAACATTCTCCCTTAAATGCAGGCCAGTCTTTTCAGGTACTTATCTGTCTGCCTTGATTATACAGAGCCCAAGACCCACCATTGCACATCAAAGCCCCTCAGCTGAGCACGGAGTGTCTGAGTCTCAGTAGCTTACAAACCTAGATCTCAACACAATTTCAGTTTACAGCTTCATATTTACAGTTTACAGAGCAAATAAAGGAAATTTCAGGTTGAGGCCATTATATGTTTTTCTCATTCCTGCCACAAAGCATTTTAATGAACAAGGCATCTCACCCACTGGCTGGCCCTGCTCAAGATTGGAAGTACTACTCAAGTAGGAGGTTCCACCCCAAGTGACTGGCACATCATCTCCCAGCTGCCAGGGAAAGGGACAAGAACAGGAGGACTGATTAAGATAGATAGGTAGATAGATAGATAGATAGATAGATAGATAGATAGATAGATAGATAATCTGAAAATAGTACTAGTAAGATCTTGCCATGGGAGTTGCCTACCAGTCAAACAGCAGTAAAAATGCCTGCCACCCCACATGGAGAAATGAGTTCCATTAACCTGGAAAAACAAGTGATGTTAAGGTGACTTCAAAGGATCACTAATCCACATAGACATTGCTCTTCTTGTGAGCAATGGGAGGGAAGCTTAAATATGAGCCTGGCCCAGCCTAGTCTTCAAGTAGCTGTGCAACTACTGTGTAGTTTCTCAGTCTCACAATACATTAACTTGTTTATTTTGGCTTTGTCATTTTCTACAGTTTAAAAGGCAAGAATGAAGGAAACAGAGTTCCCTCTGACTTGTAATTAAACTGAAGCAGTAGCATTCTGAATGTGTCTTCTATCCCTTGTAAAACTGTCACTATGTCAGAAGAATCCTGCTGTTACTCACACACGTGTATTTACAACAAAGTACAGGACCTATCTGAGACTCACTGTTTTCATCAAGTGCTCACTGACTGCATCTCTTCGTGACAGAGATTGCCAGAGTACTGGCTCCTTCCCCTTATTTGATAGCAGTAGTGCAGTGATCTCGTGGATTGGTGCTCAAAAAGTTAGAAAATAAATCCAGTCCAGCACAAAGCAGATCTGTTGGAAAGGCACTCATAAAACAGAGGTTTGGGATAGTGGCATGTTAGGAGAAAGATAACAAAGATACCTGAAAAGGGAGTGTAGCTGTTATTTAGGGCTTGCATGGGTTCTGGAAATGGGAAATACAAGTGTGCATTAAAACCAGCTGGAGTGTAAGAGGAGCAGGAAGGAAGAGGGAAAAGCTGAAATTCTGTGTTTCTATAGTGGCTGACAGTCCTGCCTTTCACTGGGTAGTCCTGGCAGCAGTGACAGGCATCCTGACACTGTAGGACTTTTAAAGTCTCTATTTGAAGGTCCAGCTACACACTTTGTTTATGTAACAAAAAGCACAGAGAGGCTAAGTCCAACAAAATCCCCAAGAGCCTTTTTATCCTAAAGCTATTACCTCTGTTATAAAAAGCACCATCCAAAAATCAGAGACTAACAAAACAATCAGCTCCCTCCCTGCAATCACAGCTCCTCTTGCTCTGCCAAGCACTTCAGAAAATGGATGTGCTATGAAAGCACATACACGACTCTCGGTCATTCCAGAACCTAAGACAAAGTGAGTGTCAAAGCACAGGACATTTATACATTCCAACAGTTCAGCCAGGAAAGGCCTTTCATTTCACTCCTAGCATTTCCCATAAAACACAAGCTACAGAATTGTACTGCTACTGCTAATCAGCCCAGCAGGTAGCATTTGACTAACACACTGTACTTCAATTGAAATGTCTATGTTTCACTTGAATGGCCTGTCACCATCCCCTTACACAATTTGTTTTCATACAGTGACATTCATTTCCTGCAAAAAAAAAGGATATAAAATCCTAAATAAATGCACTGGAAAGCTTAGATCATTGCAGGCAGAGTCTAGAGGGCACCACATTCTCTTGGATTACCTGTAACCCAAGTTAAACATATTGCAGCCCGTTTAAATGCGAGAGCGCTTTAATTTATGAAGAGTTGAAGATCTATGGATGAGACTCAGTCCTTTTTAAATGATACCCTTAGACACTTGTATCTCTTGAAAGAATTTTAGGAGTGACTACCAAACAGCAGGGCAGCTAAAAGGAAAAGGGAAGCATAACTAAAGACTTTGTGCTAGCAATTCAGGGATGTATTTCTTCCTTCTCCCCTAAGCTGTGATTTAGAGGGTGCAATAACCAAGGGGACCCCCAGGGTTCTTCTCCACAGAGCTCCTCTCCAGCAGGTCACCTGTCTGATACCTGGGGTTGTTCCTTCCCAGGTGCCAGACCCTGCACTGGCTGTTGTTGACCCTCAGCTGGTTCCTCACTGCCCAGCTCTCCAGCCTGGCCAGGTCTCTCCCACGGCAGTGCAGCATTCTGGTCTGCCTTTTGTGAAACATGAACTCCATAGTCATTGACTATTTTCTTTCTTACCTACAGAAGCCTAATCCACAAAATCCACGTGAACCTCTGGACTCCAAGCAGGTGGAGTTCGACTGTTCTTGTGCTGACTATTCCTGTATGACCTTAATCAAACCCTACTACTTCCCATGCCTCAGTTACAGTAAGGACAGCAGTAACTCTACCACTGCCAGTCAGGGGAAGTCATGCTGCCTATGAGATCAGGCTCATTGGAATTCCTTATTGCCTCAGATTTTCCAGGTGAAGGGCTTGTCCCTACCTCCAGGTCATTACCATGCTCTTGTGAGTAAGCAAAAGTGCACTAAAATTCTTTAGAGCAATCTGTTCCCTGAGGCCTTGGAGGAAAACGTGAGCTGGTTTTGACCCTGATGCATTTATTCTGTGCATCAGCAAGGACTCCAGGACTATCAATCACATGTCTTCTGAAAAATCATGTAATCTTCCCTTCTTTTATAACAGCATGAGAAGACATTCACACCTATCAAGCTAACCTTTCTGCTCCCACAGCTGACCTGCTGTAGTCCACAGCAGTTCCTTCAGTATCCCACCTTCTTCAAGAATATCTGTTCAGTGTGAGATTTGCATTTCACATTTTGCTCAACTGCTGCCAGTCTGTACTGAAGCCGCCTTCCTTCCCCTCCCTGCAACTCCTTACCCTGTTGGCACAAGCTCAGCAAGACAACACAGCTGCACCCCACTGCATCCCTGTCAGAGGACCCCCACCCCACTGTGCTGATGCCAGCAGCCCACACTCCTCAGGTAAAGCCAACCAGCAGCCTGTGCTGAGGGGTGACCCAGTCCTGCGGGTGGGAAGGGCCCTGCACAGGGACCCAGCTCTCCCTAAAAGCTTCCTTTATCCCCCCAAAGGGATACAGGTCACAGTCCAGAGCAGGGAGGTTGCCTGGACCATGGTTCCTCTTGCAGCACACAGGTAGAGAGACAGTCCTGTCTGTTGGTCATGGCTGTTCAGGACCTGATGTAGCAGAGACACTGTCACTTCTGCCTGCTGGCCCACAAACAGGAGACAGACCCCAGGGGACATATCAACAAGAGCATGTGAGCCGCTGCACACCTCTGTGAGCCCTGATGACTTCTCTTTGACTTCCTTTACAGTCCTGGCATGGATTAACCTTGGATGGTGGCCAGGCACCCACCACTGCTCTCTCACTCCCCCTCAACAGCATGGGGAGAAAATAAGATGAAAAAGTTCATGGGTAGAGACAAAAGAACGGGGAGATCATTAATTACCGAGCACCATTACAGGCAAAACAGACTCATCTCAGGGAAAATTAATTTATTGCCAATTAAAAATCAAGTTAGAGGGGGGAAAAAAAAAAGTCAAACCTAAAACTACCTTTCCACCACTAACTTTCCTTTTCCTCAGGTGCAACTTCACTCCTTTACTCATCATTCCTCTATCTCCTCTCTCCCCCAAGCAGAGCAGAGGAATGGGAGGCTGCGGTCAGTCTGTACCACCTACTCCCTCCCTCTCCTTCCTTCTCATGTTGTTCCCCTTCTATCACATGGGGTTCTCTCCTTCAGTCCTTCAAGAACAACTGCTCCAGGGTGGGTACTCCAAAAGCCCTAGCTCCTGCCAGGAGCCTGCTCCTGGCAGGCCTCCTCTCCACAGGCTGAGGCTTCCATCAGAGCACATCCACCTGCTTTGGCACGGGGCCTGCAGCCAGCTGAAACAAGGATACACAAGGTGTTTTCCTGTGGCTTCCTTAACCAGATGTGTCTTTTCTTTAAAGCTCATTTTTATTTCCACTCTGTCACACTAAATTTAGGTGTCAAATTCTAAGGAAAAAAAATCACACTTTCTTAATGGAAAATATTTTGTACAAAATAATCTCCATTAAAGGCCAATGGCTTTTATTTTTTTAATTCACCTCGATAAGTGTTAACACCTCAGGCACTCTCCCTGTGTATCTCAACATTCAGCAGTGAAGCCTGTGAAGAGGACACCCCAAACAGTGCAGAGCTCTATGGCATCCTCACCCTCTTGCTGCAGCATCACAGGGGAGGTAACGAGAGGCATTTCTGCCTAACTAGGACGAGGCGTTAGCTCTGCTATTTAAAAGGTTTAAACTTGGGTTCATACAGGTCTGAAGATCTCCTGATAGGTCCCAACAGAACAGTAATATTTTCAGCTGGTCTGAACATTAATCTTCATGATGAACAAGGGGATAATAGCCTGTCCTATTATGCTCAGGGGACAGATATAAGACCTGAAACTAAAGATGGAAAATTTTTCCCATGTCTCTCAGGCCCTATTCTGTGAATAGCTCCTCTTCTGAGTGATTTCACTGAATACTTGGGCAGTACAGAATTACTTTTTTTTTTTTTCTATGGGAGTGTGGATTTGCAAAAAGAAGTCCTGAATTTATGTATTTGTTTCTAAGAGGCTGAAGATATTCTTGTATGGAAGGAAGTAGGTTAGCACTTTATATGCCAATTTTCCTTTTCAGAGTGGGTTCAGTATTTATAGCAGGTAAGCAAAACATAGACTGAATTATTCAGCTTACACCCATCACAGGATCTATTTTCTACACTGTCCTCTCGACCATACACATCCAGCCATGCCCTTAAAAAGAAATGAAGCATGAGTTCTTAAACTGGAGGCGCTTGTGAAGCTGTAAACTTTTTATGCTCCCTTTTAATTTGCACAAAATATCGAGCTTTAATCGTTCAGTGCTTAGTTGTTTAAAAAGGAACCTTGATGAGCTCTTTAGGCAAGTTGAAGAGACCATCCCCTGAGCCTCCTCCTTAGCAGCAACACAGTCAAATGAAAAGATAGAGCAGGGTGAGCATCAGGAGTAGCAAGGCCAGGCTGCCAGTGCAGCTCTGCTGTGAAGATCCTTCAATCCCTACCTCTGCTGAGCTCCTGCTACTGACTTTCTACAGCACGAACACTGTAGGGACCACTCAGGCATTACCACTCTAACTGACTTTCCCAGTATTTCTGAAGAATTATGTCACTGTCAGCCCCCCAACACTGCTGCTGGCAGCCAAGAGGTCCACAGTTACAGGTCTAGGAAGGACAGTGAAGCCTCAGGAGCACAGACCAACCTTTTCTATGTAGCACCAGCCACACACTGTTACTGTATGATGCCGTGACACATTCCTCTGCCTTCTGCCCCAACACTTCTTTCTAGGCAGGGGACAGAAAAAAAATGAGCAAGACCCACTACAGCTTAGAAGATTGGACAAGTTCTACTATTTCATCTTTGTCTTGACTGCTCAAAGGACATAAAATGTTACAAAAAGGGGGAAAATGTCATAGTGGGGAGTGGGCAACCCCCACAAAACAAGAACAACCACAACCCAAAACCTGCCTGTAAGTGTTCTTCATACACACTAAGTAAAATAAGTTTCCTCGAACAGGATAAAAAAAAAAGAGGTTAATTAATTCATTGATTCACCTACTGCTTGGAGGACCAGATCACTACAGTTTGTCATAGAATCACAGAATGGTTTGGGTTATAAACAGGACAAAATTGGCAGTTACAAAGGGAGCAGTAAACCACCTGTAGTAACCTCATGTTTTAAATTTCAAATATATTTACCCTTTGTGTAAGGTGAGAGAATGGGACATGGTTGTGTGCAATCTTGGCTTCCACATTAATTTCCATAATAAATGCTCATTTTAATGAGCATATCCTTGACCTTTCTGTCTGTTGAACTGTTCAAATAACTGCATTTTTCCCTTTGTTTTTCTCCTCCCCAAAGCTTATAGGAGATTTATCTTTTTTAAACAAACAGAAATCAATGCATTTTTCAGAAATCCTACTGTGGTTCTGCCTTTTTACCTTAAATGATCTTCATAGACCAAATACAACCCCCATTAGAGTACACAAGGATTACAAGCACACTGGGATTTTCCAGGCACCCATTTTGCATGAAATTACTTTTACACAAAGATATTCTGTGTTTCTTGATGCCCAAAGACAGCCTGCTTCCTTTGCATGAAATCAGGGAATTCTGGGAACTTCTGGAAAGTTCTGGTATTACAGGAAATATACTTTGCCATACCTTTACAATGGCAAGTCTTAAAATAACAGTTAAGAAGGATGGGTTAAATATTGCATTTCTGGAAGGTGGGTTTGGACCTTAAAGTCAAAACACTCATGACTCAAAGATATGTTTGTACATTCTGTAGGAGAGATTTATTCCTGTTGCAAAAAAAAAGGTTTTGTGAATTTCTACATTTTATAAGTGGGAATTAATGGGAAACATTTTAGACTCAGTTGTTTTCTGACAGGAAATGTTTATGAAAAGGATTACTATTAATAAATCATGAAAATCTTTTGATAGAGCACGTGACAGTATAGAAACCTTTTCATTACATGTATTTACATTTCCCTAAAATAAATCTCATTTGCATTTTCTGTTCTCCTCCTGCGAGAAATTAAGAAGAAAAGCTCACAAGTGCCACCAAAATTGAACAGGTTTATCCTTATTCCTGCTTCCTAGATAGAATCTGGAGATAGAACAACAAACTTCAAGGTCCTTGTTAAAGCTTCACACTCCAGCTCCATGTCAGCTTTGGTACCTTCTGGGCTGCCTCTCCTCCCAATTTATGGTATTTAGGTACTTCCCTGTTCCCAAATCCTGGTAACAGCCTGTCCTCATTCCTAGGCCTCATTTCCCAAGCCATTCCTGCTCCAGTTCTGGGTCCCCAAAAGTTCTCAGAGGAATTTTCCATCATCAAATTACATGATCAGCAAAATTATGATAGCCATGAACTGATGCTTATATATTTACTGTTACAAAAAAGTCACATTATCAGGAATAACCTCCACTGATAAGATAAAACCAAAGCTAAGCCAAACAGAGCCTGGCACAGGCAACAATTACACACTTTCTGCACTGAACTGTTCCTTATGTAAAAAAATATTCTATTTTCAAGTATTTTCTAACTTTTGTTTTGGAGTATTATCTGTTTTCCTTCAGGGTCCTTTTCTTCATGTAAATGCAAACCAGAAAGTACTTAATAAGCTGTTTGAACACTGCATAGCTGAGGGTGCTGCAGAACACCAGTTCACTGTCTTCATTTCATAAACCCAGAACTTTGCTGAAAATGTGTTTAGTTTAGCCTCCCTCAACAGGGAAGAAACTGGCCTGACATGACAATTTCTTTAAAAGGGCAAAGAGAAAAATGCTTGCCTTCATTGAAAAGAAGTAAAATCCTAGACTGCTGACAGGCTGAACCTTTAAAGTGTGTTTTTAGAATGGAAATGTTAGCATTTTTTATCCTTTTACTGGAAAGGGTTTTTAGGAAGAGTTAGTTTGTATTTTTTCACTTTTTCATATTGACACTGAGGCTTTTATCAATTTAAACACACTAACACTAAACCTCTGAAAAGCACATAGGTTTCATAAAAATTCATTTTTGTATCTTCAGCCCATATAACCAAATGAGCAGCTTAAACTTCTTTTAAGCAGAAAAGATAATAAAGTTAAATGAAAAGGCCCAGAACTTATTTTTAAGACTAAATGGTATTATAGATGAAACAGCTAAAGAAAGCAGTTTGTAACTCAGAGATAAGGAAAATGGCTTAAATCTATCTTTACATTATGAGGATTCTTCTTGGTGCTGCACAATTGGTAAGCACACTTCCACCAGTAAAGAATCTTCCTATTATGGAATATAAATCTTCCCTCATTTAGTTTAAAGCTATTACCCCAATGAAAGTCCCTCCCTACAGTCCCTGATGAAATTCCTTCCTCAGCTTTCCTGTAGGCACCTTTAGGGACTGGAAGGCTGCTAGGAGGTCTCCCTGGAGCCTTCTCTTCTCCAGCCTTAGTAATACCAACTCTCTCAGCCTGTCTTCACAGGAGAGGTGCTCCAGCCCTCCAAACATCTTTGTGGCCTCCTCTGAACTGGCTCCAACAGCCCATGTCTCTTGTACTGGGGACACCAGAGCACAGCAGGGGCCAGAGCCACCTTCCTCGATATGCTGGTCACGCCATTCCTGACATGGCCCAGGATATAGTCAGCTTTCTGGGCTGCAAGTGTGCACTGCTGCCTCATAATGAGCTTCTCATTAATTAGTACCCCCAAGCCCTTCTCATCAGGGCTGCTCTCAATGTATTCTCCATCCAGCCTATAGCTGTACTTGGGATTGTGCCATCCCACACGCAGAACCTCACTCTTGGCCTTGCTGAGCTTCATCCCCAGGTGTAGCACCAGCATGCTGGGAGACCAGAAAAGCTGCTTCTGCACCTCTGCTTTTTTGATCTGCACACTGGAAATAATAATGTTCACTTTTAATGCAAGATCTGTTATCTCTAAATAAGAGATGCTGTAAGCACACCTATGATTTTGCCAGTTCAGGTGGTTTGTTGAAATGGCTTGTGTTAGCACGAGAGAAAATTAAGAACAGAAAGTCCTACCAGACAGAAATGACTGTAAGTGAGTTTACTTGAAGGTCTTGTAATGAAGAAAAGTAGTCACATAAGCACAGAAAGGAAAAAATAGTGACTAAGGTAAAATGTGCCCAACTTAAATAGACCATGTAATAAACAATGCAAAAGCAACACACAAAAGAAATGAAAATAGAGTTATTAAGGCATTAAAAAAGCATCACAAACATCCAAGGAAGGTATAATGCCAGAAAATTTGTGGGTTTATATACACATGCACGTACACATGTGTGCATGCATACTCACAGGTACACTCCATGACTGGACTGGAGGATCTTAGGGGTCATTTCCAGCCTTAAAAACTCTATGATTCTATACACTGAATGTAATTAATTTCACAGCTTTACATATTTCTACCCAGAAAGAGCAGCAAACCCAGCATGAAGGTGGTATCAGTTCTTTTTAAGACCCTGAAAGGTCCTGGTTTTCATTTGGGATGGAGTTCATTTTCACAGGCAGCTGAGAGGGGGCACAGCCAGGACCCCTGGCACAAACTAGCTGGAAGGGTATTCCATACCATGACATCATGCTCAGTATATAGGGGGAGGCTGCTAAGAGAGGAGGGGTCAATGGTATGGAAGTAGATGGAATCTACTATCTACTTTATACACTCAGAAGCAAAGCTGTTATGTTTTGGTTTGGTTTTTTTTTTCAGAAGAAAAAGAACCACTCCCATTCTGACATGAAAGGNTAGAGTTTCAGAGGAGGAAAGTGGTTGCACCCATCAACTGAGGCCAGTATATGTTGCAAGTGCTCACAATCTCTCTGTTATTTGGAGACTTGTGGCTCAAGCTAAGCACTGCATTATCAGGACATCCAGAAGGCCTCCTACTAAGGACTAAATTTACCAAGGGTAAATTGGTGCCCAAACCAATACTTTAAACAGTTTTGATACATTTGTGGGTTCCATTTGCTTTGCCTAAGTCTAGTCAGTGATCTCTTGAAACTATTTATGTGAGAAAATTCAGGAGACTGAAACCAGAAACACATGCTTCAGTAGTGTGCATCAATCAGCTGAGAGCATCTTGCTAAGTTTTATGGAACACACACTGACAGCAAGAAGCAGCTAGGATTTCATGAACATGGTACTTAGTTTTAGAAAAGACACCTGCACTACTTCTTGCACCTCTGAACAACTCAGGTTGTATTTAAAGCACATCTTACATCTAACAGCATGAAACTGGAACTGAATCAAAATCTTGGGTTTGGTATGTTAGCATGAACTCATTTACTGCTACAAAATATCATCAAGGGTTACAGAGCAGAGAATTTAATAGGGCTTTACCTAGAAGAGTGATCAAAGAATCCAAAGTTTTAAAAATAGGCTACTTATTGTTGAAACACACCTGTAGCTGTCATGTTGCCACTGTATTTTAATTACACATTGGTTGCTCATTGTAAAACCTCTTGTGATAGCTTAAAACCCCCACTCTGTAATGATAACAAACTGAATCCAGGAAACACCCAAGTTCTCCTTCATTCTAAGGGTAATTTTGTTAAAAGGGAAGCACCTTGCTTGCCAAAGTCAAAACAAATCCTAAGTGTAGGAGGCATACCATGTTCCAAGGGGACTCATTATCATGAGTCCTAGGTGGCTAGACATTGCTCTGTGCTCTTGTGATGATAAATTATAGAGGAAAAACCCAACCTTATCATATGAAGAGTTTCCTGGCTCACAGCCAAAGAGATAAGAAAGGGGTATGCAGAAACCCTCCTATCTCTGACTATACTGCTGGGGAAAAAAAAACTAATGAACAACAACATGTATTGAGGGCAGCAAGAGGAGACACAACTGCAGATGGGCATTGTGCAACAGCACTTTGGAATGTCCCATGGACATCTATTTCCTTTAGAAGATCCAGACATTTTGAAATGTCTGGATCTTCTAAAGGAAAACATAGTGGGGCTATTCAGGGAAACATTAACTTAACTTGGCCTGTGATGTTAAGGATAACAAAAACAATTCTGTAAGTACATCAGCAATAAGAAGAGGACTAAGGACACTCTCTGCCCTCTAGTATATGGGTCTGGTAACACAGTGACAAAGATCAGGACAAGGCTCAGGTACTTAGTGCCTCCTTTGCCCCAGACTTTAACAGAAGTTCCCTGAGGAGCCATCACCCTGAGCTAGGACACAAAATGCAGCCCCTGCCATCCAAGGGGAGGTGGTGAGGGACCTGCTCCAGCACCTTGATGTATGAAAGTCTGAGAGGCCAGATGAGATCCACCCAAGGGTACAGGGGGTGCTCACTGAGCCACTTTCCATCATCTATGAGCAGTCTGGGGAGGTCCTGGTTGACTGGAGGTTACCAAATGTGATGCTCATCCACAAGAAGGGCCAGAAGGACACGGGCAACTGCAGACCTGTCAGACTGACCTTGGCTCCTGGGAAGGTTATGTAACAGAGCATCTGGAGGGCCACTATGTGGCACATGCAGGACAACCAATTAGGCACAGTCACAATGGGTTCATGAATGACAGGTCCTGGCTGACCAACCTGATCTCCTTCTGTGACGACTCAATTTGTAGATGAGAGATTAACACTGTTTACCACATCATTCTTCTAGAGAAACTGGCTGCTCTGGACAGGTGTACTCTGGGTAAAAAACTGTCTGCCACTCACCAGTGGTGTCCCCCAGGAAAGCTATTGAGGTGCTGAAGTGTGTCCAGAGAAGGGCAACAGGGCTGGTGGGGGCACTGAAAGACAAATGTTATAAGGAGCATCTGAAGGAACTGGGGCTGTTCAGTCTAGAAAAGAGGAAGCTCAGGGGACACTTAGTCACCCTCTACAACTACCTGAAGGGAGGTTATAGGGAGGTAGGGGCTGACCTCTTCTCCCTAGTGATAAACGATAGGACAAGAGGGAATGGCCTCCCATTTTGCCAGGGGAGGCTTAGAGAGGATTGTAGGAAATGTTTCTTCACAGAGAGAGTTGTTAGGCATTGGAAGGGGTTGCCCAGGGAGGGGATGGAGTCTTCATCCCTGGAGGTGTTTAAGAGATGGATAGATGCAGTACTTAGTGATATATTTTAGTGGTGGTTTTGGCATAGTAGGTTGACTTGATGACTGCAAAGGTCCCTTCCAACCAAGACAATTCTGTGATTCTAACTGCCCCATGGGGAGGATAGGGCAGAAATCCCCAAAAGCACACCTGTCATCATGTAGGGAATTCCCAAGGAATTTTAAGTTTTCATCCCAGACAGATGATATAATCAGGCCTCCAAGACCAAACTGTGGGAGTGGGAATGTTGCCTCTCTTGCCTTTCCAGTGAAACGAGCAGCTGGCAACTCCATATGGCTCCTTTTGAATTTAGTGCACTGCTTGATCTGCAAAGGTTCCTTTCAATTCCAGGGGAACCTTCTGCAGAAGGAGGCATTGCTTGCCATATGTAGCATTGGCAGGATAAGCTTCCCCCTCCCATCTCACCTTTGGCAGGGGAAAGGAAGAGATGAACATCAAAGTTCAGTGTGCCAAGACTTGAAGATACATTTCCATGCTGAAGCGGGACTCCTGCNTGAGGCCCTTCTCTATCTTTTTCTGGAGTATCTGAAGGCACTTGGTGAAATCTGTGAGATCCTGGTCTCGATTAACTCACATCCCTAGTGAAGAAGCAGCAAAACAGAGAGAAGAGAAATGTCAGTCATTCTCATTTTTGAGAAGCAGTGCTGTCTCTGCTGAAGATAACTGCAGTCACCAGCTCTTAAAGTCTCTGCATCAAGATGCACAGTTAAGAAAAGGACTATTACCCTTACAGAGCCCAAATACCATAAATCACAGCTGAACAAAAGCTTGTGAAGCCAGGGGTTTGATTAGGACAGGAGTACATATTCAAAATCCAGCAGGTACATTTGTGAGTTTGGATAAGTGTGCTCTACAGTGCTGTGCTGGGTGGACGTGTTCTGGTGCCCTGAGAGATCGGTAACATGAAGGATCAGGTTCTGGGAGAAATCACTGACCTCTCTGGTGCTAGTTGCTATGTTTTTGCTACAAATGTTATAAATGCAGGCATAAAAAGCTGTTTAAGCTTCCCAGAAGCAGTGCTGTCATACTTGTTCATGTGCTGTGGAGTGATATGGATGAAAGCATGTTGAAGTGGAGAAAATCAGGAGTTCAGCTTTCTTAATTGAGAATTAAAGCAATTCCTAAGCCTCTGATGAAAAGCTCAATAAGGAGAAGTAGGGTGTATCTACCATACAGAGCCACTGTTCAAAGAGGTTTCAAGGAGACACAATACCCAATACAGCATCATAAACTAAACTAAGAACCAGACACACTGGGTTTAGAGGTTCCCTCTCCTACCCCTTCAATATACTCTTACAAGTCCCTTTTGTCTTTATCTGACAGATTTTATGTTTCTGCTGTACACAGTGGCTGACAGAAGCATTTACAGCACAGAACCTCTGCATGTGTGCCTGAGTGTATCCAGAACATGATACTGTTACATCACACAAAAACCCCAAATGCTAAAGCTGCCTCTACCTTAGTGAGTGGTAAAAGTAAAGCACAGAAACCAACATTCCCCTGACCTGCCCACGGCTGGGAGTTCAGTGGATTGCATGGAGCACTGGAAGGAGCCTCCATAGAAGACATGAACTCCCTCACTGAAATCCTTCCCCCCACAGCCACATAAACTCAAACCAAACCATCATGCTGCAGGGGAGCTGGATGGCGTGGAAGAGGTACCAGAGGAGACCACAGCATGTTTTTTACTCTTTTTACATGCACCCTCCTCAAAATCATTTGAAAGGGAGCCTGGCCAAAAGCAGCAGCCCTTCTGATCACCAGGATTACCCTAAATGCCTTCTGTAGCAGTAACAACAGCACACAGATGTGAAACACGACGCAGCTGCATCAGCACGTGTCACCAAAGGCCTCCCTTGCAGAAGGGATGCTGCTGTCACCATGAAGGGGCTAGTGAATAGGAGGCTGGGCTTAGTGCTAAGCATCCAAACCATGTGAAGTGATGCCACATAGGAGGGGGAGAAGGCCACAAGTCACCTGGAGTCTGTAAAAGACATGTGAGTTGTACAACACCAGAGAGAAAGGCCAAGAATGTTGTTGGGATGTTTGGGCCACCCTGAAAGCTCACAGCTGGACATGAAAACACTGAAGGGAATGTGTCATTGGAAGCCCCTCTAAATGAGAAGATGTAACAGATAAAGACTAAATCAATGGCAGGGACAGCTACTGCTGAGCAGAGCAGAGAGAGAACCTGAGTTACCAGCTCTTAAATTAGCAGTTAGGAAGGAAGGTCTTTTATCTTTATCCAGGACCACTGCTTGGCTCCACAGTACTGGCAGCAGTGGTTTACAGGTAGTGATTTATAAATGAAAAAGATTTAAATAAACCCATCCTCCCCCCTCACCCCACCTCCCAGGACTTTGAAATAGTCCTTTCTGCAGTTACTAACAAGCCCAATCTCCTCCAAGGACAGTCAGGTTTAGGCACTTCAAGTAGGCTGCAATTCTGCCTGGATGTTTTTTTTTTTAAAGTGATGATCTATAAGAGCTAAAATTATTTCATTTTTTTATTATTTTACCCTCTTGCCTAGCCTCTCAGGATGTTCTATAAGAAAAGCACTTCAGAGCAACTACAAGGTACTAGCAAAGGCCTGTTGCACACATTCACAACAGAAGCCCTCCAAGATAGGTCATGGAAATGGGATTTATATGTGTAAATGGGACATCAAAGGCACAGTTTATTTAAGACTCCTGTACCCATGATATAGATACCAAGATACCCAGGTACTTTGGCAGCAGTAACTGAAAAGGAAACTTGGTTTATCATTGGTATCCTGAATCTGTTTACTCATTGTCTGTACCTCTGATGCTTTACTAAGTACTGGGGTAGATCATACTGAAAAATGTTGAAAAAGCCATTGCTTCCTTCTTATTAAAAAGCAATTTGTCATTCTCTTTCCACACCAAGCAGATAACCAGTTCCAGAACTGGCAGAGGTTTTCAGAACTGCTCCTTTGGCCACAATGGCAAAGACTGGTGTGGTGAGATGATCCTTGGGAACAGGGTGGGCAGCAGCACTTGCATCTTCTTGCATCATCTTCATGGTCTTGCTGGAATTAATGTCTGTGCAGTTCATGTTCACTCATGGTAAGAGAGTTATAGTTAAATCTGTTGCTCCTGACATCTGAAATCAAGTATTTTATACAGCAGAACTGGATGACAATTCAAATACAGTTCTTGTCAACCTTCACTGCATTATTCCCAAATGACAAAAATCTTCAAGACAGAGCTCTCCAATACAACCAGGGTCTAATGAAAGGGCAGTATAACAACTGCAAGATGGGCAATAACACTTAGAGTTTTATAGATAATAGTTTTATAGATACCTGCCCAACATAATAGCATTAACCTTTGGTAAGAAAGTTAAAAAGCCAAACAAATTTAACATTAGGAAAGGTTAGAAAAATCAATACTGCATAGCAGGAAAGAAAACAACAGATTGTATCTGATGATGGTAGAACTTTCCTGAATGATAGGATGAAGAACACAGAATTAGGCTTTGGCTGTTCTGTTTATGGAAGTTAGAGGAGGCACATTGCTAAAGGAAGAGGAGCCTGCTAGATACACACAGTAGGATTATTGAACCCTGTATTTCATACAGACACTGAAATCAGGCAGGAACTGTCTGTCTGTGCTCTAGTGATGCCCAGTTTGGTCTATTAACAATTCCTGTTGCACTGAGGCTCATTGTTGAGGTATCAGTCTCAATACAGATGCATTTTTGTATAGTGTAAGTGGCAGACAGAGGAAAATCATATATCCTCAAATTAAAAGAGAAGAAGGGACACGGCTTATAGAGCTTCTCACTGGCAAATAAAATTTAAGGAATCTATATAGATTTAAGGAACCTATACAAATTAAATGGTATTTCTAAACACTCTCCTTCCCCTAAACCTCACCTGCCCTTACAGCAAGGCACCCAGCCAGTCCCACTACCTTACAGACCAAATGAGTGAGAGCTATAGATTCACAGATCTATTTTCAGTTGGAAGGGCATTTTCAAAGTAATCTGGTCCAACCAGTGTCAGCTGGATTTGTTCAGGTTGCTCAAGGCCATTTCCAGACTAGGTTGAGCATCATCTTCTTCCCAGCTTCTCTGGGTAATCTCTTCCAGTGCTTAACCATTCTTTGTGGTGACCTTTTCCTTCCCAGGGTGAAACTGGGATTTCCTGTACTGCAAATTGTGATTGTTGCCTCTTTTCCTATCCTATTACCTTCCAGAAAAGTCTAGTTCTTGTCTCCTTTCTGCCCTCCCATTAGGAAACTGAAGACAGCAGTATAATGCTTTTCCCTTCAGACCCCTACAACTCTGTGATGATTCTTCTGGAGGTTGAACAAACCAGTTCCNCTGCAGGTCTCTGACCAGGCCCAGCCAAGCAGATCAATATGTGGTTATATAATCAAACAAGTTTAATGGTTGACAGTTCTGCCTTGTCTATAATAGGAGGGTGGTGTTATGAGACCAGAACATTCAATCNACGGCTTATAGAGCTTCTCACTGGCAAATAAAATTTAAGGAATCTATATAGATTTAAGGAACCTATACAAATTAAATGGTATTTCTAAACACTCTCCTTCCCCTAAACCTCACCTGCCCTTACAGCAAGGCACCCAGCCAGTCCCACTACCTTACAGACCAAATGAGTGAGAGCTATAGATTCACAGATCTATTTTCAGTTGGAAGGGCATTTTCAAATAATCTGGTCCAACCAGTGTCAGCTGGATTTGTTCAGGTTGCTCAAGGCCATTTCCAGATTAGGTTGAGCATCATCTTCTTCCCAGCTTCTCTGGGCAATCTCTTCCAGTGCTTAACCATTCTTTGTGGTGACCTTTTCCTTCCCAGGGTGAAACTGGGATTTCCTGTACTGCAAATTGTGATTGTTGCCTCTTTTCCTATCCTATTACCTTCCAGAAAAGTCTAGTTCTTGTCTCCTTTCTGCCCTCCCATTAGGAAACTGAAGACAGCAGTATAATGCTTTTCCCTTCAGACCCCTACAACTCTGTGATGATTCTTCTGGAGGTTGAACAAACCAGTTCCCTTCAGCCTTTTCTCATGCATCATGTGCACTCACTTCCTTGCTTCCCTTACTTGTGCTAAACCAGTGTGCAATATTTTTACCTCAGAGAACCTAAAGGGGTCATTTAGCAGCAAGAACTAGAAGGCTACTGGTTCTCTCTTCTTTTTATATAACCACATGTTGATCTGCTTGGCTGGGCCTG
>VXBZ01007877.1:0-17797 GCA_013399135.1 Heliornis fulica | reverse complement strand
GAAGACAAACATGCTTGTTAAATAAGGTCAAAACCAGCAAGTGGTTTATGTGAGGAGAAAAGATGCATGTCACAGAAGTGCTGAAATTATTAATTTTGTAAAGCTGAATTACTTCATTTCCCTGTTAGTGTTTTGGGGTTTTGTTCAAGTCCTTTTGAGCTTTTTGTTCCAAAATAGCTTTTAGCTTTGTAAAAACTTGTCCTAGGTAACACGTGGAGAAAATCCATAAGGAAAAAGATTGTATAACCTCCAAACAAACCAAACCTTTCACATCTACTGTAACTTTTCACTTTGGCTGCAAATGGATGTTTTCCATTCCACTCAATATCCTTTCCCCTGCCTTGTTATTCACTTCTCCTACAAATGGTACCTATCATAACTGAAACAATAATTTTTCACCACACTTACCACGTGGCCAGGTCAGTTCTTGCTCATCCATACTCGATGATGTTTACTGTGCTGCTGCTCCTGTGGAGGCTGTAGTAGCCTGCTACTGGCTCAGGCAGTGCTGCCTTCTGTTGCTGTTACCTAGCTGGGCACACAAGCTGTTGAATACCATGACTCCATCTTTTTCCTTCACTGCAGGAAAACTCAGAACTCTTGCATTCAATTTCTCAAACTCTTTTCCTGTCTGTTTCTCGTGTCAGGGTAAACATCAAAGAAGATTTAGTAGATAGTTTTGAGTAATCTTGGAGGTCAGAAGATTCTGGTTTTATTCCTTTGACTATAGAGGGGAGGAGAATATGGATTTTTAAGACTCTGAAGTTTAAAAAAATACTTAGATGAAATCTTTTTCAAAAGCAGAGAGGTTCTTTAAAAAGAAAATACAATGAGAATGCCCTCTCATTTTAATGTCTGCTACTGTCTTGTATGTGACCTTGTGTCCTGGTTCTGACAGGACAGAGCTGACTTCTCCAAGCAGCCAGCAGAGGTGAGCTGAGTTGGCCCCAGCTGTTTTCCACACCAGGTGACATCAAACCTACATAAAAGGGGCTGGTCAGGGAGAGGTTCGTGTGGTTGGGTCTTGTGTTGGTGCAGTGCTCTGTGTTAACCATCTTGTTGAGTTGGTGAATTGTTTGGTGTTATCACTGGCTGTGTCTGTGTGAATTCTGTGACCACCTTTGTGTGCTTGTCAGTAAACTGTCCTTATGCCAACCCACAGGGTTTGGTCTGTTTTCTGCCCTTGTTAGAGGGGTGGGTGAGTGGCAGGTGGTGCTCAGCTGCTGCCTGGGGCTGAACCGTGACAGCTTGACAGAGAGTGATCTGATTTTTCAGGGACATTGGCACCTGTGGTGACTGAGTTTGAGTAGATTTCCACTTGTTCACCATAATGGCAAGCTTATTTAGGGCCATAATCATCTGGAATTGAAAGTTGCCTGAAAAGGCTGGCTTTAGAGTTGTATACCAGAACTGATACAGCACCTGCTTCAAAGAGCTGCCACCTGGCCAGTGTGTTGAGCGTTCTTTTACAGTGCAAAACATCAAGAGAAGCACCAACACTTGACCCAAACAGTCACTATCCCATCCTGTGAAGGAGGCAGCAACTCCAACAGGAAACCATGAAAGGAAAATAACAAGAGTAACAAAGTGAAAATTCCTAGTGCATTTTTTCTGAATGTTCATTTAGTAACAGGTCCTGATTTTGGCATTTTGCTAACAATAAATTTTAGAAGCTGTGAAATCAAGAGGGTTAAGGAAAGTTGAACTTTTATCTTATGTTGACCTTGACTTTGACACACTGTAGTAGGGAAGAGAAGTAGCATTGTATTTTGTAGTGATGAAAGCTAATTGTGTTTATTCCTCTTTAGAAAGATTAATAAATATCAGTGTAATTAAACCAGTTCTTTTTTTTTAACAAGTTCAGGCTGATGTTATCTATTGTAACTGGTATATTCTGACAAAGAAGCAAAAGATGCTGACAGCTTATTCTTTGCTTACTGTAAAGTTCTTTGTTTCAGGTATTAGTAGTATGAACTTTTATAGTGTTCCCAGCCCTACTCTGTGAAAAACTGTGCAGTCTAAAAACTAAAAGATGTTCCCTGCTCTGGATACCTTTTTGGATTTATATTACTTGCAAGCTATACCATTTTCTCCTTCTAGTAACACCAAAATGGAGGCTAGGATTGAGCTCCCGTGGAAGTGAATAGTCAAATTGGGTCCTGAGCATGTAACATCAGTGGTCAGATAAGAAGTCAGCTAGGGAAGAGGAAGGGCAGCAGTGGACAGAGAATCTTGGTCATATCTGCAGGGGTCAAGCCCAGGGTGGGGGAGGGAAGGATTCTGCTGTACTATAGCAATTGTGTTTTCTTCACGTGTGGGTGTAAAGGGCACAGGATTGAAAGAATTCAGAAATATTCAACTTACATTAAAAAGCTCACAGCAAGGGTTTTCTCAGTCAAGCCAGCTATAAAGTCAGAATGCTTTTGGAAAAAACTAAAAATCCCCAAATGGTGTGAAAACAGACTGAAAAAGCTCACGTTAATGGAAGAGAACAATTTTTGTTTTTTTTTTTATTTTTTTTTCCCTCCCAGTGGAAATGAATACGTGTAAAAAACATTAATCCTTGCTTAATGGTGTAAAAAGAGATACACAGTCTTTTCTATTAAGTATTCATGAACACTGGCATTGTAAAAAGGAAAAATGCTTGCTGGTGTGTTTTGTATCTGATCAAAGGGCACAACCCCACGAGAACTTGAGTAATGGCTGCTGTGATTGTTGCCTCCTTGCTACTGTCCCTGAAGCAGAGCTGCTCTAACATGGGCTCTCCTAGCACACTTCAGTGCAAAGTCCTCTGGCTTGATTCAAAACACTGCTGGGTGGCACAGGAGGAGCAGTCGTGATTAATTACTTAGGCAGCGTGTAATTGATGTATCCAACTGACAAATGGGCCCATCAGCTGCTACCAAAGTCCACACAGGGCTATGCCCTGTTAGTACCAATGACATCAGGCTGAAACTCAGATAAATATATATGTAATCTTGCTACCTGGGACTTTCTGAATGTCTTCTAAAGGTGGATATTGTATTTTCTCTTCCAGTACTTTAAGTGAGATAGAGAGAGGTTAAGTGATTTGCACAAGGTTATTTAAGGCTAGAAGCTAGGAAGAGAATTTAGTTATTTCACTAAATCTGCTTCTTAGATAAAACTCCCTCATCTACCAAAACTGATTTTTGCATAAAACATGAACTCAAGGAAAGGCATTATTATTTTTGTCTCAAAGTAATGTATTCATATTTAGTGAGGGGGAAATATCAAACCCTGTCTTTTCCAGCTATTTGACTGACAGGCTTCTGCTGTGCTTTTAAGAAGTTTTATAACATTGATGTTTCATAAACTGGTGTGGATGTGTGTGTGTGCCTATACATATATATATATATATACACACATTGCTTTCTCTACATGCAGCTTTTCTGTACATGGAGGTACTTGAGAAATTGAACAATTGAAATGCTAAAATAATAACAGCTAAATAATGCTCTGGAGTCCCTACCCCTGCCCAGGGAATGTAATATAACTGAATGTAAAATTGTTACAATAGGTATAGATTATCATAACAGTTTGTTCTCTCTTAAATTTAATATTGTCAAGATAATCATACCTTCTGCATTGTACTGGTGGCTGGATCCTCATGACTTATATAACAAAATAACAAAGAAACAACAAAACCACATTGGTGACACTGGAAGGAACACAAAGAAGGAGGAAGTTTTTATTCCGAGTCTCTTAACACCACAATAATGTTTTTCTTAAAAGCCTTTATCCTCGAGATGTGTAACTGTGACAGCATCAGCTCTAAGAACAGTAACAAAAGAGATTCTACCCTCAAAGTTATAGAAAAAAATTAAATAGTGCAAATAAGAAATGCCATTGAATTAAAAGAATCAGGTGAAAGAAATCCTATGAAGAATATGATTCTTAATGCTAATACTGGGATCAGCACTGGAAATACTTTGATGGGATATGCTACTGATTCAGAAGGGGTTGTGGTGGGGTGAACAACATCAGTCCTTTAAGAGAGCAGCAATAACACTGAAGGTTCTGGAAAAAGCTATACTGCAAATGTAAGTAGGTGAGACCTGTTACCTAATGCCTATAAAGGAAGGGTCTTTCCTACATCATCGTAACAGTTCAGCGGTGGTAAACCAAGATCTCAGCAGCTGGTATGTCTAAATATTTCAAGAGAGATTACTTGGATTCACAATTTTCTTTTGCAGAAAGGGATGCTCTTGTAGTCTTTAAGGGTACACTATTTTCAGGTTGGCTTTTAATGGGTGGCATATATATGCACACAGCACTCCCAAGGCCTAGTGTTTCAGGGATTAAGCTGAATGACCAGCGTGTAGTCTCTATATCATACCTTTAGTTCAAGTGCACATTCAGATTTTTGAAATAAAGGTGACAGGAAGGGGAGATGTTGATCACAGAAACGATGCACGTGTTTTTCTGCAGGGTCCTTACAGCGAACCCATCTTGCCTCGGTGCCTGCTGGCTGGTGAATGCTGCACCTGCTTTTCCTCAGCTTAGCCATGGGTTGGCTGGCAGTGGTCTAATGGCCCCCAGTTGACAAAAAGGGACTTATTCACTGTCCCAGGAATAGAATGGGATTATTGAACTATTATTTTTCTCCCCCAATGCAATTGCTTTCTTTGCAGGCAGCAGGAGAAAAGACAAAACAAGCTAAACTAGATTAAGGGATTTCCTCTTATTCCCAGCTCTTCTTTTCATTTGTTCTTCTTGCTTCCTCCCCTCACCCCTCCTGACCCCTGCAGTGCCATGGAACTGCAGCTATGCTTTACCTTGCAGTTAACATTTGAAAGAGAAATAGAGCAAAGTGGGTCCTTTCTCCTGCTCTGAGACTGGAAATGCAAGGTTATAGAAACTAGAGAGAAATTAAGGGCTATGGAGGAGTTTGCCTCATAGGTAATAGGCACAGAGGATGCACAATGAGACATGTACAGGCTCCTTTTGATGTGTGGCACCCTAATTACCATACCTCAGCCACCCTGTGTAAAACCAGTATGCTGAAGAGCTGCTTGAGAGGAGGAGAGCAGGAAAATGCACGTAGGGAGATACCTCTGTCAGCCCTTTTTATAATGTGTGGAAAACGTGGGGTAGATGTATGTTGCTGGTACATAGAATTTAAGTGTTTTGTCAGGGCATGAAAGATGTTCATATGGTTTTCTTCCCTGTCTGTGTAAGCAGAAAGCTGCCTGTCTTGCTGACAGTGGGACTCAGCAGCTCTTTTCTATTCAAGCCTCCAGGTTTGGGGTTTGGTTATTTTTTATGCAGAGAAGTGTTTCAATGAGACAATATCCATGAGACCAAATAAAAAGAAAGGGAGGAGGTACCCTATGTCCTAGTAGGATATTTGACTGAAAATTCTGGTATTCTGCACCCTCAAAAGATGAGATTTTATCTCATGATTAGTTTGTATAAAGTGCAAGCTTGACATTTCATGGTATAGCACAGGTAATCAAGGGAGAGGAGAACAGGGACTTTTGTACAGAGCTGCAATTTTGATGGAACATATCTGGTTTCCACTTAAATCTTGCTTTGGAACCTTAAGTTCTATTCGAGGCCTGGCCCTGGCTATTTCTCTCTAGATTAGAATAAGATACATTTGATAAGAAACTTGAATACATAGGTAGTTTTACATATAAAAATAAAAAGCTGGATTTTAAGTCTTTTGAATGAGGAAAATACTTCTTCCCCATTCCTGGAGGCAGTGAAAAATCAGTTTGGGATGCTGAGGTCTACACAGAATTTTCTACACATACCCTGTGTATGCTGAACCCAGCTTGTTTGAAGGCAAGGTCCATCTCTTGAAGGGTGTTAAGAGGGAAAGAAAAGGACCTCAGCTTGTCCTGCTGTTAAGTAGTAAAATACAAATCAGCAGAAAATGCCTGTGGTCGTCATCTATGGAAAAGGTGGTCACTGAAATTGCTGCCAAAACAATAGTCTCCAAAGCCCATCTACCTATCTAGTTCAAAGCTAGTTCAACATGTCTACATTGTTGGTAGTCCCTGTACACATTAGACTAAAAACTGAGCTTTTAGTGGGACTTGTCTTCCTAGATTGTTCCTGTGCTTTGAGGAACCTTGTCCCAGACATCCTTTTTCAGGCACCCAAATTTACACATTGTTTAGTGAAAGGAAATGTTAGTCCTTCTCTAAAACTAATAATTTCTTTACTCCTTTTCCTCCTTCTTGTAATGCCTGACTATTGGCCCCAGAAAAATCAAATTGTTAGCTCTATTCTGTAATGGAGTATATGAGAAATTAGTGGCCAGGTTCTCCCTGGTTTAAGTGATTTCCAGTGGAGTCGGAGGAGTCTGTCATATTGCTCCATGGGGCAGGATTCGGCCTAGATTTCAGGTTTCCAGCCTTCCAAGGGCACCTAATGAAACAGCAGCAAATTAAGTATTTTAAAATGCAAGATGAGTCTGTTCTCTTAAAAGTGGCACATTAAAGAAAACAATTCTGAACAGACAAGGCAGGGTGGAGTGCCACACACAATGGTCTTCCAGTGGGGAAATAAATAGGAACTGAACAGATTTCACTGCCTCATAGAGCTTAGCATTTTTCATCTGCCTTCCATTAGGTATAGCAATTAAAAAGTGAGCCATGAGACTGTTCAGACACAGAAAATTAAATAGAGCTTCGAAGACATCAATTAAGTGTCTTTCAATTGCTTGTCATGTCTCACAAAAAAAAAAAAATTTAAAAAAATGAAGGTGACCATTTGATACTTGGGAACTAAATAGTCTGAAGCTTCTGTGCCCTTTCCCTGTGCTTTTAACTCTTTGCCTGCGGTGTTACCAAACATTCCCCAGAACACTGCCTGTCAGGTCCCAAGCTGTAACCTAATTGGCACAAACAGGGGCTGATGGGGCTTCAGGGCACTGACAAAACCTCACATCTCGAATCAGCAGACCCATAGCTCTAGCTACTGAACTCCTCCCTTACAGTATTCACTCAGAGAGACAAGGATTCGTGTGAGCCAGTACCACTATTTTCTTTATGTAGCTGAGATGCATTCCATGTGTTCTCCCTCCTTTGGTCAGCCTGGCTCCTCTGATGCTGGGCTCTGGGATCTGAAGAGCATTTGGACTGCAAAGCATGTTTGTGTTCACAGAGAAAGCCTTTCTTCTGAGGAGCTCATAACAGGCCTGCACTCAACGAGCCTGTTCCAGCACTGAAGAGACCCTTAACTGCTTTACTGGAGTAGCCTGTAACTTAAACTTACTGATTGACTAACATATGCCCAGGACTCCTCTCTGAACCCAGTATGGACAAGTATTTTGATCCTCTATCCCCACTGACAAAGCTATAGGTGGATTCTATTGGCTACAATCTGCTTTGTTTCTTCCTCTCTTCTACTAGTTCTATTTCTAATGCTCAGGTGATCTGAATACACCCCTGTTCACCAGGTCTAAATTAAGTGGCCTAATTTAAAATTCCTACAGGTGGTGGCAGGCTGTTGTCTGAAACAAGTGGGCACGTGTCAGGGCCCAGTGTCCCAACAGCCAGGTCTCTGGGAGCAGTGTGCAGACTGGTGTTGGCTGCTCTCTGCACTGGTACATCAAGACCCTGCCTCGCTTTATGGCTTTCCTTTGGAAACCTGCCGGCTAAACGGTAACTGAGCTGCCTCTCTCATTTTCTGCAGAGCTTTCTAGAGCAACCTCTTTGTGCTGTGGGCCTGCAGAGATCACTCATAAACTGGGGTGGGGAGAAGGGAAGGGAGTTAATTTCACAGCACTTTTCTCCTGAGTGGTGGCAACCGAATTAACTTCTGATATAAAAATGAACAAAGCAGTATGTTTATAGCTGTAAGACTCCTGATGACAATGCTATCAAAACCATTTTCTCTTTTTTTTCTTTTTTTTCATCTGGATTTTTTTTTGATACACTTTCTGTGAGCTACTCTGAATCCAGGCTCATTTTGGCATGGGGTGGAATAATGCTACTATGGGGGAAAGAACAGCAAATGTTTGTGCTGATATACAAAAAGCATCATTTGTAGACTTGTTCCAAGTTACTTTCTTGTTGCTTTCTCTTGTTTGACTTCTGTTTCTTGTTTCTGTTGCTATTTCAAGATATTTTTTTACAGGTTTTTTTTGTTGTTTTTTGTTTTGGTTTTTTTTCAATGAGGACTTTGCCTTTGATCTTGTTTTGTTTGTTCTCCGTGTTTTTGCACTCCAAGCAGAAGCAAATGGTATTTGGGAAACAGTAAGTTCGAACTGTTCAGTGATTGCTCGTTGCTGCCAGAAACTCAGAACATACCTTTTTCTTCTTAAAATTTGGAATATTGCTGATTCTTACACAATCTGTGGGAAGGAGCTAGTCTTTAAAAAAAAAAATGCTTTTTTTTAATCTGTGAAGAAAACTGCAGTTGTCATTGAAAGACTCACTAAGGTGAAACAGTTTCAGCTGGCAGTGCTGTTTGATTGTCATTATTCCACTCTTAATTTGAGGAACCTAAAATTAGACCACTAAATCCAGACCTGTGTCTTTCAGTGGTTTGGCCTGAGTTTATTTGGGGATGGTATTGCAGCACTGGAGGCTTTTATTTCAGTTGTATTGTAGAGTGTGTGGTTTTTTAGTTGTTTTTTTTTTTGTCACTATGAAGTGGGTTCCTAATTAAGGTTGTAGAAATTTATCAGTAGGCACCTATTTTCTAATATCAGACAGAATTATATCTCTCTGAATGTATGTTAGGTTTTTGCTAACTAGGAAAACTTTGGTGGTTTCTTATTTCAATGTTTGTTTTTCTGTAAAAAATAATCCTTATTATGCTTTGAAGGTCACTTAGAGAGATCTAGTTTTGCTGGTGTGCACTACAAAACTGTCCATGTCTGGTACTATGAAGTGGCCTGGGATCTCAGCAAAGCTGAGGCTCCAGTCACATAAAGTCTTAATGTATGATGGTATTATGCTTATATATTATATGTTGTTGTATGTGTTGGTGGTTTATATATAATGCATGTTCTATTTTATGAGCAGGCTCCCATGGTAATGGGCATGTTCAAAGAGAAATCTGGAATGAAACTGTCCTGTAATGGAAAAGCATAGTCTTTAAAGGACTAAAGTCTCTTGGTAGCTGATAGGTTGAACAGCATCTAACTTGGGGGATGGAATTTTGAAAAAAATAACCTGTAAAAAGGAAAGCCTTTGTCATTTCCACACACCTCTGCCCTGATGATAAGTCTTGGAAACATTTGTATTTGTTGGATATTTGATTCCTTCAGTTGTGCTTGTTTTGTTTATGAGGACTTTTGGTCTTGCTTTTTCTGGACACTTTGGTAATGAGAACTGTTTGTGGTGGTATGTTTAACTTGCAATAGAATGAAGGAAAAGCTAGCATGCTTTTATTCCTTTAAATAGTTGTCAGTGTGCCATGAGTGACTTGAAAGAGTAGGTGAAAGTAGTGCAATGAGGTTACAAATTATTTATCATTTCTCTTTAAACCACTTGATCTCTGGTTAGTGTTTATTAAACCATGTTAAACATTAGCATTGAAATGTGTTTTGAGATGCTATTTGCTATAGATAGACATAGTTGTTTTAGTTACATTTAGATTTGCCAGTGTAGCAGCCAGATATAGTTAGTCTTACTTCTATGTTTTTGTAAGTGAGAGGAGAACAAGGATGGGGAAGGGAGAAGATTCCCATACAGTGCTAAACCCTATGGACAGGTGGCAAAAGTAATGCTTTCATCCTTTATTTAAGCAAGGATACTAATAGGGGTTGTGATGAGAGGTATTAAAATTCTTTGTAGAATTATAACAGCTTATAACACTTATAACACTTATAACCACTCATTCAACAACAAAGAAAAATAATCTTTTTGGAAACTGTTTCTTTGTTATCTTGCTGACTTACTGCATAGAAACATTTCTGCAGAGGAATTTTTTTTTTAAGGTGGAGAGGTAGGTGTTCACCTCTGCAGCAGCTGAGCTAGATACACAGGTGAGCTTGTGACAAAATATTTAAGTTCCTGGGGGGTGTGTGTGTCTGGAAGGGATGGGGACAGGGGGAAGCAGTGGGAAGGTTGCCTGTGCCATGTTCAGTATGGAAAAATACCAGCAGAGACTGTGCCCAGTTCTGGGCCCCACACTACAAGAAGGACATTAAGATCCTGGAGCATGTTCAGAGAAGGGCAACCAGGCTGGTGAAGGGTCTGGAGGGCAAATCTTATGAGGAGCAGCTGAGGGAGCTGGGGGTCTAGAGTAGAGGAGGTTGAGGGGAAACCTTATCACTGCCTAGGGTTACCTGAAAGGAGATTGTAGAGAGGTGGGTGATGGTCTCTTCAGCCAAGTGACGGGTGATGGTCTCTTCAGCCAAGTGACAGGTGGTGGGACAAGGGGAAATGGCCTCAAGCTGCACCAGGGCAGGTTCAGATTAGATGTTAGGAAGAAATTCTTCACTGAAAGAGTTGTTGGGATGTGGAATCCCCTCCCCTGCCCAGGGAGGTGGTTGGTTCACCACCCCTGGATGTATTTAACAGATGGGTGGATGAGGTGCTCGGGGACATGGTTTAGGAGAGGACAGGTATTGTTGGACTGAATGATCTTAAAGGTCTTTCCCAACCTAGTCATTCTTCAATTCCGTTATTGAAATGGATGGAAGTAACGTGATAACAGACCTGGGGCTGGTGGTGGCTCCTGGGCTTTGCCAAACCAGAGAGGAGGTTGAGCCTCTGAAACAGGCTCAGCTGTGGCTTGGACCCTCAAAAGTAGCAGCTTATTGGCATCATGGCCAAGTTCTGTGAAGCAAATGTGTAACTACTTATGTGTGTTAAGTAAAACTATTGTACCTTTCTGTGGGTAACTTGCATGTAATGGCACAGGTTGGTTTGAAGAAAATTGGCAAAGGTTTAATGGTTAGGTGTCAGGTGGATGTTTCTTATAATTTAAAACCTGTCTCAGAAAGAGAAGTCAGTCAAGGTGAGTCTCTTTCATACATGCACATAAAAGTGTGAAACTAGGCAACTTGGAGGTCTCTGGAAGGTGATTTCTGTGAGTTTACAATTTGTGAGGAAACTGGTGGAGTGAGAGCTAGAGACTTGAGATTACTTTGCGGAGAGGCCACAGCAGGTATGAGAGAGTAGTTTTAATCCCTGATTAACTCTCAATTGAGGTTGCAATTTTTTCCTGCTGGGGGGAATAGACCTTGCTGTCCTTGTCCCCAGTGAAATACAAGAGCACTCCAGGCTTTTGTCTGAAAGTCCACTCTGGGCACTGTGAAACAGCAGCCCCTTAGCCATGTTGGTATTAGCTATTGGATCACTTGTCTTAAACTAGTGTTTTTGGTGTGTTTGTCCACAGAGCCCCTCTTGAGTTAAGTCAGAGCTGAACAGTGAGCAAGCCAATGCATAGTGTTAATACACTGCTTCAGAGCAGTCTCAAATTGACCTGTGTTTCTTCAAAGACGTAGATGTTACTCTCATACAGAGACAACCCCAGTAAAAATAGTGGGTTTAGTTCTTTTTATGTCATAATGGTTCCCTACCTTATTTTTCCAGTCCTGTAAAAGCCTGAATGTTGACAAAAATGATGCAGGCTTTCCTGTTGCACACATCTGGATGACTAAATTATTTTTAATATCATCATTATTAGGCTATGGTATCTGCTTGTGCTGGAAGGTGCAGTCCAGATAAAGGGTGTGTAAGGTTAACTGTTGGGTATGATGCAGTCCTGCTGCTGCAGGCATTTTCCTGCAGTGTATGGGAATGGCTTTGTGATGAGTTAGAGCTGGATCCCCAAGGCTCATCCAGCACAGGAATGGTGTTACCTGTTTGATGTAGTGGGTTGTTTCTTTAGACTTTATCAGTTCATATCCAACCACTGCTTGCTGAAAAGTTAAAAGTTTGCTTGCCAAATGAGGCTTCCTCTTCTAGCTGGGGTGTTTATATTGGTGAAACCCTGAGTATGAGCGTGGATTTATAGCTCACAGCTAGTTCCCCTTTCCTGGTAGGAAGGATACACTCACAGAGAGGGGTTTGTTTCTTGCCCTTATGCTGTAATAAGTCTCTTGATTTGGACTAGTAACCTACATGAAAACGGCACTGTGGTTTATCAGAAACCACGAGGTATCCAAATAGGAGTGATTCACCTGGTTCAGGCAGAGTTGGCCTTGAAACCAAGATTTTATTCACCATTTTTCATGCCCAAACAGTGACAATTCTGAACTTGGGTAAAAAGCTGTTCCCCTCACATGTAACATACAACTAAAATATCACATATTTTGCTTATGAAACTGTGTGCTCCTCAGGATCACTGAGTGCTGCTGTGTGAAGCTGATGGGGGTTGATGGTTTTGCTGACATTCATTGGTGGGCCTTGTTGGTGAAACTAAAGGGATTATGTTGGTTTTGTTCAGTAGCTTCACAGGCTCTCCAGGTTCCCTGGTGAGTGGGAGGCCCTCCTGGGAGTCATGGGCTGGAATCAGGAAGCTGGGAGCTCAGGTGGCTCTGAAACCTGCAAGTCCTTGCATCCAGCTCCTTATGGCTGAGGAGCCTGGTAAATAAGCATTTACAAACTAGGCAGATCTCCAGCCCTACATCTACTTGTGTTCTGTCAAAGGAAAGTGTTTCTGTGAAATGTTAACATTTGACAAGTTGCAGTTTTACAACAAAATTGAATTAGAAAATATGTTGTATCTGGATTTTGATTTTGCTCGTGTCTGACTTGGTAACAATCTGCTCTGAATGGGCAAAACCCTACAAGTTGATCTCTGCTTGAGAAGCAATCCATAGCAACATGCTTCTGGCTCATTAGGCCAAATTAGAGTTTCATGCTGTGTTGACCACAGACATGTAGCTCCTCACTGTGTTGGGAAGCAGGCAAATCTCCCTCTCTCCTGGGATATCTCTGGCAAATGATGTCAGTGAAGGCACACCACCTCTTGGGCATAACCATGTGCCTGTACAGCATCGTGTTTGACTGTATTTGAGCCCACAAGCTGGAGCAGCTGCTTGTGATTTGCTGTATACATGGGCATGGGTGTAACCATAACTCTGCTGTTTCCACTGGTTAAATATGGTGTGGTTTTTAATGAAATGCTCCCTTTTAATTTCTAGGGGACTATTTCAAAGTAAATGTCATTGCCCATATGCCTTTCTAAAGTGTTGGTAATCTACATCTGCATACCTATGTTCTTTTTGTACACTTTAGTCTGTGAGGGATCACTTCTGACTTAAGCAGCTAGTTTGAAATAAATAGCCTGGAAACAAAAATATAATACACTGGAATTTCCTTTATAGCAAACTCTCCCTAAAATAAAATGAGAATAGCAGCAAGAAAGAATGTAAATCCCACCCCATTAACCTTCATGCTACGCTATTTAATTCTTTTTTTAATATTGGTATGGAATTGTGTGAAGGTAACTAGCTTAATTTCTGGTGAGAGGATTGCTGGCTTATTCTGAAAGCCCTACGTTTCTAGTAGGTCATTCCACTAATGTTTTGTGTCAGTAGTCAGGTACCTTTGCATAGTGTTCAAGACTATCATAGGCCCAAGGTCTTCTGGATACTCTTTTTTAAAATCTGTAATCTATTGTAGGTCTGTTCTTTATCTTGATACAAAGTTTTCAGGAATTATTGCAAATGTATAATTGAAGTAGAATATTTAAAAAAGGCAAAACAAACCATTACACACATTAAGAAAAATACACCCCAAAACAAAACCCCAAGCAGCACATTCTTGGTAATCTTCCTGCAGATTTTCTGATTTTTGCAAACTCTTTTTTAATGGTGATCTATTGGAGTCAATAACTAAATGTCCATCTGAGATCTCTTGAATGTCTTGAACACTGGAAGTGATCTCTCAGTACGTGATCAATAAATTCATAACTGTTCTGTGTCCCAGAAAATTACCTAATCCATTCTCACATAGATTTCTCATCTCTCCAGAACTGACAAGAAGAATAAAAAAGCTCATCTTTTTTTTTCACAGAAGTAGACATTTTCTTTCTTAGAAAGTGCAGAGCTTTCTGTTGAAAACGTGCTATCCTCCAGCCATGCTAGAACATTTTCTGTGCAAGGTGAAAGGAGGGTGTTCAGTAAGCAGAACTACCAGCTGGTTAAATTTTAGGTTGTCAAATGAAACAATGGAGTCCACCTCTTTGAGAATTGAGATGGGATTTTTGATGGGTGAATCCATGCCCTGTTGTCATTCTTGTGACAAATGGGAAGATCCAAATTTTGCTTTTTACACCTGGCTTCAGTGTTTCATTGTTGTTGTGCCTGTGAAAACTCAGCTTTCATTTGCAAGAAGCTTCACAGCAGTTGGACAATTCCAGAGACAAAAGTTGCTGAAACTCAAAACTAATTACCATGAAACATGATGTTTCTACTGGACATTTGAGAGTGGAAACAAACCAGCTCTTGGCCTTTGTGCCTTTGGTCACAGCAATTTCCCGAGTCTTCTGTTGAATAAACAAATAGCTTGTCCTGAAGCCTCTTCATCTGAGGTACAGTTTCTAATTGTTACCTAATTATGTTGAGCATTTCTGCACTGTTAAGCCAAAATTAAAGGTTAAATAAGAATTTAAAGCCTGTGTTCTTTGTACCATAGTTTTGCTGTGTTTAACAACAGAAGTTGAAACCTCTTTTCAGAAGCTGTAAACAAGGAAACCCCTTAGAGTATTAATCTGCAGTATCCTTCTACATTGAAGCCTCTGTAGCATTCTGCTGTGAATTTTTCATAGTAAATTCATCCCATAAAACTAAAGAGTAACTGTCAAAAATACTATAACCTTCTTTAGGGTTACCATATGTTGGAGTGTTCTGTCTCTTTCCAACTGGATGCAGAGGATAAAAGTCTGAGTGTCATGGACTTCTGTGGTGGGTTTCCAGAAGTGTAAATCACTTGTATTTGCATCTGCAGGATTTCTGTTACATCTAATGCATTCTACTGTGCTTCTCATGTGTTATTCAGTGTGTGTGACTTACTTATTTTCAGAAATTCCTATGCCAAAAACTCATCATGGTTTTATTTTGGGAATGATTGGTTAGGACAACTTTGGTTTTGCAACTGTCAAGGTTTTTTCCTCTCCCGTATAACTTGATAGAGCTCCTGTGGTAATTTCATGCAAGATAAATCTGGCAATATGTGAAGGATCCTTTGGAGAAAAGGGAAGGAGGGAGAGGAAGCAACCTGTCACTAACCAGGCTAGCAGTTTTTCTTTATATCACTTAAAGTAAGAAATGGAGGGAATTCAGTCCCTGAGGAACTGGAGTTCCCTGGTCTAGGAGAAGAGATGTTGGATAGGCAGTACGAAGTTTTGACTTCAGTTCTTCCCTGGTGGATCATTTAAACAAAACCAAGTTGTTTTGCTTCCCAGTCCCTTTCCCACTGGTGTGGGCTCTAAATGTAACCTCTGCAGTTTGAAGGCAGAGTTGTTTGTGTGGCACTTAAGACTGGTGCTGGTAGGAGCTAGTGGGCTCCATATTATGCATAAAAAAAATTCCAGAGGAACACCCCTGCCCAATTAGTGTTCTCAAGACAGACACATGGGTTAAAATGTTGTTTATAGTAGTGTGCTTTAGCAGGTGTGTGTGTGGAAGTGTGTTACTTAATGAAGCTTTGCAACTGTCCCATTGCAATGAAGTGTCATTCAATTAAATAGAAATCCACTTAGAAATTTCCAGTGGGCTCAAAATACAATTCTGACCTCACTAGTTCTAGCCAACAAAGCTTGTATAAATGCAGCCCTTTGACACAAAAACAACTTGAAATGTATTGAACTCCTTGAAGCTGGAGATTTCATTGTGTCAGTTACCCACTGTGTATATTGTGCTGAAAAAAAATCCAACACCTGGCATAGAAAGATTAAATCAACCTGGTTTTCCTCTTAGAACGTTCTCCAATCAGGCTCCTATTCAGTGCACAACACTGTTGCTGACATTACCAAAGTTCATAATGACACACTCTTCTTGCAGCAGCAGAGTAAGTTGTTTAAAAAAATCCCCAAAGCAACAAATCAATCAACTTGGACTATTTATGAATCTTAATAAGGCCTTGAATATTGTGAATCAGAAAATCCTTGTCAAGTGATTTCTTTTTTTCTTTTAGTGGCCTGGCTGTTTGTACAGGAGTGACTGGAAGTGGCACGTTGGTTACTGGTTCAGGTTCTACACTATCTTACTCAGTGCTGAGCAGCTTAATTTAAGGACAGTCTCTCTCTAAATTGGGATTGCTGGGAAATTGCTAAGGGATTTCCTTGCCCTGTCCCATCCCTTTTACGTGTATAATTCTAACGATTCCTGACTTGAGAGGCAATCCCAGAAAAGGAAATGGATTGACTTGGCATTTGCAAAAAACGGGTCTTGGTGTACAGATGTAGTACCACTGAGGGACAAATGTAATGAGGGACAGTCCTGAAGTAAGACAAGGTAGTCCAGTGGATATTCAGTGAGAAAAAAAAATAGGTATTTTCTTGGCAGTGTAAGTAAAAACCTGTAATTCTAGGTTGGTTGTCCAGTTTTGGCCTGTCAATTCCAAGGTCCTAACTTTAACAGAATGTTAGGAGTTGGAAGGGACCTTGAAAGATCATGTTTATAAACATGTAAAGGGTGAGTGTCGGGAGGATGGATCCAGGCTCTTCTCAGTGATGGCCAGTGACAGGACAAGGGGAAATGGTTCCAAGCTGGAACATAGAAAGTTCCATCTGAAGACAAGGAAGAACCTTTCCACAGTGAGGGTGACAGAGCACTGGGACAGGCTGCCCAGAGAGGTTGTGGAGTCTCCTTCTCTGGAAACATTCAAGACCAGTTTGGACACGTTCCTGTGTGATCTACTCTAGATGATCCTGCTTGGACAGGGGCTTTGGACTTAGTGATCTTCGAGGTCCCTTCTAACTCCTCCATTCTGTGATTATAAAGTCTCTCTTGTCCTTGCTCACTTGTGGATTGACATCCCTCTTTCCTGTAGTTCCTGGTTTAAAAGTCTCCTTACTCGGCAGAGCCAGAGTGTCAGCAAACACGGGCTTCTCCCACTTCATCACGTGGATCTCTTCTCTCTAGTAGTCCTTGGTCCTCACAGAGGAGGTTGACAACACAACTACCATGGTTGACAACACAACTACCATGGTTGACAACACACATCATCCTTAAATCAAGTCCTATGAGAGAAATGTCCCTCTGCAATTGGCCATTCAATGACACATATTTCTTGGGGAAATAATAAGTATTGGTTTCCCCTACAGAAGGAAGAAATTCTTTAGGCAGAGTCCCCTTTCTGAAAAATTGTATTTGGAGCATAGACTTCAAATTTTGACAATAGCCAAATCAGAAAGAAGTTAAATTAATAAGATTCATTCCATCTCTACTACAACTCTGTTCTTTCCCAGAATCTGACCCATGACTTGAGAAACCTGAAATATTCAAATTTAATGGTTAAATAGTTTCTTCAATATTAATAGAAGGTAAGTTCAAGAAATCCAGGTACTTAAACAGCTGGAACAAACAATAGATAATACAACCTAAAGCTGCAGATTTTATTCAGTGCACTCTGCTTTTGGAATAGTCATCCTTCTGCCCACAAAGTTGCTCAGAATAAATATTCTGATGTAATCTCCCAAACCATCGCAGACATCTAAAACTGTGCTTATTTTCAGAGATGCATTATGCAGTCTTAATTGATTTTCAATAAAATTTAGAATCTTTAATTCTCAAAAATGGGGCTAAGATACTTTTGCAAGTCTTATTTTGATGTTTTAAGGGGCCAAGAACTTGAGTCATTCAGCAGTCGTTAGTAACTAAGAATATACTATTCAGAGAATTTATCAAGAAAGATCA
>VXBZ01007876.1:66257-81541 GCA_013399135.1 Heliornis fulica | reverse complement strand
CTCTTTGGGCTTTGGCTCTCCTTATTTTCTCCCTGCATAACCTCACCTCAGCCCTGTAGTCCTCCTGGGTTGCCTGACCCTTCTTCCAACAATCATAAACCCTCCTTTCCTTCTTGAGTTCTAGCCAAATCTCTGTTCAACCAAGCAGCTTGTCTTCCCTGCCAGCTCAATTTTCAATGCAGTGTGATGGTTTGCTCCTGGTGCCTTCAAGACCTCTTTCTTAAAGAGCTTCCAGACTTCCTGAGCTCCCTTGCCTTCCAATACTTCATCCCAGTGGACTCTATCCACCAGGATCCTCATCAGGTCAAAATCCATCTCCCAAAAGCCCAGGGTGGTGGTTCTGCCAACCCTCCTCCTTTCTTCCATGAGAATTGAGAAGTCTATCATCTCATGATCACTGTTCCTAAGGCAACCTCCAATTGTTACCTCACCCACAAGTCCCTTGCTTACAGATTACCAAAATGAGACTTTTTCTGCTTTTATAAAAGGTACAGTTCATGAACAGAACTACTTGTGCAAAGTATTACTAAATAGATAATTAGAAGTTTTGATGTAGATCGTGTGGGTATCTCAGTTGCCCTAAGATTAGGCTTCAGGCTATAAATTTAATTCTGCACCTCTGTTTTTTGTCTAAAACTTTGACTTTATTGAGTAGGAACAGGCGGGGATGTTTTGTTTTCTGTTTTTAATTACTTTCGAAAGAGGACATTTACAGAAAGTATGTGTTAAAAATGGAAGGACAGAATTAAGTCATGGAAAGGTGAGAAGGTTATCCCAAGGCCATGTAGCAGATCTGCCTGTAGGGCTTACAACAAGCTGCTGGACTAAGATCTGCTCTTCTTTATTAGGCTGCTCTGATTCTAAAATTTCCCTCTTCATCAGGCTCCTTAACTGGCACTTCTAAAGTACCTAACCTAGGGGTTTAGTCAAAATCAACTTCCACAGTCTTTTTGTTTTGATGAAGTGAAGAGCTGATAGAAACATCATCAGACCTCTAATTGAATGAAACCTAATATATGAAATTTAATAGCACAGGAATTTAACCAGAGTTAAGCAAGTGACAAGAAAACATGCAAAACCTGAAATTTTCCTTTTCCAATGTATTTGTCTCTAAAGAAACATAACATGTTCACAATTACTTCACATCTTTCTCACAGCTTTAGCAACTGCTTGGCTTTCCTCTTCAAAGTTGCTTGTTTGCCTACTTCTCTTTCCCCTGAGGAAAACTCATGTTACTTACCTCAGAGCACACGTGTACCCACTGTGAGAGGAGCCTGACAAAAATGCTGTACCGTGTTGCCCACTTTCCTAGTCAGTGTGAAGTTTCATAGGATTCTGTCCGTTGACCTGGATCCTCAGCAGGTGTAAACTCAATTCTTTTCAGTAAAACTGTGATGGTTCGTGCCAGCTGAGGATAAGGTTTCATTGGACTTGGTATGCAGATTTTTCCAAATAGGAAAAGAAATGTTGAAAGCAAAATGAACAAAACATCACTTGCCCTTTTTGCATTGGCTGTGCTTGGTTTTGTTTCATTTCATGAAGTCTTTCAGACTTAAATGTCATCAGCTGTAGCAAAAACATCCTCCAAAAATTAAGACGACAAATGGTTACAACAGAGCTAAAAACTGTCCGTATAATTGCTGTTGCTGTTGGGTTTAACTCATTTTTAACCTTGGCTGAGTGACGCAAAGATCACAATAACACATATCCAGGACAAAAAATGTGAAAATAGCTATATTTGTGCAATTTTCTTGATTACGTGTATCTCTGGGGAGTTAAGCGCAGTTGTGCGCGGAGACTGTATTGGTCAATATGGCAATCTATAATATAATGAGGACTCTGTACTCTCACAACTGAATTGTCATCCTTAGTAGAATTGTCAAGACCTTGAACAGTCTTGGGATTTAAATGTCTTTTCTGTTTGTCTTTTTCTTCTCCACCTTGTGTTGTTTTTTCGGTGTAGGCTGGAAGGTGGAGGCTTCTCTCTTGTAATGCGTGTATGAGTTCTTAATATCCCATTAGGGTCTGAGACATGGAACAGAATAAATATTGCTAAATACATTCAGATAAATCCATTATGAACTTTCTAATCTGTTTTGGGGTGGAGTTTTTTGTAGGTTTTTATTTTTTTCTTCATTCCCTACATTTTTTTATTCTTTTTTTTTTTTTTTTCTGCTATTCACACTTTGCTTTGACTACAGATATCGGAGCAGCTCCACTGACTCCTTTCTTGACTAACTTAATCCCAGGTCTCACTTTCTTCTGTATTTTAAGTCAGGGAATGATGGAAGTGAAGTTGGGGAGGGACAGGAAAATCATACAGTCTATCTTCTATAATTTTATGTTTTTACTGCTTGGAATGCATGATTCATTCACTTCCACATTTTGTCCTTTTTTTTTTTTTTCCTAGAGAGACTAGTTTTAATGATCATAAATGACTGAAGTTAGGGAGAGAGCAGAGCTTTGCCAGCTCTCAGCATTCCCAGCCAAATCTCCCTCCAATTGTTTGGATTTCTTTTCAACTGTATAAATTTCCTAGGTAGGGTGGAGGGAGGAAAACGGAGGCCCCAGAGTCCAGGCTTCTACAACAGTCTAGGGAAAGCTTTTTATTTTTTTAAAGTGAAACTGCCTGTCCCAAAAGTTTGACCCTGCCACCATCCATCACAGGACTAGTTTTATGGCATGGGAGGATAAAACAGTTTTCTACAAACTTCTAAGGTAATTCATGTCTGGACCCATTTAGCTTTGCTTTGAATGAACTAAATTCTGTGACAGCTGCTTTTGGGGGCTCTACCACTTTCTGGCAATTCCCCCCCAAAAAATTGATGAGAACCATCCTAAGATTTCCCTAAATGTCTCACCTGAGGACCTAACTTATTTTATTTATCACAAAGGAAGCTGAAACTTGAATCTTCAAACATGTAAGGTTGTCCAAGATTATCCGACTATGGACTTGTTGAGACCTAATCACTCTAAAGAGGCTGCAGTAACCTGGCACACAAACACAAATACTTAGAGGTGCCACTTCTCAGCATGGATGCTCATAGTCACTCCTCTCTGCTTGTCCTTTATTCAGAATTGTACCTATGCCTGGAGAAAATAGTCAATATAAAAGTCTGAATTCTGTAAGGAGAAAATGCCATCTACTTCACTCTAAGTGTGCAGTTTTCTGAAAACTGTTTCCTTCTAAATATATCTTTGATATCCGCATGAGCACCCCATATTAGCTGCAGCTCTGCTCTGTATCCCTTCTCAGAAGGTTTTACAGGGATTCTGACATACAAGAGNAAAAAAAAAAAAGGAAGAAAAGATCAGTGCTCTTTCTCTCAGGACTTCTACCCTGCCACATTCACTTACTTAAAGAAACATATGCTTTTTATTTTTCCCAGGAAATATAGGCTATCTTAACTTTTTTAAGTTTTGTTCTTCCTACTTTCCTGAAGATGTATTTTGCATTAGTATCATCAGAATTTTACTCTGTGGACTACTTGTTTAATATTTCCTGTGAACTTTTTGTTATAAAAAACCTCACTAGTTTCAGATTTCTCCCTTCCCTCCCAGGCAGTCATGCCTGTGAATACCCTTTTTCCTTCTTTACTGTTCTGTGGGCTCCCTGTCTGAGGGGATCTGGACCTGCCATATAACTAGATATATGCTGCATGGTGCTTTGACCTAATCCCACTTGGGTCCTGCCAGGTGCCTTTGCCTGCTTACCACTCTAGCCATTCCTTTTAATTCCTCCAGTGTGCCAGATGTTCCCGGCATTGCATTCTCCCTGGGTGGATTTTAAGGCAGAGCTCTCCTTCCTCCCCGGCTTGGCTGCAGCTGTGAGCTGATAGAGCTGCCTCTCCCCACTGCTGTGAGCTTTAATCGGGTTCTAAAGTTTCATTATCAGAGTGATCCATTCTGGAAGATATTTCATGCTCCCTAAGCCCTAGGCAAGTCCTAACAACCTTTTTAATATTTTTTTTCCTCCTCTCTCCTCAATTTTTTCCCCTTTCTCTTTGATGATGTTCTGCAGGTGCTTAAGCAAATACAAGGCTCCAAGGTCTGCATCTCCCAAGACTAATGCAGTTTTCAGCTCTCAGCCACCATTCCAGGAGCCATTCTCCTTTTCATGGCTGACAGCTGGTCTTTTTCAGGAGTCGCTGGCTCATAGTCAGGGAACTCTGATCATATGCCTTGTAAGATTCTTAGTGGCTGACATCATTTGCCAAACGCCAGCTTTCCTTGACAGCTTTTCTGGTCTTTCCAACTCCACAGATAGTTGGCTGCAAGGTATAACTCCCCAACATTAAAATACAACTTCGGGTTCCCTCATCACAAAAGTGGGTGCATGAGGATGTAGATGGACAGTGTAAAAGAAAATTATTTGCAATTTTCCCTGTGATTTGTGTGCAGACCATCCCCCTGAGATCTCCAATAGCTCATATATGCCACACTAATGACTAGCGTCATATATGATTGTAGGCTAGCTAAAGAAAATGCAGTGATGAGAACTGTAACCGACACTGTCACTGAAATTATTGTCCGTAATAATTACTTTACACTTACAGGAATACATTAGGAACTCTGACTACTACCACATTTGTCTCAGAGGATAGAAGGAAAACATAACTTCACGGTATGGATTCTAAAAATTTATCTTCAAAGGACACCAGTAGAGGGTCATTTCACACATGTCATGATTTCACCCTGATGACATTGTATTAGGCCAAAAGTTAAAGTCTCTGTCATGTCACAGTTTGAATCAGAAGCCTTTAGCTAGAAAACAGGGGTCATTTAGCGTAGGCAGTGAACAGTTATTATTACAAATAGTCCTAACTTTAGTCCTTGCTTCTGTGATGACTTATCCAGTTCTATCACACTACAAGAAGTATTGAGAAAGCATCACAATAATGCAAACTAGCTCCCTATTTCTGAAACACCTCTCTGTCAACATGTTTTCCCAAGGTACTTGGCCTATAGACTCTGGCCTAGACTAACTTATTTGTGCCAGAATTCAGGAATGCCTATTCCAATGTGAGTAGATAGGTTACAACCAGTTAGTCACAGCCACCCTTTGATGAACCATCGTGGAATAAGGACACAACTGGAGACTACAACTCAGTATACAAAATACAAGGTGGATACACTAGGGGTAGTAAATGATTTATGCTCACTGTAGAATTTAGGATTTAATAAGGGAACACCAGCTTTTCATGGTGGAATGTGTTCTCAAAACACAGTGACTGGATCTAAGTTATCCATATTTTTCCACAAAGTGTGAGGTGGGCCCTGAAAACTCCAGCTATGTCAATGCACCTCTGCAAAAACTCTCATCTTAAACGTGGAAAACGACATGGCATAACTGTAGAAAAAATTGCTCATGTGGTCAACACTGTCTTGGGATGTTTGAGGGATTTCTGAAAAAGGCTGTCTTGTGGGAGGATAAAGAATCAAACTGTGAGTAGAAACCTAGCTTATAGCACCTAAACTGTTTCTTCCAGAAAAGAAGACTACTTTATCCAGTAGTCTAATTAGTGTTGGTAAAAATCATGGAATTAATTTTATAAAAGGTTCTTTTTTTTTTTTCCCTCACTGGAATCAAAATCTTGAAGGTTTTACGGTTTTCCAAATGATTGCATTAGGACTGGCAGGGAGAAGCAAACCACCAGGACACAATTGCTTCATTTGTAATAAGGTCAGTCCAGAATCTGCTGCTACTACACAAGAATCAGTTGAGTCAGTAGTGAAAAGTCCCCACTTTTGCATGCTTTGGCTGGGGAGTGTTCTCCATCAAATAGTACTTATCTAACTTCACTTTCTGACTCAGTAACCAAAACTTTCAATATAAACAGTGTCTATTCCAGAAGCCCATTTAGGTGAATCCACTCCTGTGCAGTAAACCAAAAATGTTCACCAGGTTCTTTTTTAGTGTCTGTTTGTGAAGGAGGAACAATGGTTCAGAAATGTTCTTCGGAAGAGTTGCAACTGCAATTCTAACAAGTAAGAACAATTGTTCTTGAGGAAATAGAAAAGGTGCGTCCTTTTACTTATAAATATATTTAAAAAAAAAAAAAAAGAATTAAAATATACATTTGGTTGCTTTAGCCAGCTTTGACCACATTCAAGAAAAGACTATTCACTCGAAAAAACCATCCCTTTCCTTGAAGGGTAACCTGAGCCCTGAGCATCTGTGATCGGTTCTCATGTAAATATTGCAGAAGACACCTTAAGACATGAATTCTGGAGCAAAAGGGAAATTAAAGTAACAAATTCCATCCTAACAATTCTGAAATGCACTCTCCTTCTATGCTGTCACTATCCAGAAAATTCATTACAATGTTCCTTGTAATACTTCAGGTTGGGTGCTTGGGTGACAAGCTTCAAACAAGATGTCCTTGGTTGAATAGGTTTATTTCCTGAGCCAGATATATTTGGGTTAACCAACATTTTTGTTGCTTTCAAATTAATAAAATCATATGATATTTTATCTTGGAAAGAACCTCAAGAGATGTCTAGGCCAACCTCCTGCTCAAGGTTGGTTCAATATTTAATTCAGTTTCATTCCTTGGGACTATGTCCAGTTTGGTCTTCAAAACTTCCAGGACAAAGCTTGTATGAAAGCTCTGGGTAACCTTTCAAATGCTTCATTGAGAAAAGTTTTATCTTTATCGAGTCAGAACCTTCCCTGCTTAGTTTATGGCTATTGCTGGATGGTTATGCAACGTTCAAAACCAGGATGAGGCCCTGAGCAACCTGATCTAGTTGGGGGTGTCCCTGATTCTTGCAGGAGGATTAGACTAGATGACCTCTGGGAGTCCCTTCCAACTGTAATCATTCTATGATTCTATGATTCTATGCATCTCCTTAGAGAGCCTGACTTCATCTTGATAAATTTTGGAGAGAGTGATTCAGTGTGGAAAGTGGTAAAAGTCTTCATAAAATATTTAACATTTTCAAAACAAAATACTTTGATGCTTTTATTTCAAAAGTTTGGATTATTACTGAAAAAAGAGAAAGGGAAAGGGAAAGGGAAAGAGAAAGAGAAAGAGAAAGAGAAAGAGAAAGAGAAAGAGAAAGAGAAAGAGAAAGAGAAAGAGAAAGAGAAAGAGAAAGAGAAAGAGAAAGAGAAAGAGAAAGAGAAAGAGAAAGAGAAAGAGAAAGAGAAAGAGAAAGAGAAAGAGAAAGAGAAAGAGATTGTACTGTTAGGGTCGTGTGAAACATTTAACTTTGACCAAAAGAGTGTTTTATTTGGTGTTTTCAATATACTGCCCAATAGAAAAATTGGGCAGTATATTGAAAAAGTATATATTTGCAAAACTCTAGGTAAGCTCTATGTTTATGGTGATTTAGGAACTGCTGGTGGAAAATTGGGAAAAGTTATTTTCTGCTAGCTAAATAGAATAATACAACCTTCAATCTACAACTGTGAAGAGCTGTAATTTGGAAAACACACCATGTGACAGAAATGGACTATGGTACAATTCCAATCAGATGTATGACTTCACTCTTTCTGTTAGCCTTGTCTTTTTAATGTGGTTTTAATAACATTGGGCACCACAACTTGATTCTTCTCAGAATGAAGAATGCACAATGTTTCTGTAACTGAACCTCTTAATTGTTGAACAAGAAGTAAAACTTTTTCCTACTTTGGATTGGAAAGTGTTTCCATTTTATGTGTGTAGTGACAGAATGTATAGACTTTGTGTCTGGATATAGGGATGGAAAGTAAATTCTAATGTACTTTGAAGTTTATTATAGTGGCACTGCTGAGATCCCTCCATCTCTAGCACTGTGCTTCCATTTCCTTACACTCTTCCAGGATAAAGGGCTATTCATTTTTCCTATAAGTATTGGTTTGGATTATGAAATGGTCTGCAGATGATTTCTTTTTCAGAGCTGGAATTCTCCACTTGAGAAAATCTGATAGAAATTACTTCCTAGCCAGTCCCCAATACAGTTATGACATAGGAAATAGAAGCCATTGAGTGTGGAAAATGGTGAAGCAAATTCCATCACCTGGACTTCCAAGAAGTTCTTGGAAAGAGGACAAATGTTTGGTCCACTTCTGTTGTTTTGCTTAGGGCTAATACTGGTGTGATTTGCACTAAACTAAGTGAACAAAGTAAAGTGCCCAAACTGATTAAACTCAGAACAGCAGCAGCTGCTGAACAAAATAATCTTCTTTCTGGAGGCACTCACATGGGAAGATATGGAAGAAAAGATTATAGTTTTCAAAAGGAAACTAAGTGGGGGCAAGCAGATGCTTGAGTTGAGGGCCTCTGACAAATATTTTTCATACAGCAGTGTTGAAAGAGACATCTTTTGCCTAGCTCCTACCACAAAATTTGGAGGCTGAAGTTGATTTAACTGTTCCAGAAAATAAGACCTTGAATGCACCAAAGAAAGACAAGAGAGTTACTCTGGAGGTATTCTGCTTTTTACACTTTTCCTTGTCATTTGCTACCACCCAGTGTTAAAATAAGAAGACCAATAATGAGACCCTTGCCTTGACTCAGTGTGACCGCTGTGATTTTTCTTTTATCACCTCTTGTCTTAAACATCTTGCATCCACTGCAGTTTACAGTGTTCTGTTCATCTGCAGATTGTAAGAAAGTATGGATTTGACAAATTCACATTAGAAGGGCACAATCCTGGGCTGAAAAATGCATAGAAGAAAGTTGACTTCCATACAATGTGCAAGCTCTGAAGACCTAGGTGGGTGTTATTTGAGGAGCAAAGAAAATAGAGTGTTTTCCATATTTATGCCTGATATGTTGCCTCTTCAGTTTCCAGCCACCTCATGAGACAGTTGTCCTGGCCAGGCTTGTGTTTCCACTGACTGTTCCAGCAGGTCTGGGTGTGACAGCACACCACTCCCATCTGTACAGCTGATCTGCAGGACCAGTGCTTCCATCTTCCTGCTTCAGCAGTCTAAGAAACTCCAGCTAAGGAGGCACTTTGATGGCTGCTGTGACATCCTAAGGGACCCCAGGTTTTTTCCCCACATTTAAGTAAAAGGAGAAAATCCATCTCAAATGCTTCTTAATTGCAAGAATTTTAGTGACTCACCTCAGTAAGACAGATTTTCTGCCTCCTCCAGTAAACCCTCTAACTCTTCCTTAGACTTTGAGAATGTTCAAAAGTAGAGTTACCATCAAGAGAAGAAAACTAAAGTGTCCTTCTACTCTTTATCACCATTATGTGAGACAGGTACCCTACACAACACTAAAACTTCTTTTACCTAACCTATTGTGACAAAAACTTCCAATCCAGTAAGACTGTCTCATGTCCTCCTTCTGTGAAAAAGGATTTTAATTCCAGACAAATAAATACACAAACAAAACAACAAAACACCAATTCCTCACAAGGTCTGAGATGTTGGCTTCAGGTAAATGGCCAAGAGGCCAAGTGGCCAAGTGGCCAAGTGGCCAATGGCATCCTGGAGATGTATTAGGAGGGGGGTTGCTAGTAGATCAAGAGAGGTCCTTCTTCCCCTCTACTCTGCCCTGGTGAGACCATACCTGGAATATTGTGTCCAGTTCTGGGTCCCTCAGTTCCAGGACATACAACTCCTTGAGAGAGTCCAGCGCAGGGTCACCAAGATGATTAAGGGAGTGGAACTTCTTCCTTATGGAGACAGGCAGAGGGAGCTGGGTCTCTTGAGCTTGGAGAAGAGGAGACTGAGGGGTGATCTCATTAATGTTTAGAAATATATGTTATATATTATGTTAGCAATGTTAGGGGTTGGAAGGGACCTCAAAGCATCATCTAGTCCAATCCACCTGCCTGAGCAGGATCACCTAGATTAAACCACACAGGAATGTGGCCAGATTGGTCTTGTATGTCTCCAGAGAAGGAGACCCTACAACCTCCCTGTGCCCCCGTCCCAGGGCTCTGTCAACCTCAAATAATCTACCCTATCCAGAAATAAATATTGTAGAATTTCCTTTACTCAATTGATTACAGAGGAAGCTTCAGTGATTGCACAGATAGGTCAACTAATTTTTAGGTGGATAAAATAAGGATTGACACCTATTATTACCTTCTGTCTTTTGGTTTCCCAGTTACTCAGAAGGTGAGAGTTTCAGAGAGGAGAAATGAGAGAATAAACATTAAAAATGAAGATAGTTATGCAGGTAAGGGCTTACTCACGTGGAAAAGACACACTGCCCCTCTCCAGTGTTTATCTATGGAGCAAGATGACACATAAGCACTGTTACTCACACTTGCTCTTTAGGGTAAGTGTGCTGCTTACTGTCTCTTGTTTAAACGTTATAGCCACAAAATGAGCTAATAAATTTCTGGCTGTCAAGCCTGACAGAGCAATAAGTAAAAACAGGAAAGCATCTATTACATATTACCCTGAATTTATCAGTTCTCCCTTCAAAAGGGGAAATAACACAAGGCAAATTGTGGGAAGTTTTTTTATCTGCAAGAAAAATATGCCCTGTGCCCCAGTCAAAAAACAACCTGTTGTGAAGTAACCACATTATTTAAAGATATAAGTCAAACAGGAAGAGGAAAACCAAACAAGCATGGCTTGAAAATTTCCCACAAGTGAGCTGTGACAGTCAGAGTGCAGTGATGGACTTGCTGACAGAGCCTGGGTAGCAGGAAAACCATAGGTTTTCCAGCGCCAGAGGGCTGGGAAGGGAAATGAAAAGGACTCTCTTCTGTTCTGAATATTTGTCTCTGGTTATATATTTCTGATGTTTACTTTATTACTGTCAGTGTGTCAGCAACAGAGATTTCATCTCAGCCTCCAACATGAGGTCACTTCTAAGCATGGACAGTGTGTCCGAGATAGCGCCAGTTACTGATGCAGGAAGCCATAAGCAGGATTGCTTGGTGTGGGCATGTACACGTATGCCACGCTCCTTTGAAGCGCTTCAGTTCATGCATAACTTTAAGCAGATGGGAATTTAAAACTCTGCACCGCACAGAACTAATGTTTGATCGCTGTGAGCATGACAGCTGGTGAAATGGGCTATTTGGAAAACCTGTTGGCTGAGGCCATTGAGCCACATAACATGAAGCCTTCCCTCTGAGAAATTTAGCATTGGAAAAATGTGCCCAAGTAGCTAATCTGCTATCAGGATGGCACAGCTTTTCACTCCACAGTCTGTTTTCAGGGTGACTTCAGAGCTTGCTTGAAGTCATAGTACTTATTGCAATAGTTAGGGTTGTTTTGTTCCTTTTCAAAACCCAATCCTCAGAATAGAAACATTTATAAGCATCAAGCTGACAAGCACTAGCACTCTGGATTTTTGTTTGCTTTCTCTTACACAAAGACACCACTTTGCAAATTCCAGAGATTTGCAAACGATTCCTGATGAATCATCCCTATGCAAAAGAATGTTAAAAGTGTTTTCTACAGTATTGTTGCCAGTTCATTTGCTAGGCATTTTCCTATATGCACAAGCTTTTTCAAATGTTATATTGTAGCACATCTTATTTAAAGTGAATTAAAATAATAGCTTATGAAATTTATAGGCCTTCAGGTCAGAAAGGGTTATTATAATCATTATGATTGTCCTGTGGCATAAATTTATCTGACTAAAAACATTACCCAGAGATTCCCAGATTAGAGGAGATAAATTCTTCCCACTTGTGAAAAGGAAAAAAAAAATTCAGTAACTTGTAAGAGTGCTATATCTTACATAAAAGAACCAGTCTTGATTTTAGAGAGTTAAGTGATAGGACATGAATTAATTCTGGGCAAATTACACTTCTTCAATAATTCAGATAAACTCAATTCCAAACTGAATATCAGACTTCGGTCCAAGCTCCATTTGTATTCCCATTTTACTTCTAATTTGATATCGTGACAATATAGAATTCACCTTTCTTTGCCTGCTAAACTATCAGAACATTCATAGATTAATAATAATAAAAAAATTCCTTTCGAATTACTGCAAGGTACAGAATCTCTCACAGAACACATCCCAGATCTGCAATGCAATGAATCTAAACCAAAAAGGCAAACAGGTATTTGGCCAAGGAATCAAGGTCTATCTATTAATATCACATCAAACAGCATGAGTACCAGATTATATTTTTTAAAATGACACTAGAAATCTGAGTTTATTTTAGAACTATTTTTTCCAACAGAATGTTTTACAAATGCTTTAATTTCTAGGGAGCCTTCCTGTGCTTTGCTTCTAAACAAAAATAAAGCCATGCAACACAGAGCAAAATCTCCTGACATAAATTAGTTTTCTGAAAATTCTCTTAGTGTATGTTTTCACATTTGTCAAGCTGCTCTGACAAGATACATTTTCATGCAGAACCAAATTAATACACAGGGAGGCTTTTTCTAAAGAAACAGGAGCTGATTTCTGTAATTATTACATGCAAGAGAGCTGCATTTGCAGTACAAACAGCTACAACATTTTCCAAGCTAATATTCCTGGGGCACATGTCTAACTCATGGTTACCTGGATTCTTAAACTGGTGCAATGGATTTATCTAAGTCCTTAGGGAATAAATTTTTTCAAATCCAGGTGCTTAATGGTAGAAGCATGTGTAAACCAAAATGCACAACACACATTCTTCCTACTATTAAAGCAGCACATTAAAAGGAAAGGAATGAGGAAAGAAAGCCATAAGAAACCTCAGGAATTTCATCTTAGTAACAATTGAAATATTGTGGATGATGTTACCTATGACCAGAATTTTACCATTGAATCCAAGCTGACACTAAAATCCTTCTTGGAGGAGAAACTAAACTCAGATCCTGATGTTTAGTAGCCAGAATAAAGCAAACAATCTAGTCCTGTACCTCCACTCTGATCCTGGCTCAGGAAGAGATGTAAACACTTGCTTCACTCTCCCTGGATACACTAAGTGCCCTTTCTACATGTTTTTCTGCCAGCTGCTGCAGAGAAACACATAGGCAGAAAATCAGCAACCACAGAATAATACACACAGAGCAGAGCTAGCTTCTCTGCAGTCAGATGGGAAGAAAGTGGGTCATTTAATAGCTCAATGTTGTAAGACAACAAGGTGCATCAGTTAAACCTAAACAAAAAAATGCTGGAATCCTGAATAATCCCAACCTTGTGAGTCTTGCTGAATTTTTCAGCAGCAGTGGAAAAACACATTTGTATAGCTGTTAATGGTGTTTGAAACCCAGTCTCAGTGATTCAGTTGTGATGAATTACTTTACCAAGTAAAAATCTTAGATTGAGAAACTTCAGAGAAAAACTGCTGAGACAGATTTGGTAACAAGAGATTAGTTTAAATAACATCTCTGCAGATTCTGATTAGAGGTGAAACTGTGCCCGGACTAAGAAAAACTTTTGTTTCTCTTTCACTAGTTTCATTGCTTCCTTCTCCTTCTGAGGGAGGAAAAACAAGTCAAAAATATTTTTTCGTAGTATTTTGGCACTTCTGTTTCCTGTTGTGGCCAGAACCTAGAAGTTAAGAAAATGGTGACTGAAACAATTGAAGTAGCACTGGAAAATTCAAACAGGAAGAGAGATGCAATTTTTTAAGCAGTGAAGGCAATTAATCATGGGAACAGCTTTACCAATGGATGTGGTGGAATTACCATCAGGAAAATCTCTAAATCTAGTCCATCTTTCCTTCTAAGTGTGATTGCTCTCATTCAAGGTATTGGTTTTAACACCACAAATGCTGGCTAAAATATTTTAACTAGAGTGATACTATGATCCACCTGGTCTTACTGCAACAACAATCTTTACAAGATATTTTTTAAGACACTTTTGCAGACTGAGGTGAATATGTGGGTTGTGAAGAACAGAGGCAGTATCTTACAGTGTCTTTGTTGGTTGGGAACTCCACCAAGAGTGTTTAAATCTTTGCTTCAGGTCAGGTATGTGTAGGGACTGAAAGGAGTTCAGTTCCTAAGGAAACATCCTCATCCATGTTCAATTTACTGGATTTAAGGACATCTTTGTCCAGCTGCCCAGGCCGGCACTGTGACTTCACTGAAGCACAGAATCATTAGGTTGGAAAAGACCTTTAAGATCACTGAGTCCAACTGCCCAACGGTCCTGTCCTCTCTTAGACCATATCCCTAAGCACCTCATCTATCCATTTTTTAAATACGCCAAGGGATGGTGACTCCACTACCTCCTTGGGCAGCCCATTCGACATCCCAACAACTCTTTTAGTGAGAAATTTCTTCCTAACATCTAATCTGAAGCTGCTCTGGTTCAGCTTGAGGTCATTTTCCCTTGTCCTATAACCTGGAACTTCACAGAAGAGACCATCACCCACCTCACCATAACCTCCTTTCAGATAATTATAGGCAGCAATAAGGTGTCCCCTCAGCATTCTTTTTTGCAGCCTAAACAACCCCAGCTCCCTCCACCACTCCTTATAGTGTTTTTTTATCCCTTCACCAGCCTGGAGTCATGTTAGAAAAAGCTGACTAAAAAAACCTCTTTGCTTTCAGAACCGTAGTTAGGATCCTGGATGACTACCTGTCCTGAAGGGCAGTCCTTACTCCTCTCCTGGACTTTGATTATGGTTAGTTCAGGCAATTCTTTGCAGGTGGCCACAGTTTTCTTAGAATCACAGAATCACTTGGGCTGGAAGAGACCTTTAAGATCATCAAGTCTGGTCCAATAACACCAGATAGAAGGAACCTGAGCTTCTAAGTCATGGCTGGACTTCCCATTGGACAGTTTTGAACTTTTAGGTAAAAAAAACCACTAGAACTATGCTTTTGTGCAGGTATTACCTCAATAGCAGTTAGGTGTCTAGACACATTTAACACACTATGACTTAAAAGCTATAAAAAATGCACCTTCTGGCCTGCAAAATATTGACTTCTTGTCTTGTAATAATCTGATTTTTTAGCATGGAGAGAAATCTGTTTAACTTGAATATCGGCAAATGAGCATGAATTGAAAATCCATAGCTAGTTCATTGTGAATCAAAGATGTCTTTGGACAGAAAACCTCCTCAGGTCTCGAGGACAGTTCCAGTAAAGAAATGTACACCTGCACAAAAGCTCACACACACACAATAATAGTAATAGAGGAAGGAAAGACTTTCAGTTTCACTAGAAACAGACGTGTCTGCTTCTAATCTCAGGGAAAAAAAAAAGAAAAATCCAAAACAGAACAAAACAAAAGCATAAAAGGAAAGAAGAAAATGCTAAAAAGTTCTATGCTACTTCATGGAAACATCTGGGTGAAAGAGAACAGGAGGTGTTAACAGAAGTCAAAATAACAACTTGTATCACATATTTCTGATACGAATGTTTTTGACACATTTATAGTACTTGCCATTCTGGAGAAGCAGGGCTAAATGTATGCCAGGTA
>VXBZ01007876.1:39583-53839 GCA_013399135.1 Heliornis fulica | reverse complement strand
TAACTGATCCCTGACCCAGTCCTCTTCAACTGAGGCAAACTTTTCATTTATCTTGGCTTCCTCTGGGACTTCTGCCACCTGTGGCTCCTGCAAACAGTCTCCATCAGTATAGACAGAGGCAAAGAAGGCATTCAATAACTCCACCTTCTTACTGTCTTCAGTCACCAGGGCACCCAATTCACTCATCAGTGGGCCTTCAATCCCCCTAGCACTAGTTTTGTCCACTCTATATTTGAAAGAGCCCTTTATGTTATCCCTTAACCACCTTTTCAAGGTTTAATACCAATGAGGTCTTAACTTTTCTACTTGCCACCCTGCATTCTTCGATAATATTATATTATATTCCTCCCACATAGCCATTCTCTCTTTTCATGACCTGTAGACTCTCTTCTTCCACTTAAGTTTACCCAACAGTCCCTTCTTTCTCCACGCAGGTCTCCTGTAACACCTTCTTAATTTTTTTCCTCATTGGGATGCTCTGCTCTTGAGCTAGGAAGAAGTGGTCCTTGAATACGCACCAACTTTGTCTCCTTTGGATCATCTTGGGCTCCTTTTCTTTCAAATACCCTGTCCTATGGGGTTTCCCCCAGTAATTCCTTGAAGTGACCAAAGTTAGCCCTGCCAATGCCCAAGGTTGCAGTCCTACTTGAGCTTCTCCTCCTGCCACATAAGATCTGAACTCCACCATCTCATGGTTGCTGCAGTCAAGTCTACCTTTAACTTTCCATGCTTCAACCAGACCCTCCTTGTTAGGGAAAACAAGATCCAGCAGCGCTCCTCTCCTAGTGGGCTCATACACTATTTGAATCAGGAAGTTGTCCTCAATGTACTGGGGGAACCCCTGGACTGAGAGTGTAGTGTACTGGCCATGTAGGCATTCCAGCATATATCTGGGTAGTTAAAATCCCACACAAGAACCAGGGCCTGTGATTACAAGACTACTCTCAGCTGCCTGTAGAAAGCCTCATCAACATCCTCCTCTTTATCATGATTTGATCGATCACAATTTAACAGTAGTATGTTAATGAGAAAACAAAGTTTAAATGCAAGCAGGGTTTTGGAGGAATTTGGCTAATCTACACAAATTATATATTTTCACTATTAACTTGAATTTTTATATTATAACATCTCTCTCATTATTGTTCATTATATACTTCTTGGAGATGAGGAAATGATCACAAAGACATGATGCAACTTCAAAATGAAGTCTGGAATCAAAACCATATCTCTTCCAACAAAAGCATATTTTAAACCATGCAACTTCCTTTACATCCACAGGCTTTCCTTAAATTCAGCATCAGAATCTGAATTGAGTCACTCTTGAAGTGAAACACAAAGATAATAAGGAAATTAAAAATATGTGAACTGGAAAACTGATTAGATTAGTGAGTAGAGTGTAATGGACTGAAAGGCTACAAAAATAAAAAACAAAACAAAACCAAACAAAAAACCAACAACAAAAAAAAAAAAAACTCACAACACAACCAATTAAAAAGCCAGAAAGCTGATAGTACAAACAATTCAATAAGAAAGAAATTATTAGGAACTTCAAATGAAGAAACATGCTAAAACAGTACTATAATAATTACACACATTGCTTAAGTTAGTCAAGTTTTCAAAGTTACTCGTATGCAGGCAAATAAATAGCATCACTGGGGGAAAAGTGTAAAACGGGGTGGGGGGTGGTAAGGAAATAAAATAGTGGAGAAGCCACAGACTGTAATCCTATATTACTAATTGAAAATAGGAATTCATTATGCATTTGAAGATTAAAGTACCTGTCCAGAGCGCCACAGTCTCAATTTCCTACCTAAAAGTTTTAACCAGAAAAAATTCTTTCTGAAACAATATATTTAAAGGAAAATATATAAAATATTCAGAAACACTAGTATAAAATTCCAAGAAGTGCTGTCACTGTAAAGGAATTGTAGACAAAAATGTCATAGCATTCTGCTATGTGCGGACAAAGGTACAACATATGTTAGAAATACATTCGAAATCACAGATGCTCTGAGACTCTGTGATTTTAGAGATAGGTTATTGTGAATAAATTACAAGACCAAGATTATTCAATAAAATATATTTTGTATTTTAATCCAGAATGTATTGATTTCCTTTCATTATCTAGAGATAGCTTCGGAAAATGTCCTGGATGGAGTAATTTCACTCCCTTTGCAAGTAACTCCTGAAAAAAGAAATGATATACAATTCATGAGATCACCTGTTAAAAATTATTCATCCTCATAAGGAATTTTTAAATCAACACTAGATGTGTTTATCTTGAGACTCGAATTCAGGTGGCTTCCAACTGTTTCTAATGTTCAGTTCATTAGAAACCAGGGGTGAAAGGAAAAATGAACTGGTGATGGAAACTCACAGGTTTTTTTCCCTTCAGCTTAGTACTCTGTTGGATAAAAATCTGCTCCAATAGCTTTGAATAAATACTAAGGAAAACAGGGAGCTGGGAAATGTGTTGAGGAATGGGAAGCATTGAGACAAGCCATGTGTGAGATCACAGGAGTTGAAAACACCCCAGAGGGCACTTTGCCCTGAACCTGTATAAAAATCTAGTAACACTTACAGATACAGGTAAAGGAGCTTCAAAGAAGGATACCAAGGAAAAAACTGTTGTTATCTACCTTAAAGGAGACCAAATGGATTGATAGATGTAACGGTGAAAAATACAGAAATATATGAGCAATCAAAATTTCAATTTTAAAAGTTATAATAGAAAGCAACCTTCCCTCAAGTTAATTCAAATAAAATCTAATATATTTCTGGACTGTGGAAAGTAAAGGCTTAGAAGTTGGGTCCATGGTATCTTCATTCATTTCAGCAGTATATTTTCTATGCATGTGCATTGCGTAAAGTGGTAGAAGGGGTATTCACTAGCTGTTGGCTTGCTGGAAATAGCTTTACGGCAACTGTAAAAGTTTCCTTAAAAATTAATACTGGAACTTCCAGCTCCCGTAGATCCTTTCTGCTTCCTTGTACAAGGACTGTGCCAGAAAACTAACTGTACTGTCCCCTTCAGAAGCAGGTGCAACAGCCTGACAATAATCCAATAAAAATCCTATTAGCTGTGTCTCCATGACACTCCTGGTATCCATGGGACCCACAATATCTTTAATGCAGACAATAAATCCAGACCATTTCCTCCTTCAATTGCTCCCAATATGGCTCCACTCCTAGCACTGTTCAGCTAACCTTTTGTTGCCACATTTTCTCATGAATGCTGAATCACTCTCTAATCTTTACAATGAAACAAGTGGAGTCCCCACTAAGTGAAACACATCAGTCAGGTTTAGTTATCCAAACACAATTGCATGCAGGTGCATTGCTGTGGATTACAACTAGAGACTTAGCGCTGACAGTAAAAATATCATTTCCTTGCCTGAAAGGTTTGGGGAAATCTTTGTGACAATTACGGTCTGTCCAAATCCCAGATTAATCCCAAAGTGGCCAGACCAGAGAGTACATCACTAGGTTAAAAGGGTGTCTATGTGCAGATAGGAAGCATTGGAGTGAGTTGAAACAAAATGGTGTGAAACTGATCCCAGGAGAACAGCTTAACACAAAATGCAAACAAAACCAAAGAAAATGCATGCAGGATACGAAATGACAACCCCTTGTCTTTTTGGACCCTTCAGGAATTCACAGAGGTTGGATGATTTACGGTTTTGTTAATCACAGTAGCTAAATCCAACTGATAAACTAAGTACTTGTGAAGCTGTGGGACATTTGCCATTCCTAAATGAAAGTGAAACTTATTGTTTGAGTCTACCCTTGCCAATAACACAGCTACCATCTGTGCAGGGCATTATGGCAGTTCTCCAGGTAAGACTGACCTTTGTCACTGACTCAAGAGCCCCAGTGAGCAGAGGCCGTGCACACCAAGAAGTCAATACACCACTGACGATCTTCATTACAAAGTCTGCAAGATACCTATGTGGATTCTGCATGGCCAGGAGAGAGATGAGATGTGGAGTCTGGAGTACTCAGGGAACTTGTCAGAGGCTGCTCTTTCCATACCTGGCAATAGGTTTGCTGCAGTGCAGTCAAGTTGTCATTTATTTTCAGTCTCCTCCCATCCTTGCAGAAAGTTTAAAGCAAAGAGTTTTGGGATAAAGGATCTGATCTCTGTGTTTATAAGAATGCTTACTCTGCGGAAGAGGCAAGTTTTAATAGGTACCTCAAAGAACCAAGTGACTGCTAATGACTTAGCTAAAGGACAAGATTACATATAGACATGCTATTTAAAATTCTGTTCACTTTGTTGTGATTTAGACTACCTCTTTAATTACTTTTTACAGCTGGCTGCTTAGAATTGCTTATTGTTTATAGACCTATTTCCATACAGGTTTTGTCCTATGATCCAGTTCCGAAGGGAACTAAATAACTTTTGTGCTCTTTCCAGTCCAGCCTCAGCAGCAGCAGCTCAGCACAAGAATCACTACCTGTGGATGAAGAGAAGGTGGAAGAGTTTTTCTTGGGGCAAAGGCATATTTCCATAGGAAACCCCTGAGTGTAATAAGCTGTAATGCTCACTAAAAATAAAAAATGGTCAATGAAGTTGTCTCTGTGACTGCAGGCGTGTAAGCAGTGAATATTTTTGTCCAGTGAGGCTGCCCTGTGGTACTCCCTATCCTGCTTTCCTCTAAACCAGAAAGAACTTGTAACAAGAAAGTCATAAGGCTCCTGGAAAATAAGTGGAGGTCTTCTCTGGTGGGATGTTCACATTCCCTATTTGAGCACAAACAAGTCCACAGAGCACAGGAGATACAAACTGCAGCTCATTGCAGAAAAACAAGTTTTCCCAAACTCAGAAAGGAAACATTATTGACATCTTTCAAAGCTGTGTATAGAATGGAGCAACTCGTTTAGTGAATGGAAAAAAAAATGAAAAAGAAAAAAAATACTACAATTTATTTGTACAAGAGACCAGAATGTATGTCTGCATGGAAAATGTAAGCTCTCCTTCTCTACTAAATTCAGCATAAAGACCACAACAGTATTAAGAGCAGTCTTTTAATGTAGTACTTAGAGCAAAGGTAAGTAAGGGACTAAGTGCGGGCTAAGCATGTAAGAGGACAGACAATTCCAAGGACCTTTACAAACTGGGACAGTAAGAGGGACTGAAGGGGAAGACGCCACCACGGAAACTGGTTTAAGTAGATGCATAGAAGTCACATTGCCGAAGATGTAGAAGACATCCACTGTGAATGTGAATGAGAAGACAAGATCAGACATTAGTAAGTCACAAAAGCCACGATTCTCATATTGCCAGAAATCACCTCAGGAAGTCCTTTCTAAGGGTGTGAAGCTCCTCTCCTCCCATTAGAAAGTACTTCTGATCTCCTCTTCTTATATATAGTTCCTGCTGTTTCCAGAAAACATTTCTATGTGGTCAGCTCCTACATACTTCCCATGTACTTGTCCTTTCAGTTCTCTTTCTATGTTCCTTAGAGACTGCAGACATTTTCCTGTCACCTTTGATTTCACTGACTGAACAATCCCATGAGATTTTGTCTCTGCTCATTTAGTAGTTCCTCTTCCTGAGACTCCAGTCCACTTACTAGTCCTGAAGTCCTCCTCTGCATCACTTTCATACTCAAATCACCTTCCTCAGTACAGATAACCAGAACTGCTAACCACTTCAGTCCAGGGTAGTCTGATACCTTGAATTTACTGTAATCCATAGCTTTGTGTATTAGAAGGGGAGTTGCTAGTAGGTCAAAAGAGATCCTTGTCCCCTTCTACTCTGCCCTGGTGAGTCCCCACCTGGAGTATTGTGTCCAGTTCTGGGCCCCTCAGTTCCAGAAGGACATACAACTCCTAGAGAGAGTCCAGCGCAGGGCCACCAAGGTGATTAAGGAAGTGGAATATCTTCCTTCTGAGGACAGGTTGAGGGAGATGGGTCTCTTCAGCTTGGAGAAGAGGAGACTGAGGGGTGACCTCATTCATGTTTATATGTAAAGGGTGATTGTCAGGCTCTTCTTGGTGATGGCCAGTGATAGAACAAGGGAAAATGGTTCCAAACTGGAACATAGTTCCATCTTAATATAAGGAGGAACTTTTTACCGCAAGGGTGACAGATTACTAGAACAGGCTGCCCAGAGAGGTTGTGGAGTCTCCTTCTCTGGAGACACTCAAGACCAATCTGGACACATTCTTATGTGATCTAGTCCAGATGATCCTGCTTGGGCAGGTGGGTTAGACTGGATGATCTTTCAGGGCCCCTTCCAGCTCCTGATATTCTGTGATCCTCTGATTCTCTGATTTTCTGGGCTTCATCTCAGCTCTTGGGAAAGAGATCTCTGCCAACCTACAGCTACAGAATGTACTCCATACATTGTGGAGGCTAGAAGAAAATAAATTTAGATTGGAAGTTAGGCTAATGGGATTTCAAAAGCAGTTCCATTTTTTATAATCTTTACAGATAATGACACTTTATTAGTGAAACCCAGAAGAGAACTGAGAAGGCAAGAGGCAGAGACTCTTTCTGCCAACAATGTGAGTGATTTACTTGTACATCTCCATATCTAAAAAAGAAAGGATTCAGTGCTTCTTCTTTGCTTTGCGTGCAAGAGTGTAGAAAGAAGTAGTACCCTCCGATGGTATAAACCTTCCTTTTCTGCCATTTAGTGATCTTTCCAGGCAGCAGCTTTTTTGTCAATGACTATATTTATTAATTAATATCTCACATGTACAATATGTTCTGGCAATGAGCAAATAGTTTAACCACATTTTATGACAAAGTAATACATCACTTTTACTTTAAACCTACTGTCTGACAATTTCATTCGATGTCTTCTGATAGTTATTTTTCAACTGTGAAAACACTATTATTTAATATGTACTTACCCTATAAAAAATTAATTATTTTTTGGACATTAGTCACAACTCAGCATCCATTCTGGCTGTCTCATTTTGAAGCTGTTAAGACCACAACCTAGCATTTCCTCAAATGGAAGTTAATCTGCACAGCTCTTACTCTTATATTATTTTCTCATACCATTTCTGAGATTAATTTCAAATATAGAGAAACCTTGGACTTATACAATAAATAGTATTTTTAAAATATTTTTCTAGTAATTTCTAGTATTTTTTTCAGTTTTATCACTTTTGAACACAAGATACACAACATAAACTTCAAGATCTTTTTCCTGAGCAGTAAATCATCTTTGTGCTTTTACTGTGCACACTTTTTCCCCTCTATATGCATATATTGGAAATTATCAACAAATACAGTGGTTCAGTTTGGCAAATGGAAATTTCTGATTATGGGGAGGGGACCTAGCCAAAACACTTCTTAGTGACCAGAAATAATTGCACAACTGAGCACAGCATTTCTTCTTGTCCTAGCTGATGTGCTGCATAATTGGACAAAATGTAAACCCTAGAGAATTTCTTCAAACTTGAATGCATTCAAGCTCATGTAGATCTTGTTAGCTTTTTCTTCTTAACCAAAGTCATTATAATGTTGTGGGAGGAAAGAAATGTCCAATAGGACCCAGAATTTTTCTTTTTCATACCACTACTGATATGGCACCAAGGAACTTATTCTCTCTCTCTGGACAAAGATCAAGAAGTTTGCTGATTCTTTTGATTAAGATTTTATGATTGTTGTTCATTAGAAACAATTTTTAAGGGCTCTTTGAGACCTACTGTGAGCTTCAGCTGAAGTCAGAGAAGATCCACTCATATTTTCTGTAAGATTTCCTCTCTAAGTCTTTCCTTTGCATTCCTGACTTGACATCCAGTGGGAAGGCCTAAACTACCCTCTGACCCCATAGATACCCTCTTCTTCTGTGCGTGACCAGTACAGTTTCTGCTTTATCAGAGCAATAAGGCAATTCTTTCCAAGCATCATTCTTGCACAGAGATTTGAATTAGAAGTCACTCATAAAAGGTGAGAAGATCACAATATGGAAGTCATCTGAAGAGAGGCCCATCCAAAATTGGTATTTTTCCTCCTTCTTTCAGAGGATGACCCTGACAGATTCATCATTGCCAGGTTGTATTCTCAGTGAGCCTACATTTAGATGGCAGAAGAACTGCTTGATCATTATACACACCACTCCTGACTGAAGTTATCTGTGATATCAGTATCTCTGTGTACTTGTTAAATGAGTTCCCACTACAGATGAATGAATTCAAACACTGTTATTAGTAGCATTCAGGGGAAAATTCCTCTGACCACATTTTAACCATAATTTCTGATGAGATCAATTATATTTTCAATTTCTTTATTGCACCCAGAGTGGGACTCAATATGGGAACTTAGAAACATAGCTCATATGTACACACATGCACCATAAGTACCTCAAGGCACTTGAGAGAAACTGCAACCCTTCTCTCCATGCATAGTTTTGGCTCCTGGATAAACATGAGATTTTGAAGACCAGTCCTTCATGGAAGAGCAGAGAGTTCAAGCCTTCACTTCCCAAAGGCATGACACAGGAAAGGGTGAGCAGAGAGGACACTAAGGGTCATCTCCTCTCACCATGACACACTGTTTAATCAGCCCAGCAAGGAGGAAATCATTTACAATCCACACTATTACAAGCATACCGAAGTGAAATGACCTTTCACATAGTGGGTTTAGTATGTAGCTAAATATCAGACAGATGTACACTGAAGAGCCAAAGACTCCCTTTGAGGAAGCCCTGAATTCCTAAAGTTGGCTATGGGAGGGCTTACTTTAACCTCCAGCCAACAAAACTAGTAGTTTAAAGTATTTGGACATACATTAGGATTTATAGTATTCCTGAAACAAGTATCAACTATTAAATGATTTATACAATGAATGGAAGCAGCCAGATGTATGTTTCCTCTGCTTATCCAATATATTCATTGTTCCCTGAAATTTGTTAATAATAAAGTCCCATTCCTTTCCCTCTTCCCATATGCACTATTACTAACAAATAATGAGACTTTAATACTTTAATTAATAACTTCTGGTAAGTCATTTATCATAATATTAAATAGCATAAAGAGCTAATTAGGCTGCTCAGTGAAATTCCACTCTAACAGATGCCTACCTACTCATACAAAAGTCAATCAGATTATAAAGAAATCACTAAATGTCTTTAAACATCTTTCCTTAAACAGCAGTCATGTTCTGGTGTGGGTTTTTTTTTGTTTTGTTTTCTTCAGAAGTGCTGCAGTCATAAATAAAACTGAATGAACTCAGAGGAAAGCAACTGCTGAGCAAATGAGCTTTATGGTATAAAAATATGGTCCAAACTTTTACTTCAGAGCACTATCTCAGCTTCAGCTTCAGTTTTTCTTTCACCGGGAAGTGAAATTTGGCAGTTCTCTATGATGCTTTATTTAAAATAAATACAATTTGTGAACTGGTTCAAGAGCCAGAATCTCACAGATCCTAATTTATTAAGGTGCTTCTTTGTCTCCTTTTGTTTTAATGTGAAATATTTTTTCTTTTTTTCTTTTTTTTTTCTCTGTTCAAAACTAACATACTGTCGTGGTTTAACCTCAGCCAGCAACTAAGCACCACACGGCTGCTTGCTCACTTCCCCCACAATTGGATGAGGGAAGTAATCAGAAAGGTAAATGTCATAACCCTTGTGGGTTGAGATAAAGACTGTTTAGTAGGTAAAGCAAAACATACACAAAAAAGCAAAGCAAGAGAAGGAGTTCATTCACCACTTCCCATGGGCAGGCAGGTGTTCAGCCATCTCCAGAAAAGCAGGGTTCCATTACACATAATGATGACTCTGAATGTCCGCTCCTTCCTCCTTCTTTCCCCAACTTAATATGCTGTGTATGACATCATAGTCATATAATATACCCCTTCCGTCAGTTGAGGTCATATGTCCTGGCTGTGTCCCTTCCCAATAACTAGTCCACCTCCAGCCTGTTCACTGGTGAGGTGGAGTGAGTAGCAGAAAGTCTTGGCTCTGTGCAAGCACTGCTCAGCAGGAACAGAAACATCCCTGTGTTATCAACACTTTTTCCAACACAGATCCAAAACATAGTCCTATACAAGCTATTATGAAGGAAATTACCTCTATCCCAGCCAAGCCCAGCACACATACTCACAATGGAATCCTGTGCATTCTTCCTATAGTACCATGCCACAGTAATCCTTCCTGCTTCATGGCTTGAAGTAATTGTTTAAGTCTTTGGATTTGAGAATGAAATACTCCTCAGGGCTACTGCTGTCAAAATTGCTACATACATGTATCGCTTCCTCCCCTTCTCGGAAGTACATGTTATCTTGGTCACTCCTGAAAAAAAAAAAAGCCTGTGAAGAGCAATCACTTTAGATAGACTTCTTTATATTTCTTGAGGACTAGGATAAGAAAATAATTCCTCCTACAATTAGCTGAATTACAAATAAATATCCCAATCTGGAAATAAGTGTAATGCTTTAGAAGAGGAAACTGAAAAAAATGACAACTGTGAGAATTACTGTGGGCTTTTTTCCACCTCAGATGCATTCTGGGTTTTCTATAAGATCTTCCTATTTCTTTCCCTACTATTTCCTTATTAGTTCAATCTCTAACACGTTCACTTCTTTAACATTAACATTAGAGTATGCCTGAACAAGATATACAGCTCAAATAGCATTTTCCTAATTAGGGCTATCAAAAAATTTTTGTAAGATATCCATCTTGGTTTCAAAGTTCAAACGTGGCTATTTAAAAGACATTTGTCAGAGTCAGGACTTTAGTAAACATATAACTAATCTTGCCAGACATCAGCAAGGTTCCAGGTGTGTAGTATGGACTATATCTGATCAAATTTCGGTCCTGAAAATGGCATTAATCACTTAACTTCATGCACCTATATTTATCATGGTCACAACTTCTTGTCGGTGGATATTAACCAGTATATGTTTAGGCAGTTTCTCTACCTGTGTAATCATCTACTTCAGGATGAGCTGAAGTTCTTCTATTCTGCTGACTATAAACTGAGCTTAAGGTGGTTGGAAGTGAATTAGACAACTGCCTTGTGGGTTAGTATCTGCTGCGTTGCAGAGATCACCCCAGGTATTACCTCTACACCCAGTGGAGAGAAAGCAGAGCTTTAAAATGTAGATCATCAAACCATAAAGAAGAAATCTAAAGCTGGTCAGATGTATCTGGTTTTAAAATGGCCTGTATCTCTTTTTTGACTGAAAAGATGCCTGAGAAAATAGTTCAACTACATGTTAGATATCCAAAGCTGAAAGAAATATCTTTTCTGAGGAAGCAGTTCTAGGGTGGCTCAGTGGTTTATCACACTGAAGGTAATTTGGAGGTACCTGTTAGAGCCAGTGCTAGTCTCCTGGTCCTTGCTCAGGCAATCTCAGTGTTGGCACCTAGCAGACCTCATTAATACCTAGTGGTAATAGAGAAATTCAGAAATTATATATAAATTAAAGTATTGCAAGAGAAAACCTTCCTACTGATTTTTTCATTCAGCTCAGTAAATATCTTAAGCCAATAGGTCTTCCTTTGAGATGAAAATCTGGCTTTCAGAGGTTCCTCCCAAACTATATCATCCTGTGATTTCAGTCAACTTGATTACATGTGCTTTAAAATTTGTTTTTTTCTAACATTTTCTAAAACGGATTAAGGTTGGTCACGGAGAATTTTTCCATGTTTTATTAATCACATTAAGGAGGTCAATAATATCCATTTTCACCTTCTTTGGAACATGAAAAAAAGCTTGCTAAGGCAAAATTTATTATTCTTTATGTTGAAAAGTGATGTATGTTTTCTTTTCTCTTGCATCTCTATGACTAAACATATGTCTATACATTTCAAATGTTATATAAGGAATTTTAAAGGAAATAATACTTTGTGATTGCTCTTTTTCAGTTCAAGATTATTTTGTCCAGACTCGTGATTGCAAGCAAGACGCAACAGTACATTAGATGAGTTGAACAGCCTTCCTCAACATGACAAATATCTACTGCTTTTGCAATAACTCCAGTATTCAGGGAAATTCTCATTTTTTTTTTCAGAACATCACCCAAGATTTCATCAGCACCAACCAGAAAAGCAAAATATTCAGTATAAAATTCTCCCTATTATATAATTGGGTTTTGATTATTATTATAAGTAAGAAGCAATCTTCATATACAGAAACCTCACAGTTAGACACACAGCATATGAGAGAGACTCATATAACCATCATTTCACTTGTTCTTCACACAAGTGGGGTTGGGGTCATCTATCCACAGTATTTGCAATACGTATCCACAAGTCTGTTCTTCAAGACTGGTGAATTCATGTGAACAAGATATAGGACTTGGAAGATTTTATGGTTCCCTGGTAAGAAGCATGTCATTGCCCCAGTTTTCATGAATCACAGAATGTCAGGAGTTGGAAAGGACCTCAAAAGGTCATCTAGTCCAACTCCCCTGTCCGAGAAGGATCACCTAGATTAGATCACACAGGAATGTGTCCAGGTTGGTCTTGAATGTCTCCAGAGAAGGAGACTCCACAACCTCTCTGGCCAGCCTGTCCCAGTGATCTGTCACCCTTACGGTGAAAAAATTCCTCCTTATATTAAGATGTATCTTTCTATGTTTCAGCTTGGAACCATTTCCCCTTGTTCTATCACTGGCCAACACTGAGAAGAGACTGGCTCCATCCCCCTGACACTCACCCTTTACATATTTACAGACATTAATGAGGTTACCCCTCAGTCTCCTCTTCTCCAAGCTGAAGAGAGCCAGCACCCTCAGCCTGTCCTCAGAAGGAAGATGTTCCACTCCCTTATTCACCTTTGTGGCCCTGTGCTGGACTCTCTCACGGANCTATACTGGTACCTGGAGCTGTTCCTCCCCAGGAACAGGAACTGCAATACCCCACACTTATCCTTATTAAATTTCATTCAATTTCTCCCTGCCCAGTTCTCCAACCTGTCTAAATCCTGTTGAATAATGACACAACCTTCTGGGGTGTCAGCCACTCCTCTCAGCAAACTCACTGACTGTACTATCTATTCTCATATCCAGGTCATCAAGGAATACATTGAACAGTATTGGTCCAGGTACTGACCCTTGAGGGACTCCAGTAGTTACAGGCCTCCAGCTAAGCTCTGTCCCATTAATCACAACTCGTTGGCTTCTTCCCTTCAACCAGTTCTCAATCCACCTCACTACCCTCCAGGCCACACTTCTTCAGTTTGTCCACCAGGATGCTGTGGGAGACAGTGTCAAAGCCTTACTGAGATCCAGAAAAACCACATCCACTGCCCTACCATCATCCATCCACCTGGTTATATCCTCGTAAAAGGCTATTAGATGAGTCAGACGTGACCTTCCCTTGGTAAAACCATGCTGACTACTTCTAATAAGCCTCTTTTCCTTGACATGCCTGGAGACAGCACCAAGGAGAAGTCTCTCCATCACCTTGCCAGAGTCGGAGGTGAGGCTGACATGCCTGTAGTTACCCAGTTCCTCCTTCCTTCCCTTTTTGAAGACCAGAGTAACATTTGCCTTCCTCCAGTTCTCAGGCACCTCTCCTGTTTCCCAGGATTTCTGAAAGACGATGGACAGTGGCCAAGGAATGACTCCTGCCAGCTCCCTCAGCACCCTTGGGTGCATCTCATCAGGACTCATGGATTCATGGATGTTAAAACACCACTTTGAGTGGCTGGATATTTGCAAGTGTGATCCAAAGAATCAAAACATTGCACCTGTAAATTCCAATACTGGCAAAAATAGAAATAATATTTTCTTCATATCTTTGCTTTCCTGTACCCTTTTCTGTAATCATAACAAGGAGAAAGAGAAAATTAAATTACAATTTCTCAACCTTTGAAAAAGTTGGATGAAATTTTCAAGCTTTGTTACATAAGATGTTGAAAAAGCAGATAGTTTAAGGTCTGTTTCTGGCCTTAAAATCTGTTATTTTCTGGTTCTGTCAGAACTGTAAATGAAAACTTGGATTCATTCTCACATTTTCTTGACTATTCTATTAATGCAGAATCTATTTTTTCCCTTACATATTGCACTAAATCTTTTAAATTTGGCTATAATTCTTTGTTACCACCACAATATTATTCAATAATGCTGTTGTTATAACTGTTAGAATTACTAGTCAGTCAGGAGATGTTACAAAATCAACCACACTTGAGACCTTTACTTTCCTCTAGACCTCATATTTCTTATATATCCATTTGCACTTTATGACATCAAAAATCTGAAGTCTGCAAAGTCTCTTGTCACAACCCTTAAAAAATAACTTGACACTAAAGCTAAGAGAAGGGGAGGAGGGGAGGAGGAAGCAGAGT
>VXBZ01007876.1:20425-39570 GCA_013399135.1 Heliornis fulica | reverse complement strand
AATTGTCCAGGGACAGTTCTCCACCCCACTTTTTTTTTTTACTTTAGTGTGTGTGATAAGTTGAGTACAAAAGAGAAAAGTAAAAAAGAAAAAGCCTTTTTCCCTTCCCATGTGGTGAGTTCCTGACTTTGTTGCATAGTTGACACCCAACCATCTATATTCGATAGGGTTTGTCATCGCCAAACCTCCAAATTAGCTGAAAACTTCATCTCTGTTTTGACTGGACCCAGATTGATTCCTCCACACTTGAAAAGACTGTTTTTCACTTCCTAGCACTACTGGACAGGTTGCAAATCATAGCCACAGTAATTAGAGAGCAGGTTTCTGGATATTGAGCATTCCAGAGAGGAGGAGTCAGATATCATGGGAGAAGGGGACTGCAAGGGGCAAAGGAGAACAGGAGAGAGACCAAAAGGTCTTTGAACAGACAGTGATGACAGGGCTGCTATCAGTTGCTGAGTAAATGCTAAATTTAATACAATATTATTTCAGCACATTTGTGAAGCATGTCTTTATTTCAATACTTTTTGGTGTTAGGGAAATGCCACAGGTTCTTGAAGGAGTGACCTGTATCTGCTTCAGTAGGGTTGTTACAACAACAGTAAAGGGCGAGCAAGAATCTGTGTTTTCTCCGTGAATCCGGAGTTAGGAAATCACACCTCACCTCTAGTTTTTCTTTTGATTATCATTGCTGTGGGTTCAGAACACACCAGCAGAGGCTGGCCTTTCTCCTCTAATTACCATGCATGCACACAGCTTCCCATGAATAACGAGCACTTTGTTCTACAGCTCCTCCACACTTCCCCTGCTGCCTGCCACAAGCGCAGGGAATGTCTTCACTTACTGTCTTTTACCTTGATCCTCCACACCGAAGATTTGTCCAGGTTCCAGAGAGACTGAAAGCACTCCCTAAGACACAGTTGTCTATGGAGGCTGTTTGTATCCCACCTTCACTTTTTCTTATTTAAAGAAAAATAATAGAGACCAGACTGGAAGCCAAAAGTCCAACAGGCAGGGAAAAAAAATCTTATCTCAGGGAAGGATAATTGACAACTTGAAGAAGATTTTAGCTCACAGATGAGACTTGTTTTATTTTGTTCCCTCCCATGAACAAAGAACTTTGTTTTCAGAAGAAGGTGTGCTGAAAAGTTACTGAATGACTCCAGGAGTAATCAGTGTCTATTTATACTACTGACCTGCATCAGGACTGCAAGGCTTGTGAGCTCAATTGCAGACCAGAGGTAGCTATGTAAACTCCCCTCCCAGCTGTTCCCCAATACTATCGGTGGCAAAACCCCCGCCCTTTCCCCTTCACCACCACAAACACAGAAGCTGTTTGCAGGAAGATTTTTAACCTCTTCTTTCAAGGTAGAGTAACATCTGCAGTGGAAGACAAAAAACAGTCACGCAGGTCTGCTAATACGTTTACATAAAGGTCTCAGAGATTCCTGAAAGATTGTTATTACCATATTTCACAGCACTTCGTATCACTGTGACCTAGAAGCTCAGATATTCACCTTTGACCCAGGCATGATAAGAGGCATAGACAGCATTCCTCTGATAGTTAAGGTAGAAGAGTTATAATGGTGCACTGAGAGCAAAAGAAAAGGTGGCCCCACTGTGATTTAGGATTTGTAAGCTCCTTATGATGAGAAGAATTCACAATGAAAGATGTTTTATCATCGGGAGCTAAATCTTTCTGACAATGCCAGCTTTGTGCAGCAGTGGAATGGGCTTCCTCGAGAATAAACCCAGCAGGATGTGTCCCCTTGGGATCCAAGTACTGGGGAGGAAAATCAATGGTTAGCACACAAGCTCTTGATTTACAAGCTGGACAAGGAGCAGCAACTGAAAGAAGACAGATGATTTAAATGCTGAGTTGCTTTTGTTTAACTAAACAAATAAGGTATGCCCCTGATGTAGTTAAATTAGACCAATGCTTCTTCTGGTGGGGTAGGCTGACACATTGAAATCTTATTTCAAATAATGTAAAGGATGCCCATAAAGAGAGTAGATGTTATAAAAAAGAGTATTGCACACACAGAAAAATTGGTGGTGTGCTGTTGGGAATCAGACCTCTTATACAAATAGCTGCATTGTATCTACTCTTACTAACATGCAGAAAATTGTCCTTATCCCTGAGAAAGACACAAACCCTTCAAAGTTCTTGAGGAATCTATATCTACCTTCTTAATATCCTTCACTGTGACCCAAGAAACCAGTGGACAATCCAATTACCCATGCCTCAACTTTCCCCTTTATAGAATTCATGTGATATTTTGTGCTTGAGATCTGAATCATCGTTCCAAGGGCAAGGGAATATAGCAGGATTTATACACCTTGACTCAAGCAAAGATTTTGACACAGTGTCCCAGAATATGAATACAACAAAGTTGCCAAGATACAAACTTAACAATGCTATGGTGAATGTGGAAAATCAGCTGGATTGCCAGGCTTATAGGTGGTCAGGGGGTACAAAGTCCATTGTGTTGACAGCTGAGCGTGACACTATGACAGGATTTGCTACTGGGGACAATAGTGTTCAATCTCTTTATTAACAATCTGGACAAGGGGGTGGAGAGCCTACTCAGCAACCTTGGGAATTGTCATAGAATCATAGAATTGTTAAGGTTGGAAAAGACCCTTAAGATCATCCAGTCAAATGATTAGCCTACTGCCACCAAGTCTACCCTTAGACCATGTCCTCAAGCTCTGCATCTACCCATCTTTTAAACACCTCAAGAAATGGGGACTCAACCACCTCCCTGGGTAGACAGTTCCAATGCTTTATGACTCTTTCAGGAAAGAGTCATAATATGGACTATATGGACTACTTCCTAATATCCAACTTAAATTTTCCCTGGCGCAACTTGAGGCCGTTTCCTCTAGTTGTGTCACCTGTTAGTGGGGAGAAGAGACCAACCACCACCTCACNCAGAATACAGGGGGATTATCACCTCCCTGGTCCTGCTGGCCACACCGTTCCTGATAGAAGCCAGGATGCCATTGGCCCTCTTGGCCACCTGGGCACACTGCTGGCTCATGTTTAGGTGGCTGTCAACCAACACCCCCAGGTCCCTTTCCACCAGGCTGCTCTCCAGCCACTCCTGCCCAAGCCTGTAACATTGCCTGGGGTTGTTGCGACCAAAGTGCAGGACCCGGCATTTGGCCTTGTTGAACGTCATATTGTTGTCCCCAGCCCAACCATCCAGCCTGTCCAGATCCCTCTGCAGGGCCTTCCTACCCTCCAGCAGATCGACACTTCCACCCAGTTTGGTGCCACCTGCAAACTTACTGAGGGTGCACTCAATCCCCTCATCCAGATCATCAATGAAGATATTGAACAGAACTGATCCCAACACTGAGCCCTGGGGAACATTTATATGAAGTTGGAAAGAAAGGTTGACATGCTGGAGGGCAAAGCTGTTATTCAGAGGGATTTATTGGCCTGGAGAGTGGGCTTGAAGAAATTTCTGAGTTGAGTCTAGTGTCTGATATATGCTAAGCCCGTGAAAAAGGAGAGGCTGGGGTTACTGATCTTCAGAGGTCCCATCCAACCTGTATTATTCTCTGATCCACTTCATGGGTGGTTTTTCAAGAAGTGGGAAGGAGAGTGTACAGAGAAGGGCAATGAGGATGGTGAAGGGTATGGAGGGGAATTCTTATGAGGAGAGGCAGAAGTCCCCTGGTTTGTTCAGCATGGAGAAAAGGAGGATGTGGTGAGACCTCATCACAGATTGTGGCTTCCTGACAAGGGGGAGCAAAGGGAGAGGTGCTGATTTCCTGTCTTGGGTGACCGGGAATAGACAGCATCAAGTTGATCCAGGGGAGGTTTAGATTGGATGTTAGGAAGGTTCTTTACCAAGAGGGTGGCCAGTCACTGGAACAGACTTGACTGCCCAGAGAAGTGGTCACAGCACCGAGCTTGACTGAGGTCAAGAAGCATATGGACTATGCACTCAATTCTATGCCCTTATTTGTCTGGGCCTATGTGGAGCCAGGAGTTGGACCTGATGGTCCTTATAGGTCCCTTCTAACTCAGGAGGCTTTATCATCCTAAGAAGAGCCTTGCCAAGTGTTGACAACCTCTTTAATAGTCCATATTTCTAGTTTATCAGAAGCTACTTGAATAGTTTCTGCCCTTTTAGAATGTACAGCATGAGAATAATGAACCTCCAGACTCCCACAGCTACAAGTAATAACAATTGAAGTAGATAAAGGGCATTGAGTCTCAAGCAGGGCTTTCTATGTGAGTGCAATGTATAGTGTGTTACAAACCTCTGCATTTTATCAGGAAACAGATTGTATCTCTATGGTTATTATTGTAACTAATGTGTGGTAATACATATTCCACTGGAATACTACACTACACTACACAGATGTATAATTACATCTGTGACAATTTCCCATCATGAGCATAAGCCTTATTGCCTTCAAAATACAGTGCAAAACACTTGGTGGCAAGAACAGTTACAGCTGGTAGACTGGCATCTGAGTTTTCTGTGGTTTATACAATGAGCACAAGTTGAGAAAATACAACTAAAATGTTTCTGGGTTCAGCATCTCTGCCATCTCCATGCCCAAAGCATCATTTCTGAACCTCACAATTGAGCTACTTCCCACAGACCCAACACACCAAACCTGAGTAGACACTCCACAAGTCAAATTCTGCAGCCGTATTCACTCACCTTATTGTAATGAAGATCAGTGAGGTATAATGAAAGTAAGAGCATTTAGTGCCACAAATAATCTGTGTGTAGCTCCATTATTGTAAAACCCTTTTTCTTTTCTCTCTTCTGATTCACACTAAAATTGTAAAATTTCAGACGAATTAGACTTCAGCAATATCTTATAACCACAAAATAATATATTTTTAATGAAATAAAATGCTGTATTTAGCCTTTATATATGTAAGATAAGAATACAATATAGAATCATAGAATCATAGAATGATTACAGTGGGAAGGGACCCCTAGAGGTCATCTAGTCCAACCACACTGCAAGAAGTAGGGACACCCCCAAGTAGATCAGGTTGCTCAGGGCCTCATCCAACCTGGCCTTGAATGTCTCCAGGGATGGGGCATCCTCCACCTCTCTGGGAAACTTGTTCCAGTGCTCCACAACTCTTACAGTAAAGAACTTTTTTCTAATATCCAATCTAAATCTCCCTCCCTCTATTTNCTCTCCAACTGGTCCATGTCCTTCTTATGTTGGGGGTTCCAGAACTGGACACAGTGCTCCAGGTGAGGTCTCATGATGGCAGAGTAGAGGGGCAGAATCACCTCCCTTGACCTGCTGGCCACGCTCCTCTTGATGTCGCCCAGGATGCGGTTGGCCTTCTGGGCCGCAAGAGCACATTGTCGGCTCATGTTGAGTCTCTCATCCACCAGTACTCCCAAGTCCTTCTCCTCAGGGCTGCTCTCGATCAATTCTCCACCCAGTCTGTAGTTGTGCCTGGGATTGCCCCGACCCAGATGCAGGACCTTGCACTTGGCCTGGTTGAACCTCATGAGGTTGTCACAGGCCCACCTCTCCAGCCTGTCAAGGTCCCTCTGGATGGCATCCTTCCCTTCCAGCATGCCGACAGCACCACACAGTTTGGTGTCATCGGGAACTTGCTGAGGGTGCACTCCATCCCACTGTCCATGTCACCAACATGGATGTTGAATAGGGCCGAGCCCTATTTACATAAAATATTTAAATTTGGACATTCAGATAACAAACCTTTCCTGGACCTGACTAGGAAGATCACATTCATTTCTTGTACATGTGCAAACCTGGATGTTTGTGCAGATGGGGACTGTTCACCTAATTGGTTGTGCACTATGCTTCCCTTCTCACTGACATAATAACTCCCTCCATTGCCTTCATGAGAAGATAAAGATGTCCTCTGGTCATTTAAGAGGTAGAGCTTCTTATGATCAGAAGTGCAGGCTTGTGAAAATGTGTCAGTTTAAAGCAGACTTGTCCGTTCTCAGTACGAATTCATATTTTTATTCATAGGTTATTTAATTATGAAGAAATTCCTGTGTGGGGAGCCACAGCTGGTCCAAAGATTGGAATGCAAGGGAGCGGGATGTGAGTTTAACTCTGACATCAAGCAGATACCTATGTGCCCTTGAAGAGGATCTAGAAGAACTGAGAAACTAGAAAAGGAATTGCTGGACTGCCACGTAGAAGGCAGCTCATCGAAGATGCAACAGAGAAAGAGTCATCCAATTAAACGCTCGTTGCTAACTGTGTTGTCTTGTGTGTGCCAATTAGATTTGAATGTGGTGAGATACAGAGAGGATAAAAGACAGCACGCTGAAACAATTAATCGCTTGACTCCTCTCAACCCGTCTCGACTCTCTTTTTACCTTTACTTTTACTTTCTTTCTATTTTCCTGACCGTCACGACAACAACAACTCTTGATTTTTAATTGAAATATTAAATTTGACAAATATGTTACTACATAAATAGCCATTTAATTGAAGTACCTGGGCAGTTTAAAGCCATTGGGAAAAAAATAACCAAAACAAATGAAAGAGAAGAACTGAGTTACGAGCCGATAATTAATTGCCATCACCTGTAAAGTCTGAAAGCTTTCAGGTTCTACTTTTAGAATTCAAACCACAGTAGATCCAAGTCCACCATTATATTCATCAGGACTTCTTCTGAGGTCACAACAGATAGCAGATTTTGTATTCTAATAACTAATCATAATATCTAGAACAGATTAGAGGATCTTTTCAGGTATTAAATAGTCCTTGAATGTCAGTATACAAGGAATTTACTAAATTATAATCCTAACATAATCCTAAACATAAAATATTCTATAACATACAATAAATGCAAGGCAATAAGTTAACATTCTCCAAGTAGAGCTGTCCAGGTATTCCCGTTTTGAGGCTTATTTTAATCCCCACTGAAAACAGTAATAACTCTTGAGATTTGGTTTGTGGTAACAGGTTCACCACTGCAAAGGAACAGAGGTTGTGCAGAAAAGAAAGAAAAAAACCCAACCCAAACCAACCAACATAAAAGCCCCCACCAAATCCCTCCCAAAACAAACAAACAAACAAACAAACAAACAAACCCACAAAGCAACAACAACACAAAAAAAAAAAACAAAACAGGAAAGACATGATTTTCTTACCAGGCTACCAGGTGGAGAACTAACCTCCTGGGCTGTAGACAGTCAACAGAAACATTTGACCATTCTTCAGATATTGAACAGCCATCTCATGACAACAGCATTACTGCATCAGTGGTTGGGAATAAATATCCATACCCATCTAGAAACCATATTTCTCTTTCAACCTGTGAGATCTATGTAAAATACTCCTATTAAAATGCCAGCTTTACCTTTTCCCAGAACATTGCTTAAGCAATATTCTACTTGAATAAAAAAAATATATTACTTTTTGTTTATATATGTGCATGTGTGTGTGTATATATATGCATACATATGTAGGTATCTGTGTGTATCTATATGTGCGTGTGCATAGCTGATAAAACAGAAAAAAATTGCAAAGACTGAAAATTTCACTAACCTTTCTCAGAGGTAGAGGAAGAAGGCTTTTTTAATATTATGATTTCAAAGGGTTCTTTTCATCTCTGTTTAAAAGTAAAGTGATATAACAGTCAATCAAAAACACAGTTAATCAGCTTTCAACAAGATATGTCATGAAATGAAAAATTGAATTAAGCCAAAATAACCCAAAATGACCTGTGTCATATCCTTGCTCACCTTCATTAAATTACTTTTACATCCAAGAGCTTGTAAGATCACAGCATTACAGCAAATAAAGCTGGCTGAAGCCTGGAGACACTGCCTTGTTCTGGGTTTCTCAGCCTGCCATACTATACAGCAGTAGCAATAGTAGTACTAGTAGTAGTAGTATACAGAAAACTGAGTTCCTTAAATGTGTCAGAATGGAGTCTATGATATGACTGCTCAAATTATTATAAGATCACAAAGGAGTACTGTTCCAGGAATGTAAAAGGGAGAGGGAAAAAATAAAAATAAAATAAAAAATATCAAGGATAACAAGAAAAATAAATGACTGAAAATTCAATATCAAAGCCTTTTCCTAAAAAGTATTCAACAGAATAAGAGGCTGTCTGAGGAATACTGGACAAGATGATCCTTGGAGTATTAGTATTAGTATTAGTATTTCTTTTTGTTACTGTCCAAACAGATTAGTTGATCTGGATTTTTTAAAGTTTGGGAAAAGTCCCGTCCTCAAACCAGCTTCCCTAATTACATGACCCCACTCAGACCCACTCTTCAGGAGATCCTCAGAAGAAAATGTTGCCTTCATTTTATGATCCTTGCTCCCAAAATTATGCCATCTTGATAAAAAAAGCTAACAACAGAAGTTTTTTTCTCCTATCATAGACCTTTTGCCCTTTATAAAATAGAGGAAGCATCAAAACGATGATCCTTCACTAGATAGAATCAGAATAGCTGTAACAGCATAATTATTATCATGTATGAAATGGATCCTACCAAATGCAGCACAGATTTGTGATATGGATAGCAGCTTCCTGCTTTTCTCCCAAATTCAGTATGCACCTAGAAGTGAGATGCTTTAGTCACAAGCATGAAATCTATACAAAATAAACTATGCGACAAGTAATCTTGCTTAGTCAATGATGGGAAACATATTTTCTGCATTTTTGCTGCCTTCCAAAATGCCTTTGAAAGCAGAGATATGAATCTAAAATAATGAGAGATTTTCCTGGAAAAAGCATGTTTGAAATAAATTATTAGATGCCAGTGAGGAAACTTCACTTCACACCTGGTAAATCAATGGCCTTTTGATTCAGGCTTCATTGAGGAAGGTCATGTTATGTTAAGGAACAGTAACTATGAGTATCTAATAAAAGGCACTGGTGTTTCGTTGGTTGGTTTGGCAGCTGTGGAAACAGTGTGACCCTGCAGCAGAAGGTGAGAGCGTGAGGTTGCACCCCCACAAAAATTTAGCTATAGGTAGGTTTTTTCACATGAACGTTTCATTGTTGACTTAGCAGCATTACTCACAGGAGCAGCATTATTCAAGTATTTAACGACTGAAGAATCACATGTTCGTAACCTAGCTCACACCTTTAACCAACGGCTTGCTCCTTGGTGTGCAATACTTCTTTCATTTGTTCTGTTTTGTTTTTTTTTTCCAAAATGCCAAGACATACCAGTATTTACTGAAAAAACTATAGGTGCAAGATCCAAATTTAAAGGGACATATCACAGCCAACCAGCAGGACCACAAGTGAATTGGTATGTACATACATAATGAACTTTAACATGGCATCTGAAACTATCTCATGGAAAGTCAATGGGTTCCCTAAGTGCCTGCCAGACTGGAAGCTGTGAATAGATAGACTACATTTATGGACCTGCCTGTACCGCTACTTCCTCCACACCAGGAGGGCTCAGTAATTTGTTAAGTTTAATGGCTTCCTCTTTGATGGCATCAGTATGTTTCTGTGGTGAGAAATGCTTGGAAAGCCATCATAACCAGTACTTCCCACCATCATTATTGCAAGGGAAGTTCACTGCCATGGTATCTGCCTCAATTAACCTGTAGGAAGCTCAGTCAAAAAAAAAAAAAAAATAAAAAAAAAAGGTGGTGAAATTATTGGAAAAATTCCTGTTGATTTTCCTTGACTTTGGAGCAGGCTGTTAAAATGCCTTAGTGCTCAGAAAAAGACTGTCAAATGATATACTTCCAGCGGGTGCCATTAAACCAGAACAAATACTGCTTGTTGCCAAGAGCCGACACAAATCTTCCCCTTGAATTTAATGGGCTTCAGATCAAAACCTTTCTGTAGTGTTTTCCATTTCAGCTACAGGGGGATACTACAAATACAGTCTCATCTTGAAAGGTATGGAGTACCTATTCTTCCTACCAATACAGATAAAACACTGAAGACTTTGTTCCCCTCCTTCCTCTCAATAGGAAAAGTATGTGGAACAGTGGGAAAATTGCATTATCAGTGGTAGCACTTGTCCCAATGCAAAGTAATGTCATTCTCTTGGCTTCAATAAACTGATGCAATTTTACACAAAACAAAACCTGTTATTTAAGTCTACATGACTGAAAAAACTCCTGTAATAGATAGATAGATAGACAGATATGTAAATAAATAAATAAATTTATAAGGAAATCATGCCACCTTATAAAAAACATATTACAAATAAATCCCTGTGCTGATGGGTATTTTTCTATAAGCCTTCCTCCATTTTCCATTCAGATATGCATATTGTGTAAGTTATTCTTTTTCCCCATGATATCGTGTGTATAGCTAATGCAAAACCCAGGAATTACTAATAATAATAGAAGTACAAAACCAAACAATAATAATAATTATGGAACCAACTGGATATGATGGCAGCAATAACTGGTTTTGAAACCCTAAGAGTGTAAAACTCTTGTTTGTTTTATGAGCCTGCACACAGTGTTAGCCTTAAAAGTAAGAAATGTTCTTTCCAGATCAGATTTCATAAAGAAAAAAAAAATTACATCTTTAATTAAGATTTATGGCATTCAATAGGACTCAGCAAGGATAGAAAAACTGCTTCAGAGTGTAAAAAAAATAACAGTTAAAAATGGGGAAATATGATTAAGTGTCTTTAATTCCTACTGCCTCCTTTACAGGGTTTCCGATGGCCTCAGGCAGAAATAGGCACTTATTGTCTTTAAAACGGCATTATTCTTGGCATAAAATGTTTATGGATCAAGATGAAACTCGTTTTGAGAAATAATAACACTGGCATGAGTTGAAAGGACCTTGCCTTTGGAGGAGTAAAAAATTAAACATATATTTAGTTTAATGGAAAAAATGTACTTAAAGGGAAACCCTCAAAAAAAAAAGTTTCATGATGAAAAATGCCATTTAGACATATAATACTTATGAGACCAGGGCGATTTGCATCTCAATAACATGAAGTTAAATTTAAATCTCAGTTCAGCCTTAAAATTGAGATAGTCGTGACCCTTAAGTGGAGAATGAGACTTTGCAAGAACCACCATTAACTATTTCTAGGAGACTGTTGCCTTGAGCAATGAAAGCTAAGAAAGGTAAAATCCTTTTAGGGCTCACAGTCCTAAGCACTTGGCACCTATTTCTGAAAATTTAACTGCAGACAGCAGTGCATGCTCATAACTACTGATAGTCAAACCCTCAGCTGAGCTTTTGCAAGCATAGTCTTGATGGCACTGCAAGCTACATCCAAAACCTGGATGAAAATGCAGTATTAAATACATGATGCCTTCATTAAAACTTTCCCATACTCCCAATCCACGAGCCAATTTGAGGCAGAGACCTGCATGGTCTCCAATGGTTCTGCCGCACCAAGGGAAAAAACACTTACACCCAGATATTGTCACCTTTGTCAAAGTTTGGAGCTGGACAGGGGTTTTATAGGTCAGGCTTGCAGCCCAGCTATGTCTCAGGTGAAGGGCAAGGAACAACAAGAACTAGTATTTTTGCTGATCCCTTGATCCTGCAGCATTTTGTACCATGAGCAACAGCACACAGTTGAATATGATTGCTCACACAGCTGCATGCTGAGAGATATGAACTTAAAACCTGGATTAAAATACAAATAACCTCAGCCAGAAAATATGTTGTGACATGATTGAACCAGGAGGACTGATGAGGCGCTAACCAATTCCTTTTGATCTCGCTATATCTTTGAACTGGAAGTGGTATTAAGGTACCTTCTAACATCGTACCTTGTTTCAGAAACACAGCAAAACCTCTTCAGCTCAGGAACTATTAACCATTCTGCAGCAGAGTAAGATGGTAGCCTTGTTGTGATTCCTTTTTGGGTTTGGGTTATGGCTGTAATATAGATGGAGCCTGAGGGAAATGCAGAAAAATAAAATAGCAGCAAGCAGCATATTTTCTCCCATCTGGCAAAAGTGTGTTCCATTAAAAACTGTTTCATGCAAGTAGTTAACATCTAACTTCATTGAAATGACACCATAAAATCCTAAGGAATAGACTACATTCTTTTATCACCTCCTTTCCTAACCAATAAAGGTGAAACACACTAGATGCTCAATTACATGCCCCAGGATAGAGGGATGGCATAAACACTATTTTCAAGCCTAAGAATGATACCAAAAGAGGGGAGTTCCATTCCTTGTCTAGATTACCATCCCAAAGCCTTCAGACCCTCATCTGAGATTTCAGCCAAGTTTCCACATTTCAAACCATCAAGATTACAACACCATTCAACACTACCTTGGCAGGGTTTTTAACAAACATGATTGTATCTTGAATGTATTTCATGAAGGACACAGTCTGTACTGAACCTCAAACAAAAGAGTGGTGAGAAGGCTCTGAAACTTCAGGTCTCCTTTTATTTGAAGTTGTATAGCCATGAAAATAAAAAAAAAAAAAAATCCACTGGCACAGAGATAAAGGGATAGTGGCCATTTAGACCAGCTAAGTAAATCACTGGGAAGATAGAAAGATACCCATACTTTGCTGTTATTACTATTTTGTATTTTGCTATCTAAAATAAATGTGTCAACAGCAGCCAGCTTCTCAATAAATAACAGTTTGGACAGGTAGAGTAACCAAAATGTCTGCTGAGCTTAGAAAGTACAACCCATCTAAAGGATAATAAACACAAGGGCACTAAGCAGAGGCCAATTACATACTAGTACCTTTTATTGACAAACAAGTCAACATTTTCCTTGACATTTCACCTTCTCTAAACAGCTGTCCAAACTCTGGCCTTACTCTGTGTTGCAAATGTATATTGAGAGGTACAATGAAATTAACTCTTAAGTTCTTCATGAAAGTATCTGTGGGATTGTGGTAGTCTGACTCAGCCCTTATTAAGGTGACAATCAGATATTTCATATTTACCATGAGACACTTCTAGGGGAGAAGACAAAGAAAGTGAGTGGGCATGTCTTCTTATGTTCTGTAACCTCAGCCCCATTCCCAAACTAAACTTCCCATATTAAGAGTAGATGTGATCTTGAGTGTTGCATGGTGAACTTAAATCTCAGAAACAGATTTGGAAATTCCAAGAGAACCTTAGCTTTTTTTGCTCTCAGTAATATAGGAAGAGAGATAACAGAAGATTAAATAGTGCTGATGTTTTCGATCCCTGTTTCTGCAGTATATCTCATTCAGTTTTTCCATAATGTTTTATTCCTGGTTGGGGGGGCGGGGGGAGGGGTATGTTATGCTTAGAGGTAAACTTCCTATTTTATTCTTTTTTTTTTTCCAAAATTACTCTCATAAGCACATGGGAGGCCCTCCCAAAAAAAACCAAGACCAAAATCTCAAACAGCAAACCCAGCAAACTATACAGCACAAGATCATTGCTATAAGCTAAAAATACAAGGGGACTACAAAACAGCCCAGCTCATGGGCTTCTGTGATCACACATCTGAGGCAGATCATTAGCATTTTAAGGAGTGGGTGATGCTTGCAGCCTCTCAGTTAAGTATTGTAACATTAACTGACAGCTTGTGGGAATCAAGGCATTTTCCTAACATATGTAAAAATGAAAGTCATGTAATAGTTACAAGTTCTGCACCCCAGGGGAAGTGGGCGACATTGGCACTGGATAATCATAGGGCTGAGATGAGGAGTCTTGTTATCCTCTCCTACAGGGTTGGCTTTTCTGGAGGCAGCAATAAGGTCAAAAGAATTGCTATAAATCTCCTAGTAGCCTCTTTCATGAAGGAAGGAGCAGATCCTGGAACTTAGGTGGGCACTAATTTGTGAACTCCAGACTATAACAGAAGAGGATAGAGGGGATGCTGCTTTGGTCTGCCAGGGGTGTGACTAGTACATCAAGAGAGGTCCTTCTTCCCTCTACTCTGCCCTGCTGAGACCACACCTGGAGTATTGTGTCCAGTTCTGGGCCCCTCAGTTCCACAAGGACATACAACTCCTTGAAACAGTACAGCACATGGCCACCAAGATGATGAAAGGAGTGGAACATCTTCCTTCTGAGGACAGGCTGAGGGAGCTGGCTCTCTTCAGCTTGGAGAAGAGGAGACTGAGGGGTGACCTCATTAATGTCTGTAAATATGTAAAGGGTGAGTGTCAGGGGAATGGAGCCAGTCTCTTCTCAGTGTTGGCCAGTGATAGAACAAGGGGAAATGGTTCCAAGCTGAAACATAGAAAGATACATCTTAATATAAGGAGGAACTTTTTCACCGTAAGGATGACAGATCACTGGGACAGGCTGGCCAGAGAGGTTGTGAAGTCTCCTTCTCTGGAGACATTCAAGACCAACCTGGACACATTCCTGTGTGATCTAATCTAGGTGATCCTTCTCGGGCAGGGGGGTTGTACTAAATGATCTTTCGGCTCCTGACATTTTGTGATTCTGTGATCTGCTGCACCATCATCTACTTCTGACTGGAAGGGAGGTTCAGAGAATAAAGTGCTTTAAGCAAGATGCTGGTGATGTACATTAGGAATGAAACTGGAAAGTCATTCTGGAGACTAGGTCATGCTGGAGAGGCTGGGACAAATTCCTGCAAGTTCATGTATTTTTATACAAGGTATGCATTGTGAAACATAATGATTTTGTCTCTATATGATAATGCATTTTTCAAGCAGAACACTGCACATATATTGTATTAGGGTTTATTGGTGAATACATTTCACTTAACGCTGGCATTTAGCTAATATGAATAATACAAAATTGCACCACTTAGTTGTGACACAAGATCATATTGATGTGGGTGGGTTATTCAGCTAAATCCATGGTTAATTTATGAGTTCATGTTTGTGTAAAAAGGGAAATTTTAAGACATTTCTGAAGTCTGACTTTATTTTGGACTCTTTTTGCTAACATATGCCTGCATCCAAACTTTGAAAATACTTAAGAATGTATGACCAACTTCTTTTAAATGTACCGTTTGAGCTATTTACTTTGTATCTTGCAGAAGCAGTGCTTACTTTTTTTTTTTTTCCTATTATATTCACATATACCTATCAAAGTATCACACACAGAATCACTAGGTTGGAAAAGACCATTAAGATCATTGAGTCCAACCATCCCTGTCCTCTCCTAAACCATATCCCTGAGCACCTCAGCTATCCATCTTTTAAATACATCCAGAGATCGTGACTCAACCACCTACTAAAGTGATCACCGTTCTCAATATCCTCCAGTGAGACTTAAGCCTGATGATGAGGAAAAATTGCTCAGGCTTAGTGCTGGAGGTGCCCCAACAAAAGCTGGTGCCTTTTTTCCCCCACCCTTTCCAAAGGGTCAAAGCCACAAGTAAATCTCATAAGTATCACCTTCTCTTTATGAAGGTTTCTGCTACCAAGTTCACTCTCCAAATTTACCAGATTATTATAATTGCTCAAACCAAAGATTAGTGTGTGGAGGGTTGTCTCATATCTTCTCCTAATTTTAACATGATTGTTTTATGACCACGTAATGTAAAGAATACACATTTATTGAGCAACTAAAAATTTTAAATGTTTTATGTATTTTTTTTCATTAAGAAAACAAAAAACGTCCCAGAGATGTTCACAAATTCAAAAGCTTTATTTTCAATTTTAAGGGTGTTGAGGGGAGAAGGAATGATACTGCTGTCCAAGAACACTGCCTATTTTTCAGCCTTGTAATGGAAAAATAGTTTTCTGAAAGCTACGGTGCATGCAAAATTGAAGAAGCTCCTTTCCTAGGAACAGCCTTACAGTATTTCACTTCCAACAACTGAACTTTCTTATATCAGATTTTTTTTTCTCTTGCCTTTCTTGACCTTCCCATTTAACATGTTTTGTTGTTGTTTTGTTGGTTTTGGAGTTTTTTGGTGATTGCTTATAAAAGAAAACCACGATCCATCAGCGCACAAACTCAAAAAAAAATGGCATACGAACAAAATTTAGAGTGACACAAGTTGGTCTATTCCCAGATGATTTTGCTGTGAACTGCACTTTTGTGGTTCTTATGTAGTGGATATTATAGAACCATAGGAAGATTTGGATTGGAAGGGACATCAAAGTCTTCCTAGTTCCAATCCCCCTGCCATGACAGGGGCACCCATTATAGAACCATAGGAAGATTTGGATTGGAAGGGACATCAAAGTCTTCCTAGTTCCAATCCCCCTGCCATGACAGGGGCACCCTCCACTAGCCCATGTCGCCCAAAGCCCTACAACCAATATATTTTTTACATGTGCAAACTCATATAGAGGAGAAAACAATACCTTGACTTTAGAGATACTGGAATTAATTTATACTAAGAAAAAGGTTTTAGCTATGGAAAACTTGAGTTTGAATGTCATCAGTGAAAGGATTTTGCATGTTCTGCCTTCAATACTGAAGTGAAAAACAAATAGCTGCTAACTTTAATTCTGCTTTGATTAAACAGAAGCTAAAAAGGAAAAGATGAAAGTGGAAATCAAGAACTGAATAGATTGCAAGAAGTAAGAAAATCCTCACAAACGCTCTCTTCCCCCTGTATTTTCCAGACCACTCCTGAAGTCAGTGTTAGGAGAGCTCTGAGTTATCCTCTGAGGCAAACTGCATCAAGCACAACACACAGGGAGCCTGGAAGAGAAACCTCACCCAGCCTCAACGTTTACATTCCCCGTGGTCTCCCCATATCTTGTGACTTGAAGTAGGAAAGCTCCTGAGCCTAGCTGCCCAACATCTCATGAAGGGGAGTCCCTTCACTGGTGCCATAAAATAATAAAATGTTCTGAAGATATTAAAAGAAATTAACTTGTGTTCAGCTTCTCCCCTGGAAAGATGCTTCATGTCACAAAGGACCCAAACAGGAGTGTAGTCCATTCTTCATTTTCTAGTCACTTTTAGGAAGCTTCAGCCCATTGAAAAGCAAATATGGAACATAAAGTCACAAATACTCACTAAAGGGATAATCACATCCATATAGGAGGCAGTTTATGGCCCATGCCCTCTCCTGGAATTGATTTGTTTATCTAGGCCTAAGTTCAAGTCTTATGAGGCACTGAATATCCCAGAGAGCCACATGGGTGCAATACTCAAAATTCACAGTCTGATGGTTAATTAATTAATTAACACAATCAGGAAGCAGCAAGACAACAAGGTGACTAGTGTAACTAATAGATGCAATCTGTGTTTTGAAGCCTGAGCAGTGAATGTCCTCCCCAGCTCCTGTGTGAGCTTCTCATTGCTTCACAGGTATTTTTCAATAAGGAATGCATGTGAGAATGTTGTGATTAGCTCATAAACATCTCATGAAACAAAAACAGCAACCCACAACCAAATAAACCATCCAGCTTAAATTATTCACTCTGCTCTGTTATTTTCTATAAAAAAAAAGGTTTAGGGAGCTGGGATCACACCTCTTTTGTATAAATAAATATTTTAGTACACAGCTACTTGGTTTTATTTATTTTCACAATAAAGAAAACTTGGAAGGAATTTAGATAAATTAGGGAGATAGGAAAGTGTGTCAGGTGATTTACAGTAACCAGAATTACATGATTCTGTTCAGTAAACATCCATACATATAGTGAAATATGTTTTGCAAGAAGATCACTCCTAACACTCTGCTGAGGTGTCTCTGGCAGGCTGTGCCTCTCAGCCTGGATGTGGTGCTCCAGCAAATGATGACTGACATTTACATACCGCCTTTCACCTCCAAATCCCCAAGCACCTGACAGATTGTTCAAACTGATTACAGGCTCTGGGTCAGGTTCTGCTCTCTGATGCATCAAGGTAAGGGGAAGGACCCTGCCTGGGTATCCTGGTTGTAACTTCAGTCACATCAGTACAATTTCACTGACTTGGGCACTTTTCATTCAAGAGCCATTTTACCAGTCCGCAAAACTCCACCAATCACACTACTTTTTGCTTCTGTACTGCAAGTATTCAGATGTCAAATAGCCCACTCACATTCATGGGTAGCTTGTGGCATAGAAGCAACATTTTTTATACTTCTACAAGGATTTTGAGTAAATCTGAACCTGATCTAAAGACTATAAAAATCATTGCAAATATTGATGGCTTGTGACTGAACCCTTGCAATACATAGGTCCAGTTTAGTCTCAAAAGATGAGGGCTCAAAATACTGAAAAATTGACAAGTACAACTCCCACATCTATCAGCGGGCATAAAGATTGCCAGAATCTTCTTCAACCTGCTTTTATATATAGAAAAACTCATGAGCCTTGCAAAACATGAAGACATCCTATTGGTCTCTCTGAATTCTTAGATGGACCACCTTGCACATAATTTAATTTAGCCTTTCTGCAAAAGTACAGAGCATGCTTGTTACACCATAGAAGGTTTCCCAAAAAGCTGACCTTACACATTAACTATCAACCTGAAGAGCAAGGCTGATGTCAGGTCACCACGATAGAAATAAGCACATATCCAGTCATATAAAGCTCACATAATAGGACCACCTTGCACACAACCTAATTTAGCCTTTCTGCAAAAGTACAGAGCATGCTTGTTACACCATAGAAGGTTTCCCAAAAAGCTGACCTTACACATTAACTATCAAGCTGAAGCACGAGGCTGACGTCAGGTCACCAGATAGAAACAAGCACCTGCCCAGGCATAGAAAGCTCATATAATAGGGAGTAAGAGGCAATTAGATGTGTGAATGAGGTTACACTCATTTTGCACAAGCATTTGTAAGCATCTGTGACTAGAGTCTCCAACTCACCTGCAGGACCAATTCAACTACATCACAGAGATGGATCAATGAAATCTATTATTCCTGTGTTGTTTCCTTCCACTTAAATAACCTCTAGGTGGAGAATGTATCTTATTGCTTCCACAGGACAAAGGTTATGCCATAAGAAAGGGGTGATGACTAAGGCTTAAGGCCATGCTTTTATCTGGTCCAACAGAAAGAGTATTACCAGAATCTTCCAGACTTCTTCGTGGAAGGAGTATTTGTCAATCATTGCAACCAGAGCTACCTGAGTAAATACTTCTCCACAAATATTCAACACACACACTAACTGTTGCTAATCATCATTGCTCTATATGTGACAGCAATTGCTGTTGTTGTTACTCTGATCACTGAGAGCTAAACAGTGCATCTGTACCCACACTTGCACGCAACCACCAAGTGCCTTCAAATAGCCCTGGAGATGGGATTGAATTGGCCAGCTGTGTATTTTAATCATACTACATGCAAATCTCTTCCTAACA